>VXBC01000019.1:49145-67199 GCA_013399945.1 Ploceus nigricollis | reverse complement strand
TTTTCTTTTCCCCTCTCTCCCCTTTTCCCTCTGAGGGAGTGGTTGGCACAGCTCCTTTGAAATCTTTGTGCTTCCCCTCCTCCCTCTTTCCCCCTGGGATATGGAGGAGATAACATTGCCCGGGTGGAGTTCTGGGCTTTGACCTGGAGGGCAGTGCTCAGGATGGAGGGGTGGGCAAGGGGCCACACTCCCCTTCCATAGGAGATTCCGCCTCTCTGTGATTTGCTTTCCCACCTTCTTAAGGCCTTGTAGTGTGACTGAGGGTATTGCAAGGCTCCCCTCACTCCCACAGCTGGAAGATGGCTCGTGGTCTGCCCTCTCCCAGCCGAGGGCACCGGGTGCTTTGCTCATCCCTGTGGTTGTTGTGACATGGGAAATGTCCTCAGTGCTACTCTGCTCACTCGGGCTTGGCCAGCAGCCCAGCAACTTGTTATTTTCCAGGGTGGCCGGGGACTTGCACTCTTGTGATTTTTTTGCTTGTTTTGGGTTTTGTTTGTTTTTTTTTTTGCTTCCCCCACTTGGAACAAAATCAGCTGAGCATCTTCACCTCTGTTTTACTGGAGGGCAACAGGGAGCCCATCCTGGGACTCTGGGTCACTGTAGCTGGTTCCTCTCTTTGCTCCAGATCTCCCCGAGTGGAATTTCGATGGCTCCAGCACCTACCAGTCGGAAGGCTCCAACAGTGACATGTACCTGCGACCTGCTGCCATGTTCCGGGACCCTTTCCGCAAGGACCCCAATAAACTCGTTCTCTGTGAGGTCTTCAAATACAACCGCCAGTCTGCAGGTGAATGAACAGACCTTCTCCCTTCTCCCTTCTCCTGGTGGAGGTGGTGTTCCCGGGAAGGGGAATGGGAGACCTGCCCAGTGCTGTCTGTGCCCTTAGCATGACACAGAAATAACTTGAAAGTCGAGGGCAAACGAAGTGCTGGTGATGGACAAAGGGCTGGGCTTGGGATTCTTCAACGCTGCTGGGACTCAGACTGTAAAATAAGTGGAAATGGGGAGTGGAGGTGGCATCACTCATGAGCCTCGTGTCACTTTTCCGTTCCAGACTCAAATCTCCGGCACACCTGCAGGAGGATTATGGACATGGTGTCCAACCAGCACCCCTGGTTTGGGATGGAGCAGGAGTACACTCTGCTGGGGACAGATGGACATCCGTTTGGCTGGCCTTCCAATGGCTTCCCTGGACCCCAAGGTAATCTTTTGGGAGCCTGGACCAAGTCAGGAGAGTTTGAACTGAAATCTGTGTGGCACAGCTTCAGGCGAGTTGAGGGATCCAGGGTGTTCCTAGAACCGAAGGTGGACGGTAGAAAGTGGAATCTTGGCAAAAACTAACCACGAGATTAAATTTGTCACAGAAAGGCTGAGGTGGGGATTGGCCACGTCCAAATTTGCTGCTGGGTTTGTTGGTCTGCAGGGGACTTAAACTCAGGGGCAGACTTAAACTCAGGGAGAACTTGCTCTCTGGCAGTGTTCTACCCTGCTACTTCTTCCATGAAAAACACACCTTGGGGCTTTTGAAGAGTTCTCTGTGCGTGCTGGGTTTTCACTGGATGCCAGCATTTTTCCCTGTGGAGGCTGATGTTTCCCTGTGCTGCTGCAGGTCCATATTACTGCGGTGTAGGGGCAGACAAAGCCTATGGCAGGGACATTGTGGAGGCCCACTACCGAGCGTGCCTTTATGCCGGCGTGAAAATCGGAGGAACCAATGCAGAAGTGATGCCAGCCCAGGTAAATCATTCTAAGACTCCTCATGGAGCCAGAGAGTAGCGTGGAAAAACCCCAGGCAGCAGGAGCTGTGTCTGCCTGCTCTGAGCTGTGTGGCTGTGCCCAGCATCAGGGGGTGGGAGGTGCTTGTCTCCACCCCCCTGAGCCCCTGACGCCTCCTCCTTGCAGTGGGAGTTCCAGGTGGGACCATGCGAAGGGATTGAGATGGGGGATCACCTCTGGATCGCGCGCTTCATCCTGCACCGGGTGTGCGAGGACTTCGGGGTCGTGGTGTCCTTCGATCCCAAACCCATCCCTGGGAATTGGAACGGTGCTGGCTGCCACACCAACTTCAGCACCAAGAGCATGAGGGAAGAAGGTGGTCTCAAGTAAGTGTTTGGGTTGTTTACTGGGCAGCAGGATTTTGGATGACACGGGAGTTTGGTGCTTGGCGTGACATCTGAGTCTTCTGGATAGGGTTTTTTTGGTCGTTTTGTTTTTGTGGTTCCTTTTTTTTCTTAGTATGTATTTTTTTATAATGACACATTCTCGTCTTGATGCTTGGTGGGCAATTCAGCCAGCAGTAGAGCTCCACCAGTGCTGCTGGAAGTACAGGATGCAGCTATCCCTAACAGCCTGTCCAACTCCTGACCTCCCAGTGCTGGGAGCAAACAAACAAATCAACTCAGCGCAGGGCTTTTTAAATCATATTTTTATAGCCATGATGAAAGAGAAAGACCATTTGCTTCATCCGGGCAAGGCTGCCATGTTTTCTTAAAAGATTAACATCCTAAAAATGCAAACTGTGAGTTCCTGCACGGGACTGCTGTGCTGAGTGCAGTCAGGGACCCTGTGTCACTGGAGCTGTGTGGGGGGATCCATCCTGGCAGCTCTGTTTTCTTGCCTTAATCTTAGTGCTGCCCTGAGATAACGGGACAGCCCGTGACTCTGTGAGCTTCATGAATAGAAACCCCAGTGCTGAGAGCTCTCCCCTCCGAGAGCAGGTGGAAGTGGGAAGTTAAACTGGTGGTGTCTCACAGATGGCACTCCCTAGGGAGCCTGCGGGATTTGGGGCCACGAGGACCTTTTTTCTGGGTCAGCAGCAGGAGCGGAGAGAAACCCTGTGTTGGGAGGAACAGCCAAGTGGGACATGGGGCACAAGGCATCATCACGAAGTGCCATGGGGACAGCCGTTAATCTCGTTGTCACTTTGACACGACAGTCCAGAGTTCATCCCGTCCCTCACTGCGCCACCTCTGTCCCTCCCTCCGTCCCTCTGCAGGCACATCGAGGAGGCCATCGAGAAGCTGAGCAAGCGCCACCAGTACCACATCCGTGCCTACGACCCCAAGGGGGGGCTGGACAATGCCAGGCGCCTGACGGGCTTCCACGAGACGTCCAACATCAACGAGTTCTCGGCCGGCGTGGCCAACCGCGGCGCCAGCATCCGCATCCCGCGCAACGTGGGCCACGAGAAGAAGGGCTACTTCGAGGACCGCCGGCCCTCGGCCAACTGCGACCCCTACGCCGTGACAGAGGCCCTGGTCCGCACGTGTCTCCTCAACGAAACCGGGGATGAGCCTTTTGAGTACAAGAACTAAGCAGACTGCGCCCCGCGGACGCCGCCGCCTCCCCCCACGCTCCCCGCGCCCCTAAAGTTCCCTTCTAGCTGTAATCCCGAGGGTACAAGATAACATGTTTCGTGTCTCAGTAACTCTTGTTGTCTTGAGGTGGGGAGGAGGGCAGGTTTAGTTTTATCCGTGTCTGTTTGTCGTTGACTCTTCAGAAGACGAGAGGAGGACGGGGTGTTAGAGAACTTTTAACCACTGTTTTATTTTTTTTTTTGTCTAATTCATGTGTACATCCGATGGGATCCAGTGGCTTCCAGGGACAGACTGCACACACAGAAAGCCTGTAGGAGAAGAGAAAGCTTAAAACAAAGCCAGATTTGGGGGGCCAGCCCCGCTGCTGGCTCTCTGCAGACTGATGGCTGTCTGAGGTTGGTGCCTCTCTGTGGAGAAGGGAAGATGGGAGCTGTGGTGATGGGAGCTGTGCGTGTGCTCCTGCCTGTATGGGGACATGACGGGGACATCGTCACCCTCCGGCCACTCTGAGTTTCTGGGAATCTTCTGGCATTGAGGACAACTCTTGGTTCTGTCACTGGAAGTCAACCCATCTCTGGCTCATAACACAGAGTGAAGTAGTATTTTTGTATTTAAATATAAAAACAGCAAAAAAAAAAAAATTATATATGAAAGTGTTTCTTTCTTGAAGAGATGACGTTCCAACGCCCATCCAGCCGGAGGGGGCGGAGCTCTTGCGGATGCAGTCGGATGCAGGTGGGACTGAGGGTGAGCTCGGAGGGAGACTGGGATGAGATTTGTTCCAGCACGGAGTGGAGCTTGCAGAAGGGGGTTCCCAGAGCAGGAAGCCTGCAGAAGCATTTGTTCCTGTAATTCAGGTGGCCGTGACACGCTCGCAGCAGGAGGAAGGTGTCCTGAACCAAGAGTTGACTGGTCAACAGCGTTCTGGACAGCTGTGGCTGTGTCACCTGTCCAGCAGGGCTAGCATGTCACTAAGGCGGGGTTTTGGATAAAGGTTAAAAAAAAAACAAAAAAAAAAAAGAAGAAGAGAAGTTTTAGATTTTTTTTTTCATCATGTTCTTAGTTTCTCCGACTGAATGGTTTTACCAAGACCGTTGATGCCGCTGTTGTGTCCTGGCTCTCTCAGGCTGCCTGCCATCCAGCCAGGATGATGGGGGCTAGGAGAAGGGAAGGGAGAGGCCACCTGTCCCTCCCAGCCAGGCCTGGCACTCCCAGCTGCTGCTGGGGGGTTCAGACGTTCCAGGATTTTACACTTGGGTATCTCAGATGGTGCCAGTTATATTCCGTTGCATTTGGACTTCTTCTGAGTTAGGTTTTAATTTTTTTTTCTTTTTTTTCTTTGTAATAAAAAAGGGAAAAAAGAACAAAACCTTCAATCTGACCTCTGCAGCCTCTTTTTGTACATGTGTTGCCTTCACCATTTGAAAGGATTTTGATTCTGATAGTGGGTAGATGTGGCTTTTCATTTGTGGGGGTTTTTTTAGGGGTGGTCAGGGGTCTTTCAATCCATGTGTGCTCTCCAGAAAACGGGAATTTGTCAGCAGTGGTTGGTTCTGTGGTGAGGGATGGCTCAGCTCTGGCTTGAGTGGGATTCTTTTGGGATGGCAAAGGGCTTGTGAGTGTCCATAGGGAGGGTTATGGGGTCACTGGAGATGTTTATGCATTTTCCAGCCTCCTCCTCACAAGTTCTAGAGGATATAGAAATCCTACAGAAAACAAAACTCCAGCAGACTTAATTTAAAAGGGAGCTTTGTGGAAGAAGAACCTTTCCCATTCTCCCTGAGAGAGAAATGAGAAAATACTGCTCGTCCTCCTTTGGCATAAATCCAGTCATTTGGGGAAATAACCCAGGCAGTAGAAATGTGTCCCTTTGCTCCCTTGGTCCTTTATTTAGCCCCTGGTGCCACTCCCCAGCTCCCCAGGAGGTGCTTCCATCAGGATAGGATGCTATAACCATTCCCACCTTGAAATCTGGATTAACTGCACCTGAGCATCCTGCTGGGCTGATGAGGCCATTCCTGCCATCACATTTTTTTGTGGACCAGCTGTTTTCCTGCATCTCCCTCGTGGGGAGCATTGAAGGCAGCACCTTCCTCAGCACGATCCCAAAATTACCCTGTCCCTGTGCCTGGTGTGACAGGAACAGAGGCAAAGTGAACACCTTTCCTTTCCTTTCCTCCCATCCTGACACGGCCACAAGGACTTGGGAGCTGGGGTGCTGCAGCCAAAACAAACCCAGGAGCCTGGAAATCTTCAAGTTTTGTTCTGATTTGGGCTCAGGGGCAAGGCAGCTGCTGTTTCTTATGCATTCCAAGAAAATGTTACAGAGGAAAGAATCGGATTTCACCTGAAGTAAGGGAACTTTTCTAAAGGCATTGGCACAGAAGGAAGGAAAACACATGGTTTGAAAGGTCCTGTGCTTCCAAGCCCTCTGAATCATTGAAGCTCAATCTCCCTGCAGAGACCCTTTCCTCCTGGGGAATAAAAAAATTGGGAAAAGGGGACATGGCTCAGTTCTGTCCACTAAGCATCAGCAAGGCAGGAGGAGCTGATGGGCAGCAGGTTTTGTGTTTTGCCACAGAATCATGGAATGGTTTGGTTTGGAAGGGACCTTAAATATCTCATTCCAACCCCCTGCCATGGGCAGGGACAGCTTCCTTGGGTTGCTTTGGGACAAACAGCATCTCCCTGTGCCATTGGGGTGTCCCTCAGGCTGATAAGGGGAGCAGGCATCAGTCCTTTGCTCCTCCAGCTGCCCTAAATTTAGGTCAGGAGCTTGATGCTTAATGGTTCCTCTTGTTCTCAGCTGAGAAAGCATTTATCCACTCACTGCACAATTACCCTGCTGAAAACAAGGTCAGAACAACACTGTGCTGGGAAATGGCTTTTCAGATCATTATTAAAAGTATAGGGGGGAGAAAAAAAAAGATTATAATGAATTAGAAGAGGGGGGAAAATAATTTATTCCCTCCAGACATTGTTTTCTGACTTTTTTGCCTAAAGCCTGCTTGCTGAATCTGCTTTGTAGTTACCTAAACACCATTTCCCAGCTCTGTAGGGTAGGGAGGCCTCCTCTTAAGGCCATGAGGCTCCTACAAATTGAGATTGAAACCCTCAGAAGCTGAATTTACGTCTTATGCATTCATAGAAAACATTTTGACTTTTGATCTGAGCCTCTCAGGAGGAAGTGAATCTCTTTTCTCTGTACTCACACATCCTTAAAATGTGAATAATGATACAGCAAGGATCAGTCCCAAAGGGTTTGCTGGGCACATCCAGGCATCAGGAACTGCTCCAAATGAAGCAGCCAAAAATAGCAGCAGCTTTCTGAAGTGCCTGTTGGTTGTGCTCCCTTTTATTCAAACACCAGCTCAGGAGACAAGGCTGCCCCATACCCATTAATATATCTGCTCACATGCCAGGCTTTTCCCCACAGCTGGATTTTAAGGCAATCAAAAGAAGATTAGCCACAGCTCCCTCCCAACCCAGCCTGGAGCACATGAGCTAATCAAGATCACACTTGAAGCATCTTTTTGTGCCAGGCTGTGCCAGCTCAGTTATTGCCTGGACACGAGGGGTTTTCCCTTTCTGCAGAGCCTGGTGCATCAGGTGTGGCTGTTTGGATTTCTCCTGCCCTTTCCCACTCCCAGAGAGCCCTGGTGCTGCTCCAGTATCCCCATCCCACTTCCCTTACTATTTTGTGGGAGTTTTTCAGTGCTATTTGATCTTCCTTGATTACCTTTTGTTGGTAAAGCCTTCACAGGCTGGCACAGCCTCTGGCTGAACACATCTGGAGGAGGAGGAGGAGGAGGAGGAATCAGCCAGCTCTAGCTGGGTCAGGAATTGCTGAGCTGTCTTCTGGATGCCCTTACCTGGGGGAGAAGAGAGGCAGGGGGGGAGAAGCTGCTGGGTGAAAGTGGATTTATTTCTCCAATCTGTGTTTTCCCCTCTTCCTGGGGTGCTGATGCTGTGAGTGTCCTGCATCTCCTCCTGCCCACAGAGAAGGGAAGGGATGGCCCCAGGCACAGACTGCTCAGGGGGTGATTTGCTCTGCAAGAGCCTCTGTTTGGGCTCGAAGCTGCTGTTATCAGAGCAGCTTTGCTCTCCTGAAATGCCTTTTGGAGCTTCAGCAGCTCCTCTGCTGCGGGGCCTGGCTGGGATCTATACTTGCAGCTCATCAGCTGATAAAAGTGATGAGGTTCCCACCTTAGGAGAAGGGGCTGGAGGTTCTCTGTGCCCTCAAAGAGGCCAGGGCATGCTCTAGAAGGGTGCTGGAGAAAGGTCAGGTGTGGTAATTTCTTGTGTGAGCCCTTTGAGGAAGCTGGCAGAGCTGGGAGGGGACTCCTGCCATCACACCCATCCATAACCCAGCTCCAGCTGAGCCAGGATCTCATCCCACTCGTTCAGTGACTGATTAAACTGAGGACAGCTCCTTAGGGAACAAGTGGGAGCTCTTGAAAGGGAAGATCTCCTTAGGCCTGCCTGGCTTCCCCAGCCAGCTGGGTGCAGAGTCAGACCTGGGCTGGCTCCTGAGAGGGTCCTCCACCCACGAGTGGCTCTCCAGGCTCTCCAGCTGGGACTGATGGCCTGTCTGCAGTTTCAACACGTCTGCTGTGGATGGAAATTGAAGTCTGACTCTTTGCTTGCTGACAAAGGGGCCAGGCCATCAGTGGGATCAGCTTTTCCTGAGGCCATGCAGGTTGTGAGGGGTATCAGTCACTGAGGGATGACTAAAGATGTCACTTGTGAATTGCCTGGTTCAGGAGTGGTGATCTCAGGCTGATCCTCATGACTGCACCCTGAGCCAGTGCTGGAGTCTGGGGACTGTTCCTCCTTTTTGTGCACTGATCTCTGGTGGGAACACGTGGAGAAGGGCTCTGGGCAGACACAATCCTATTGCTTTTCATGCTGAAGCATCATCTCCAGGGGCTCCATTCCCAGTGGGAGATCACAGAATCACAGAATGACCAGGTTGGAAGGGACCTTCAAGACTGAGTCCAGCCCAGCCCCAACACCTCAACTAAACCCTGGCACCCAGTGCCACATCCAGGCTTTGTTAAACACACCCAGGGATGGTGACTCCACCACCTCCCTGGGCAGCCATTCCAGAACTTTATCACTCTCTCTGTAAAAACTTTTTCCTGATATCCAACCTGTATTGCCCTTGGTGCAGCTGAGGCTGTGTCCTGTGGTTCTGTCAGTGCTGCCTGGAGAAAGAGCCCAGCCCGAGCTGAGCACAGGCACCTTTCAGGAGCTGTGGAGAGTGATGAGGTCACCTCTGAGCCTCCTTTTCTCCAGAGATGAGGTGGGTCAGAGCATCTCCGAGCTGCCTCTGGAGGTGTCTGTGTTCAGAAGGAATGGAATTTGGGGCTGGGGTGCTCCTTGCACCTTAGCTCCCCAAATCCTGCAGGGGCTGACCTCAACGTGAACTTGCCTGACTGAGGAGAAACCCAGGGTCAGAGAGGCAAACTGGGGAGGAAAATCCACGTTCTGTGCCTCCAGACTGAGCACCAGGACTGCACCTCTTCCCAGCCTTGGAGGAGGACTGGGCCCTCCTCCCTCACTGCTCCCTTCCTCTCCTTCCCCAGCGACCCAGCACAAGGTCGGGGCAGCGCTGCCGGGGGAGGGCAGCGAGGCTTCACCTCAGCCAAAAAACCTCTTTCTTTCCCTTTCTTTCCTGCCATCCTGGCCTGCCCACAGGCTGGCATGGCCGTGCTATTTTGCTTTCATAAGCTGCATTATGTAAGCCGAGTCTTGAGTGGGGATGCGGTGCCAACTTGGACTCCGCAGCGGGAAGGAGCCGCATTCCTCAGCGCGGGGTTTAATCCCTGCCTCCAGCCACAGGCGGTTTGCTGAGAGGAATCCGAGGGCCGTGCCGAGCTTTCTAATCCCTTGCCCCAGGTGGAGCCAGCTTGTTTGTTCGGGAGCTCCTTTCATCAGATGCTGTGCCCAGGTCTCCTCCCAGCGAGCCCTTCGGAGGAGGGTTGGCCCAGGGTGCAGAGCTCACCTCGGGACCCTCCTCTGAACTCTCTGCCCTCCTTGGCTTCGCTTTCACTTGCTCAAAAATGCTGGTGAGGCAGGAAAATTGGAAATGGAAGCTTCCACAATGCCAGCCCCAGAAAATAATGGCAGGCTGGCATGGAAAACACAGCCTGGGGGAGACCACGTTGGTGGCAAGAAACTTCTCACCTGTCCCAGCACTGGCTGCCCTCTCACTGTCCCATCTGTAGGATGCGATTCCTCTCCCACCAGAGATCTTTTTATTGATGCCAGGAGAGGAAACAACAAAGCAGGAAGCCTACCTCCTCCTTGGCAAACCATAGTTCATATTCTAAGTAATCCATTCCCCAAATTCACAGATATAAGCCCTGCAGTGCAATATGATAACAAAAGATCTGGAGGTCCTGCACCCAGGGGTCCTGCTGGCACCATCCTGGCAGGGTAAAGGAGGGTGCAGGGCAGCAGTGGGTGCTTGGCAGGGTGTTTGGTGGCTCCCCAGCAGCCTCAATCCCCTGCAGCTGGGACTGGTGATCTTCAGGACCCCATCTGGCTGGGCAGGAGGGTTCAGAAGGAAAGGTCCTCACCCTCCAGGCAGGTTTGAAGCTGCCAGCAGTCTTGTTTTCATGTCCTGTGGGTGGGTGAGGCACCAGACTCCACAGTTTTTGCTGGCAGCTTTCCCCAGTGTCAAACATGTTGTTAAAAAGAGAACTATTAATCAGACCCAGGGTTAGGCTGTTATTTCTCATCACAGAGCTCTGTGGCTCCAACCCATCCGTCTTGTGGAGATGCTGAGCAGCTGCTGAAGTGCCCAGCTGCCTCTGTCCTGAGCCAGAGCCTGGCCAAAATGCCTAAACCACTGGGAAAGCAAGGGAATAGGAGCCTCCTGCCCTACTGAGCTGGATTCTGGCAAGCGTGGTGGCCAGCAGGTATTTGGAAAAATTCTGGGACCAAAATTTGTTTCAACCACAAACCCCAGCCTGCCCACTGCCTCTCCATGTCATTCATTGCACTCTTCAGGATGGTTTCTTTCCTTTTCACTCTAATCTTTTATCACCTGTAAATATCTTGTTTATTTACAGGTGCTTTTTCTACCCTGCTCAAATACTGTTTGTAACATTAGAGACTAATCTGTGGTTGGTTCATAAGTGCAATTCTATTGAAAGTGGTGTGAAAAGTTGCTTAATGTGTTAAAAGGTACTGTCAGAGTGTCTGGAGTCTGGATTTGATGCAAACAGGAAAAGATCATTTCAGTTGAGGCACCTCAAATGATCCTTTGGCATTGTTCTACAGTCACTACATACTGGCTGATTTAAATGCTAAATTTTAATTTTCTGATGGACTTCAGAGTAAGAAGCTTAAAAGTGAAACAATAAGCTTCAGGTGGTTTTGTTTTTAGGGCATTCTGAGCAAGCCCCCAGGTCTGAGGTGGGAATGGCTGCGCCCAGGGCCATCTTGTCCAGATGCCATTTCCATTTCTGAAGCTACCTGGGAACTGCTGGGCTTAGAGATGGGCTTAAGCTGAAAGTTGGAGGCCAAGGCTTCAGGTGGCTGAATCACCATGCACTTGCTCTGAAATACAGGTATTTCCAGACCATTTTCCACCCAGACAGATAATTCCAGGTGATTAACTGGCTCCCTCTTTTCCACCTCTCCTTGTGGCTGGCTCTCCTGGCAAGCTCTCCCTCAGCTTGCTGGTGATCTGGGGCTGGAGAAAGTCATGGAACTTGTAAGATAGGAGTTCCTGCTGGAAGAGATGGGCTTGGCAAACCAAGGATCTCTATGCAAAGCTCGGGGTGGGGGGATGGCAGCGATACCACACGGCTCCTGCAGGAGAACGGGATGTTTTGGGTGGGAGCTTGTGGCAGCTTTGCCCAAAGAGCTCTTTGAGATGCAGCAGCTCCCCCTGCTCGTCTCCCCCTGCCCATGGAGCAGTGGGAACTGCTCCCATGAAATCTAAAGCAAGCACAGCAATGCTTGTCTTTTTGTTGTGAATAATGTCAGGCTTTTTTTCGCCAGCGCTATTGAGGCAGCAGCTGTATTTCACCCAGCTGGCAGCGCTCGGGGAGGAGATCAAGTGTTCTCAGCAGAGCTGGGCCAGATCTAGGGCTGGGGGAAAGTGGTGCAATCCTGAACTGGGCTCCCAGACTGGGGCTTCAGGGGATTTTGGAGAGGTGAAATAATCCTGTGTGCTCAGAGGTCTGTGGGAGCAGCAGGATTAGGAGCTTGGCTGCTGCTGGATAGGATTTTAGTTGTGTGGGTCACTTGTTGGACAGTCCTCTTCTGAACCCAAAAACCCAGGGGCACCTGGAGCTGTGTGTGTGTGTATTCCTGCACTGTGCCTGAGCATGCTGCAAGAGCAGAGCTCCAGCCCTGCCAAAACCTCCTGCAATTCTGGGAAGCGTCCTCGGCACCGCGCGCCCGTCCCGCGGGACACGCCGTGCCTCCCTCTGCCAGGTACCCCTGGGCAGGTGCCAGCCCTTCCTCTGGGCTTGGGAACAGCTTGTTTTGAACGTCAGTGCCATGGGAAGCAGAGCAAGCAGGAGCAGATGTGCCCGTGGGCACTGCTGGCCCATCTCCCTGGCACGGGCAGGACCCGTCCCGCCGTGCCTGTGCCGAGGGACCCCCCTGCCAGAGCCCTGAGCTTTGCACACAAGGACTTGGGAAGAAAAGTTGTGTTCATCACAATTAACACAATTAGCATCTCCTCTGCATCCTCAGCTCAAGCCTCCTGTCCCTCTGCTCTTTGCCCACTAATGGGTAGCTCAGGGTGGGAGATGGATGAGAAGGATGCTGGGGTCAGGAGAAGGCTGGAAGGCAGGGAATATGCTCAGATGAGAGGGGTTTGCTTTGTTTGTTTGTTTGGAATATTTCTTTGGGCCATTCATTATATTCCAGTCATGAGGAAACATGTGATTTCTCTCTGTAAGAAAAACCTGGAGGTTTTTTTTTGGGTTTTATTTTTGGTTTTTTGTGGGTTTTTTTTTTTTTTTTTTTTTTTTTGNTTCCTGGCAAGAAGAATAATGGCAAGGACCGAGAGGATGCCAAAAGAGATGACCGATGCTATGGCAACGGTGGATGAGGGAGGCTCTAGGGAGCAGAAGAAATTTTTGGGGGGGGGGGGGTTTTGTTTTGTTTTCTCTCCCCTTCCAGACATCTGGTTCTTAGTCCTGAGGGGACCTTTGCTGTCAGAGCTCCTCCCCTCTACCTGTCAGTGACTTCCCCTTGCTTTGCACCTCCCTCCACCCTTCACTGAATAAACAAAAACCTCTGTCCTGGCCATGCTGTTCCCTGTACCTGTGCTGGCTCTTTCCAGCTTGCCAAATCTGCAGAGATGGAGGTGGCTCCTCCAGAGACACGTGGATGTGCCCTCAACACAGCAGCAAACAGGAGCACTGAGAACATGGAATAAATTACACCCCTGGGTGGTTTTTGCTGCCTGACTTGGTTGCTCTCACCCAGGGTTTATTATTTCTGCCCCATCCCTGGGTTCATTTGGGTGTGCTGGGCTCGTGGCACCCTGGCATGGATCTGCATTTCCAGCTGTTGACATCTGCTGATCCCTTTCCAACCATTAAACCCAAGACAGAATGGGAGGAGGGGAAGACACCTCATTAATTTTTACTCCTCCCTGCATCCTTCCCAACTCTTTCCCCTGGCACAGATTGGGAGGAAAGTTATTTTGCACACCCACTGCCATCCCAAAAATCAGTCTCACCGTTGCCACAGCGAGGTCAGGCCCCTCAGGTCTGGATTTTTTAGGGTTGTTTTTTGGCATTTTTGTTTAGTCTGGTGCTGTGTTGCAGGTGGTGAGGCAGAACACCGTGCTGCACAGCAGCTCTGTATTTGGAAGCAGAAGTGAGGCACAGGATGAACGTTTTTAGCATCCTGAATACATCAGGATCCAAAAGAGTTTGCAGGGAAAATGCAATTATTGCTGTTCCAGAGTGCCAGGGAAGCCTGGGATCCAACAGCCACAGAGTGGATGAGCCTGGTGGATCCTGGCTTGGCTCCTGCTGCTCTCCTGGGACAGGGATGGGGGTGAGCAGGAGCTGGGCTGCCCTGGGAGCCCGTTGTGGTGGGACAGGCTTGAGCTTCCATCCCAGCCCAGCTCGCTGTGCCCAAAGCACCCAGCAGTGCTGGGAGCAGCCAGGTGAGACTCAGGCAACAAATTCCTCATCAAAAAAAAACCCTTTTTTGATGAGGAATCAAAAAGAAAACTTTCCTTTTCTGTGGTCCCAGCTGATGTTTGATAGGAGCTGCAGGTGCTCAATATCCAAAGGCATTTTTTTTTTTCCCAGATGGGCTTTTTCTAAGCAGGGAGTCGAGAGCATGAACAAAGAACAGGATGATATTCTAAAAGTGGTCATATTTTGCTGTCCCTAAATGTGTCTCCTGTGCCAAATGGAGATTCATTTGTTCATGAACAGGGATTGCAGCAGTGCTGCCCAGTGCCTGCTGGGCTGGTTTTGGGTGATGGGCAAGGCAGGGTTTGTCAGGAGAGGTAAAACGTTGTTAGACACTGGGAAACAAACAGTTCACCTGCTGGCACAAGGGAAAGGAAACAAGAAATGTGTGAGCAGACACGTGGCCAGCTTCAAACCAGCAGTGAGAGCTGGCTCTGCTCCTGGCCAGGCCCTGGTTTGGAGACCTCTTGCTCCATCTCAAAGCTGAGGTGGGTTTGGGCCAGCATCTCTTTGGGGTTTCCCAGCTGTTCTGCTGGAGAATAATTCCTTTCCCTACAGATTTAAGGGTTTGACACCTGCAGTTTATCCACCTTAACTTTCTTGGGTAAGCAGGGCTGAAGGATTCTGTGATTCTGCAAGAGAAGATGTGGGAGGTGCTTTTCACAGCTCCTCACCCTGACAGTACCCGGGGGGGAGGAGAGTCCCAGGGAGCCAGGCAGAGATGGGGACAGGGATTAATGCACACACCTGGCTGAGAACCCCACCTGGATCGTTCCTGGCTGGAATTTTCCTGGGGAAAGGCAGGAGGGGGACGAGCCTGATCCCTCTGTGGTGAGGCAGCATCTGGGAAACGCTGCTGGAGATTTTTTGTGGAAAGATGACTCCACGTGGGAGGTGTCACAGCAGCGAGCAGGCAGGAGGAACAAAGCCACCTTTGTGGCCCCTGCCCTGCCCTGCAGAGCTGGCCCCAAGTCACTGAGGAGCTGGCTCATTCCCGAGCCCTGGGGATGGCTGGCTGAGCAGCCAAGAGCTTCCAGAGCTGGGATTTGGGGCTGTTCCTCTCTCACCTGGAAATGCAACCTCTCTCCTGGCAGCAGCATAAGAGGGGCTGGGATGGGGCAGCTCCTGAAGCCCTCCCAGCCCAGCCTGGTGTGCTGGAGGTGCTCCTGTACCCCTGGTGGGCAGGAGGGTGAGGGAATGGCCACAAATTCAAAATTGTCAACTTTCACATTTTTTTTTCCTTCCACTCAAAAGCAAGGAGCAAGCAGGGCTGGAAGGATATGAGACTAGGGAAACATCAAAGCAGCTCAGCTAAAACCGTGTGCAGCTGTAGGGAAGCAAAACAGCAGCTTTACACAAACACTGAAATAAGGCCCTCAGCCCCTTCTGTCTCTTGTCATGGTGGTATAAACCTTTGTATAAACCTTTTCCATCAGGGGGATTTTCCCCTTTCATGATTTGAAATGCTGGAGATGTGTGACACAACAGAAGGAAGGAATTTAACCAGGGTTTTGTAGAACCACGAGGGACAAAGAGTGAGTTTCCCCACTCCTGTAGGTTTCACAGTGTTGCTAAGAGTTTTGCTCACACAAAACTGGCACAGAACTTTTGTGGCACAGAGGGAGTGGGCACAGGCAGGATTCCTGTGGGAATGGCACTGCAGGGGTCCCTGGAGGGTGGGGACAGTGCCAGATCAGCATCACCTCTCTCTGTGCCAAACCAAGCTGTGCCATGCAGAGCCAGCCCCTCGCCAGGGGGGAGGGAAAACTCAGGGATCTGTGTGTCAGCATGGTGACCGCTCCTCTGGAATGGCAGGAGATGGATTTCTCTGGGTCTAGCACCCTTGAAAATGTCAAATTCTACCCAGAAAGTGCAAAAATCCTCTGGAATGGCAGGAGATGGATTTCTCTGGGTCTAGCACCCTTGAAAATGTCAAATTCTACCCAGAAAGTGCAAAAATCCTCTGGAATGGCAGGAGATGGATTTCTCTGGGCCTAGCACCCTTAAAAATGTCAAATTGTGCCCAGGAAGTGAAACAATCCTCTGGAATGGGAGGCGATGGATTTCTCCAGGTCTAGCACCCTTAAAAATGTCGAGTTCTACCCAGGGAATGGAAAAAATCCCATTCATTGGGATCTCCCACTGCTTGTTAGGCCAGCATGAACCCCACTTTAAATCCACGCCCTTGTTGGGGGAGGAGAGGATGAATCCCTCCACGAATGGGATGAATCCCTTCATGAATCCCTTCATGAAGCCCTTTGGTGTTTCATCACCCCAGGACAGGTGGGAATCACGATCTGCTGGCACATTCCCCCTCCCCTGGGCCACCCTTCCTGTCTCACATGGCTGCTCCCGACTGGAAAACCCCTGGGACTGCGAGAGTTAATTCCTCATCCCGGCTGCTTTCCTCCTCGGGCTCAGCAGGAAGACGGATTGTGCTAGCAAGGGGCACCACTGCAGAGGGGGAGGAGGCAAAAAAATTAAAAAAAAAAAAAAAAGTTTCGCGTTTAGACCTTTTACCTAATTTCCAAAGTTTCAGACCTGAGGGCCATAGCAACGAGAGCTGCCAGCGGTGTGATTGGAGGCAGCAGGCAGTGCTGCCCTCCCAGCTCCCCAGCAGCATCCCCACGGGTGGAACTGCCAGTGCTGAGGCCACTTTTGGCTTTCTGCCTCCCCTTCCCCACGGGAAGAGCTCGAGGCATGTGGCTCTGTGTGATTTTAATTTTTTTTTCCCCCCCAGCTGATTGCCTTTGCTCATTTCAATTACATTTTCCCTGGTTTCTGTCAGCTGTTCAGAAAGTTCTCGGGCACTTGTGAAACCAGGAGAGGGCTGTTCTCATGAAGACCTGCCTGGAAATCAGCAGGATGGTACAAACCCAGCGAGGTGTTGTGTGTATTTGTACAAAAACACTGATAACTGAGAGGGGCTGGCACTTTGCTTGAGTCCAGCAAGGCTTTCCTTTTTCTATCAAATAAATCTTTGCAAAAAATGCCAGGGGTTCCTGCAAAACAAAAGCAAAGATGTGATTTGGGGCAACAAAACCTGCAAATTGTTCTTGTTTATGCTTACAGCTTGCTGACCCTCCTTTTGGGTTTATCAGAGGGGTTCAACCACCAAACTCCTCTCCAAGCACAGCCCATCCTGGGGAAATACAGAATCACAGAATATCCTGAGCAGGACCGTGGAGCCCAACTCCTGTCCCTGCACAGGACAGCCCAAAAATCCCACCCTGTGCCTGAGTGTTGTCCAAATGCTTCTTGACATGACACAATGCTTCTTCTGGCAGGCTTGGTGCAGTCTCTGCAGGGAAAAATCCCAGTGAAACTCCCAAAAATCCCACCCTGTGCCTGAGTGTTGTCCAAATGCTTCTTGACCTCTGGCAGGCTTGGTGCAGTCTCTACAGGGAAAAATCCCAGTGAAACTCGGGTGGGGCTCCCACCTGAGCTCCACTTTTGGTGGCAGCATTCCCACTTATCCCTTGGATGGGGCTCCCACCTGAGCTCCACGTTTGGTGGCAGCATTCCCACTTATCCCTTGGATGGGGCTCCCACCTGATCATCCACGTTTGGTGGCAGCATTCCCAAGTGTCCCCCAGCAGCACTGCAGAGCTGACACAGCCGTGGGCTCTGTTTCTGCAGATTCATGGAGATCAAACCCCCCCAGCTCTTCCAGAGCTGCTCTGTTGGAGCAGAATTCCTTTTCAATCTGCAGGTGTGAGCGTTCCTGGCAGCGCTGAGGGGTCAGGGAGAAGAGGGAATGAAAGTGGCTAAAAGGAAAAGCCTTGCAAAGGGAGAGGTGGGGATTGCAGGAGCCACTGAGCTGCTGCAAATGGAGCTGATCTGAATTGCCCAGATCACTCCAAGCTCCAGCAGGGCAGCTAAGCTTGGTTATGTCTGTGTCACTGTCCTCTTGTGCAGCAGGCAGTGCCTTCCTTCTCCTTCCACTCCTGTTCCTCAGTGAGCCACAGGCTTCACAAAAGCCCCTCACTGAATTAATTCTCCTTACACTGCACCAGGCTGTCTGTCGTGGGGAGAAGCTTTCCAGCCCAAAGCTGTCAGCATCTCTGCTCTTCCCAGCTCGTGCACGGCTGTGTGGCCTTGCAGCTCTTTCTCCTGGAGAGGAGCATGTGTTTCCATCAGTGTTGTGTATTTCTCTTCCAATCTGAATTAGTATTTAGAAAAAAAGAAGGGTGAGATACCCCAAGCAAAGGTACCCCTGTGTTTCCCACTGTGCCCCAAGCTTTCTGTGCATCCCTGGAGCATTTGAACCCTCCCAAGAGCAGTGAAACACGGTTCATCCCCAGGGGGCTGTGTGCACAGAGAGGATCACCTTCCCCAGGATTTTCATAAGCCACAAAATTGGGTGTTCAGCTGTTTTCATTATTCTACTACTCTGTGTGTAAAAGAATCACTGATTTTTTGCCATTCATCCTAAAGATCCAGTGTGATATTCCCATCCTTTGGTGCCCTTTGAATGTCAGGCTGTCTCTTCAGCCAGTGATTCCCCACCACCCCTGTCCCTTCCACCTGATTTACAGGATGGAAATATTTTT
>VXBC01000019.1:38426-48769 GCA_013399945.1 Ploceus nigricollis | reverse complement strand
TTTATTTATTTATTTATTTATTTATTATATATTTATTACAACACAGGATTAGTGCAGAAAACCCCCCAGAGGCTTGGAGCACCTCTCTTTCCCCAGGGCTCTGAGCCAGCAGATGCATTTCCCTGGCAGACAAGAGCAGGATGGCTCACTTGCACTCAGCCTTCTGTTCTCCAGGAATGGCTGGAATATGAATAGGATCCTTATCAAAGCAGGTTCATCCGGAGGACAAGGCCACAGGAATTGTGTGCAGAGCTCCACAAATAAACAGCGTTCCTCCTGACTCCTCATCTGCCCATTNCATCTGACCATTCTATCCAGTGGCCAGCTCAGGAGAGGACACAGAGCTCAGATTTTGGAAGGTTCTGGACCATTCCCAGCTTCCCAGGTGGAGCAGCATGGCAAGAACTTCCATCTGGAACCTTTCAGTCGTGGATTTGGGAGGTTAAAAACTCAGTGCCTCTCCCATCTGGGGGTCTAAACGTAGAGGGGGGTCCTGCTGTGAGCTCAGCGTTTTTCCCTGGGGCCGTTTGTGGGGTGGGGATGATGGATCCTGGTGATGAAATGGAACCGAGGGCTTGGCTCCCTTCCCAGGCCAGGACTGGCATCCCAAAGTACCAGAGGCCACAAGTGACAGGGACTCTCTGTGCCCCAGGGAAGAGGCAGGTTTCTCTTGTTATTCCTGTTGCTCCATCCTGCTGCTGGAGTAGGTCCTGTTGGTCTCATCATTCCTGGGCTAACACACCTGTGCCGTATGGGGCTAGCACAAAAGTGAGCTGGGCTTCCTCGCTCTCCCAGGGCAAATAAGGGCTCTAGAAGGAAACCCAGAAAACACTGGTTAGTTAGCAAAGTGAAGGCACTATACAGGCAAGTTCTGTCATTTCAGCATTTACCTGAAGAAAATGAAATACCTAGCCCCTCCAACTCTTCTCTCTCCAGTCTCTCATCAGGCTGAGGTTTTTGGAGGTTTTCCATAGGACAGAGGTGGGAGACCTTGAGAGCCTGGCCAGACACAGGGCATGGCCAGAGCTATCAACATCTGACCTCTCACTGCTGCGAAGTTCTCTTTGTCATCTGCTTAACGAGGAGAGAAAAACTTGCAGGCATCTTCCTTTGTCTCGCTGCAGTTTGGATGGCCCAAGGAGCTGTTACTGCACCCAGGCTGCCCTGCCCTGCCCTGCCATCGCTGCTCTCAGAGCACTCTGGGGGGTTTCTGCCAGGAATCTGCCCCCCGGAGCACACCTGGGGGCTGCAGGCTCGCAGCGAAGGAAGGGCACACACGAGGTTGATGTTGATGCTGGCCAGGCTGCTGGCTCTCCAGAAGGGCTCGTGTCTGCACAGCTTCGGTCTGGGGCTAAATTTAAACACCAAAATGCAGCACTGAGGAGCCCAGGGAACAGCCCAGCCCTCGTCTCCTGTGGCTGCCTCCAACCAGAGCTCCCTTTGGCAAGGAAGAAGCTTTTGTTTCCCTCGGACTCCGGGCCAGCTTGGAATAATAACAGCAGCACAGCCCTCCCTGCCCCAGCACAATGAAGCAGCGCTGTCAGCTCCCAGATGTGCCGAGGGGAAGTGCCCAGTGTGGCCCTTCCCGGTGCTTCCCTTCCAGATGTGGAGTGGCAGGGAGCTGGAGACAGCTGGTTGCCAGCCAAGAGAGGAGTGGACAGTGGATTTTTGCCCTGGAGACCCTCTGGATCTCACTGCCTGTGGCCGAGGGAAGGGGTTTGGGTGCCCTGGTTTGAAACAGCCTGAGAGTGCTGTGTGCTGCAGGGAGGAAATGACCCACCAGGAAAGGTGAGGATGCCCTCCCTCCCAGATGTGTCTGCATCCTCAGGGAACCCTCAGCCCCCATCTTCTCCCCCTCAAGCACCTCTTGCTCCTCATCTTTTCCTCCTGAGCATCACCAGCAGGGCTGGACTCTGTTCAAATCCCTGCAGGCAGCTTGGTGGCACAGACACACATCCCCTGCTCAGTCCTGTCCCCTGCCCAGGGACAGGGCCAGCACGGAGCCACCCCATGCACACAGCCTCCTGCCAAGGCCATGCTGAGCGAGCCCCAGGTGAGCTGCTGTGGGGTGAATCTGGAGATTGAAGCCTGTCCCCCTCGGAATGAGGCAGGAATGTTTCAGGTTCAGCCTCTTTTGGGCAATCCCCTGGGATTTGGGCAGCACAGGAGGGGGCACAGCTGCCTCTGAGGGTGCTGGTGGGTGATGCAAGCCAGGGCATTGCATCCCGTGACCCAGGCTGGCTGTTCCCACCCAGTGGAAAATTCCTCCTGCCATGGACAACGTCCTTCTGCCTTTATTTTGCAGCAGCTCCTGAGGACAGGGCACACGCAGGAGATAACAGGTGCTGACAGGGCCTGGCTGCTCACTGGGCTTTTGCCAGGGCTTCCATGGAATTTGCAACGAAAGGAAGGTGGGAGGGAGGAGGAGGAGGAGGAGGAGGGCAGCACACAGATGTGACAGAGAGACGGAGCCCCTGGAGGAGCTGGGGACGTCTGAGGAGGTCACAGGGAGGGATCCTCATCCCCAAGGCAGGGCTGGGATTGCTCACAGCCATGACATCAGCCTGGGGCCCTCCCACGCTGTCCCTGTGCCGGGAAGGCTGGGACAGGGCTTTCCCATGTGTGGGATGGGGATCCAGAGCCCCACATGATCCATCCCCACGTGGCAGCAGTGCTGAGCATTGGGAGTGGCCGCCTGGAACCCGGGGGTGCTCACGGCATTTCCCTTCAGTCCTTCTCACATCCCTCTCTTCCCTTTCTCCTCTCATTTCCATGCAGCACTACTGGCCACCCATATTCCAGAGCCATATTCCAGAGCCCACCCCATGGGGTGGATGCTGTCCTGACCCTTTGCAAAACCAACCATTCCCTTAAAAAGTTTTTTTTTTTTTTTTTCCTTTGCCCAGATTGAATTTTCCACTGGGTAGCAAAGGTGCTTTGCTTGGTTCTTTGTTTACAGGGGGAAAATGCACACCAGGAAAAAAGCCCAGGAGGTTTGAGTGAACTTGCAGCTTGAGGCTGTTTTGTTTGCCATGAAGGAATCATGCAGGTGTCTCAACAAAACACTTCAGGGGTTTTTGCAAGATTAGATCTTAGAGTTTGTCTTCCCGAACGTGTAAAATTATCCCAGGAAGACCTTTGCCCTAGTGGCAGCTCAGGATAGTTTCCAGTCTATCTCAAAAAGAAATCTGGAATAAAAATAGAAAGATTTGGACACACAAGGCCCTCTGAAAAGGTGTAAACAATCTGTCTTGGGATGTATTTAAAGTGAATTGGAGAGAAAATGGCTCAGGAGTCCCAAGGAGGCGCTGGAGGTCATGGGGGTGATTCAGGTGGGGCACCAGGTAAAGCCCAGCTGTGGGTGATGCTGTTCCCACAAGAGAGGGACAGCAAATGATTTCCAGCAGGCTGTACAGACAGGGCTGGGCCTGGCTCTGGAGTGGTTCATTGCTCGGTGCCAGCTGTGGGATCCCAGCTCAGAACAGCTGCAAACAGGCACAGGGATGGAGGAGAGCTTTGGAGCAGGGATTCCCTTCCTTCCCCCTGGCCTGCCCTGCTGGGATCAGAGGCGTGGAGGGGCTTGGGAAAAGGGAGCATGAGCAAGCAAGGGGCTTGTTATCCTAATGCCTGGCTTTGCAAGCGATGATCAGACTCACACCCCGTCTCCCTGCACAGCTAAGTGTTCCAAAAACCATTTAGAGAGCCTGGACTGCAGGACTTTATCTGCAGGACTTTATTCCTGTCTTGCACCCCGGAGTGCCTGCCTGGGGCTCTGGTGTCACCTGAGCAGCCTCACGGCACAGGCTTGGAGGAAACCCAGCATTCACCCATCCCCTTGGATTAAGAGATGGGGAAAAATCAGAGCCAAGAGGAGGGGAAGGAGAATTTAAAAACGAGATCAGCAAGACAGGAGGAGGAGGAGGAGGAGGAGGGGAGCAAGGAAGGGGGTGGCTGCTCCCTGCCAGCCGCTCGGGAAATATCGGCAGCAGCCACGTGAGGAGTTGTGCTTTTGGCACCAGCTGCGTGTTCTGGGGCACGGGGAGGGCTCCGAAACCACCTCCGGCTTCCAGGAGCCCTCCGGCACGGGACACGGGCCGGCAGTGGTAACCACACACCCAGCCGGCTCCCTGCACCAGCTGCTGCCTGCCCGGCCACCCCGCTGGCTTTCCCGGGGTGGCAGCGCAAGGGACAGCGTGTCCCAGGGCAGGGGTGTCACCAGCGAGGGGACAGGAGCGATGGGAGCGGCGGGAGGAGCTTGCACTGGGAGTTTGGGGACGGGGAAGCTGCTCTGTGTCAGGGTGAGTGGCTGTTCCTCGGAGCAGCCCGGCTCCAAACCCTGTCCCACAGTCAGGAACAGCCCCAAACCCTGTCCCACAGTCAGGAGCAGCCCCTCAGCCAGGGGACAGAGCTCTCCCCCACGCTGCCCTGCCCAGCTCGGTGCCCCGGTGGTGACAGGAGCTGTGGGTGACACCGTGCCCCGGTGACAGATAACAGCGCTGCCAGCCCTCCCAGTCTGCCTGCCCCCCAAAACCCACCTCCCCGGCCTCCCTGCTGGGTGCTGGCTGCGGGGGAAGTGTGGCCCCAGCTGCCTGCTGTCCCCTTTGGCTCCCTGTCCCCGGGACACGCAAGGGGACGAAGGCAGGGTGAGCGCCAGGTGTGCCAGGAGCAGGGTGGGAAGGGGGTTTTGCAATCACAAAATGTCACATTAATTAAACCAGTATCAGGCTCAGGGAGGATGTGTCTGCATCCTCCAGTCCCCATCTTCTCCCCCTCAAACACCTCTTGTTCCTCATCATTTCCTCTAAATTTTTGGTTTGGTTTCTGTCAGTGACATCCTTGTGGGGACTGAGCATGGATGATCCTGAGAGGGAGGAAGGGGAGACCCAAGGAGGAAGGAATGGGGGTGGAATTCGTTGCTCTGGAGCATGAAGTCAAGCAGGTGAGGATGGGAAAGAAAAGCTCCTGCTGCCACACTGGGGCTTGTCTGAAGTGGCAGAGGACAAGGACACCATGAGGGGGGGATGATCTTGGTGGGATGTGATCCCCATGGCTGTGTCCCTGCTGTGTCCCCTGGCTGAGGCAGGATGAGAGGGACAACGGGGTGCTCAGAGGGATGGGGAGATAGGACGAGCTTGGCTGGTCTGGCTTAGCAAAGCAGGGAGTGTGAGGGGCACACAGAACCTTCCTGCTCCTCACCCTACATCCAGGTCTCCTAAAATTTGCCCTGATTTTTAGCCTTCAGCTGAACTTCTCTCATGCAGGGAGGCAGGGCCTGGCTGAGCAGCCCTCTGTGGGACACGGGGTGGGGCTGGGCTGCCACTGCTTTATTTATATTTTTAGAGCACGCCACAGGCACTGGGTCACTGCAGTGAGTGAAATTCCACCCTGGAGCAAGCCCTCATCCCCATCCCTCTTCCTCAGGGATGGACTGGAGTCAACAGCTGGGCTGGGGCTCGAGTGTCTGAGCCACCACAGTGCCCACAGAGGGGTGGGCTGGGCCAGGAGCTGGGTGGAGGATCCTGGGGACAGGGGACAGCCCTCCTGCTGTCATCACTCCTGGGAGAGTCCCAGGGCAGTGAGGGTCTGGTGCTGCCGAGCTGGAGACCCCGCTGGTGGCACAGGGGGGCTTTTGGTGGGACAACAAATCCCTTGTGCCAAGGGAGCTGAGGGTGCTGGGATGCTCAGATGAGACTGGCACAAACTGGACAAGGGTGGGGAGAAGCCACCCCTGCCCTGCTTGCTCAGCGCAGTGATGAGCTGGCAGCACGGTGAGTCCAAAGCTGAAAAAGGGGGAAAAAACCTTGAAAAGGAGAATGTGTGGGGGCTTAAAACAGCACAGCACATCTTGAAGACATAGCTTGAGTGCCTTTATCATCTCCAGAGTGACTGATGCAAGGGAAGGAGCTCACCAGGGCTTGGGCTCACAAGGAGTGAGTCAGGAGGGCTGAGTCCCACCTCTTGAGTCACTGCTGGCAGCACTGGAAGCCCCCCTGCCCCTTTCACTTGTGATGGAGTCACCGTCCCCTTGGGGGAAAATCATCAATTTATCATTGAAGCTGAAATAAAGAGAGAAATTCTCCCCTGGGATGCTGACCCAGCCAGCAATGGTGGCAAGAGATGCTTCCTGGAAGGGCAGTGAGTATCAGATCCCTGCTTCACGAGGTTTGCCTGGAAATTAGGCCAAGCAAAATCTTCTGAGAGCTCTGCCTCACGAGGTGTGAAATATTTGCCTTTTCTGATCATCTTCTAGGAGATGATTTTCTCTGCTTGAGCCACCCAAATTCTGGGCCTCACCTGGTGCAGGTGGCCCGAGGCCAGCAGTGATCAGTGCCACACTGCTTTCATCCAGGGGTGCACACACTGGTGGGATTGAGCAGGACCAACCTCGCCTTGAACACGAAAGGTTGTGACGAACCCCGGGAGCAGAGGATGCCAAGCACTGATTTTATTGCTGGAAACAGCCAGACATGAGCACTGGGAGGTTTTTTTCTGAGCCATCACACAATTTTGGGATGATTTTTCCCTTCTATGCACAACCCAGAGCGTGCCTGCACTTCCCTGTGTCCTACTGCCAGCTCATGGCTCTGCTCTGCCACATCCCCTCTGGTGTTTTTTCCCCCCCAGACGTTTTTCTCAGAGATCCACCCCTTTTTTTTTTTCCAAAACAGGCAGTTTCCCCTAACAGCAAGCACCCAGTGGCCGGCAGCTGATGGCTCAGTTGCTTTGCCTTATGCACAAAACTTTCCACTCGTGCTTTTCATGCTCCCGGCGGAGGGAAGTGCCTGCTCTCTCCTGCAGAAGGGAAACGTCTGCCCTCCTGTGTTCAAAGTCCCCTCCAGAGAGCGGCCGAGGGTGCACTGACCTCACGGGGTAAATATTTTCCATGACATCTCCTCCTGCTCTGCACCTGGGTTCACAGCCAGCTCCTTGCTTCCCTACATGTCCCCACGCAGTGTCACCCCCTGAAGGTCTCTGTGACCTCTCTGGACACCCCCCTCAGCGACTCTGCTGGCCAAGGAGGTGGCCTCTGGGCCAGTGCTGCTTGCCAGGGACACCAGATCCTTCTGACTTGCTGTGATGGCATCTCCAAGATGTCCCCAAGCCTGCTCAGAGCTCTAAGGCCCGTGGCCGTGGGCTGATGCCAAGGCAGCTGGGAAAGTGGAGGCAGCAGGCACAAAGCATCCTGAGGTGGGATGCAGGGAAAGATGGATGCAGGGAGGTTGTTTGGAAGTGGGAACAACTTGTCAGCAGGCCTGGATGGGAGGGGGGGACACCCAGTGACTCCATCCCTGCTGCTCACCCAGCTGGATGGGAAGGGGTGGATGATCCAAGAGGAATTTCCACCTCCAGCCCCTTGCTGTGCTTTGGCTGTACACAGACCTTCCCCAGACTGTCCTTCTCGAAGGGACAGTCACATCTGGATGTGTCTGGATTTTCTGCAGAGCCCAGAGCTCTTCATGTTCCAGGTGTTTGATTTGCATCCATGAGAACTCCTCCACCATCAGCTTTCTGACACAAGGTGCTGTGGTCACTGTGTTGGAGAGGGTTTTTTTTTTTTTTCCACAAACAGAACAGGATTGTTAGGGTATGTTCTTTGAGTTTTATTTGCAGCATCAGCCTCATTACAGGGCTGAGACAATGGAAAGATGGCAAAAGCTCATGTACAACCAGCAGTAGCTAAATATTTCTTTGTTACAGAGCATTTTAAAAGCTTTCTGGCCAATAGCACATTGCTAAAGCTTAGAGACAATTGTTTTAGCCAGTCACTAAAAGCACAGGTACACCTGCTTCACACAATGCTTGCTTGTCTGCTCTCTATTAGCAATACATAATATACCATTATTAACTTTAAAACCTTTTAAGCATATTTTCCTGCAGTCCTTAAATCTATCTTAACCAAACCTAAACCTCAAACTATTGTTTAATATCTTTGCTTACTGTACCATTATAACTTTTTCTACCTTCAAACTTTACAATTACAACTAATTCTGAGTTTCTCTTCTGTTTATAAAACTTACTTTTCCAACTTTCTAAAAATCTTCTTACCTTTACAGTCACTCTGCTGCTGGGGCTTTTCCAACCATGTGCTCCAGTGCACCATCCTGAGGGGGAACAGGGTATTCCATGAGCTGGATTCCTGAGGATTAGACCCCTCCCACCCACCTCTTGTGGGAAAGGGAGAACACACAGAAATATTGCCAAGTGTGTGGCACACACCAGGAGGTGACAAAAGATGCTCCCGTCAGCCTCGCGGGCAGCCCTGAGGGGAAAATCACCCAAAGAATTTTGCTGTGGGCATTTCAGAGCCCTTTATTTCTTTCTGGGGCTTCATTTCTCACCTACAGCAAAGGTCCTTCCTCAGGTGAAGCAAGGAGAACACCTACACCTGCCCTTCTGGTAGCTCCTCCAGTTTGTAAAAGTGTTTCCCGGTTCTTCTGCACGGGAGAAGTTTTGTTCTTCTCTACAAGAAGAACAATCTCTCTTCTTAATCTAGAGGGTTGTTAGTGCTAGAGTGAAAATCAACATGAAACATCTGTTAACCTGGGTAGGTTTAAGGCTCCTTTTTTGGCTGCTCAGTAAGATTTTTCATTTTAAACATCACTCTTTTTGGCAGACAGGGAAGGTTTTCCCTCCTGCTCCTGGTGGTAGCTCCACAGGAATGCTTCAGTGTGGTACCCACATTCTTCTCTCTCTCAGGAAACTTTCATAGAGGAGCAGAGAGAGAAGAAAGAGAAAACAATTTCTATTTCTGTTCCTTGTTTCTCCCATGTGGAATGTGTTTGGAGATTGTTTACCTGGGGTGATTGGTTGATTGGGTTCTGGTGAGGATTTAGCCCTGATGGCCAATCATGTCCAGCTGTGTCTGGGCTCTCAGGAGAGAGAGTCACAGTGAGGTTGGAGTTAGATATGGTAGTTAGAAATGTAAGATGTAGTTTTAGTATCTCTCTTTAAATAGTATATTAATGTATTATAATATAGATATAATAAAGAAATCACTCAGCCTTCTGAAATGGAGTCAATCATCATTTCTTCCCATCTTGGATTCACCTGCATTTTTTTACAAGACTTCAGGATGCAGAGGAGAGCTCAGCCTGCGATTCCAGGTATTGTCCTGCACCTGCTGCACAGCAAGTCATGGAGCTCTCCCTCCATCCCATGCTCCTGGAGCAATGTGTGTGTCCCTGGGGGATTCCCAGCCCTCCCACCCAAGGGTGCTGTCCAGGAGCTCTTTCACAAGAGGCTGAGCTCTGAAAATCCACGTGGAGCATTTCTGCTCCTGGTTTTGGCTTCTCCTCGGAGGAGAGGCGTGTCTTGGCTCTCGAGCATGTGCTGTACCCCTCTGTGGCAAACCCAGGTGGGTCCCTGCTCCTGGGAGGGTGCAAGGGCTGTGCTGAAGGTGACAGCTCAGCGTTGAGGAAATGATTCTCTGCTGGAAGCACCTGCCTGTTGGACAGGGCAGAATTTTGGAGGTGGGGATGTAGAATCATATATTGGATGTACAAACCCTGGCTTTCCCAGAGGCCTGGCTCTTCCCTGGGACTGCTGCTCTGCCTCCTGGCATTTGTGGGGAGAGGAAACCACAGCTAACCTCACCACAAACACAAATCAGCTGGGTTTTGTTGCTTTTTTTTTTTTTCTATTTTTTTTGTGTTCCGTGTGTTCAGTTGGAACAATAAAACATCTGTTCCCGAGCCCAGCAGCTGGACTGAACTGAAATGACGTTAGCATCAATTATCCTCCGGGATGGGGAGGCACATTTCCTTAACGCTGAATAACAAATGAGAACAACAGCTCGGCTCGGTGGCTCTGTGCTCCCAGAGAGCTCCCAAACCCCTCCTGCTCCAGCCCTCGGCTTGGGGTGACACCTGCTGTGTGCCACTGCCCTGGCTACCACTGTGAGGCACAGCAAGGGACAGGCTTCTGCAAGAACTGGGGGATAAACCCACACGAAACTTGGTTATGTCTNGCCAGCACGGAGAGCCCCAGCTGGGACGTGGCCAGTGGTGGGTGCAGTCAGCCAGCCCCCAGCAGAGCTGGGGTTCACAGAGGCATGGGATGATGCAGAATCACGTTCCCTGGGGACAGAAAGGGGCCATTAACGGGGTGAAAGGGGGGAGCCACGGAGCACAATGCCTGTGATTTGTTGGCAGGCGCGACCTCCAGTCCCTGGCAGCACCTCAAAGCAGCTGTGAAGTGCCAGTCGGTGGCGATGCTCCTGCGCGTGATGTGGGGCGCCTGACCCTGCTGTAAGGCTGGGACACGGGCTGGGACACAGCGTGGGACACGGGCTCCCTGCTGGGGAGGGCACCGACCCGGCTGCTCCTCCCCGGGATGAATCCCGA
>VXBC01000019.1:8633-21627 GCA_013399945.1 Ploceus nigricollis | reverse complement strand
AAAAAAAAAAAAAGAAAAAAAAGGACAAGGTCTGGAAGTAGAAAGTGTTACCGTGCAGAAAGGGGATGAAAGGAAAGGGGAAAACACAGCCAACCTCTTTGTCTGCTCCACTTGGGCAGTAAAAATGGCGTTTTTCTACGGACACTAAAAAAACTCCTGCCACTTGCCCCCAAATGCTAATTTCATCCCAGGTGGCTAGCCCAGCACAAACTGATCCCAGCTGGGTGTTCCACCCAGTCCTGAAGCCTCTCTCAGCAGTCCCTGGAGCCCCCACCGTGCTGTACCACTGGGGATCTCCCCATTTTCCTGCCCCTGCCACCTAAACTGCCTCCTCTGCCTCCCTCCCCACAGGATGGGTGCTCAGCAGGGGCACCCTGGGCACCTACACCCGTGCTGGCCATGTGCAGGTGTAGCCTGGGCTCACCTGGATAAGGTCTTGTCCACCATCAGCACCGGCTGAGAAATGCCAGAATTGCTCAGCGCTCCCACACAGCACAAACTTAAACCTGAAACAGGAGCCAGAAACTTCAGTGGCAGCAGAAAATGATTTTTTATTTTCCCTCTTTCCTTACAACATGTGAAAGCAAATTGATTTCTTTAGGCCAGAGCCCAAGAGAAAATGAAAGCCCTTTCCCAGAAGGCTGTGCCAGATGCTCTCTCCATCATCCTGCAGGAATGTCTGGGGTACCTCTGGAAAAAGTCTGAAGGAAAGGTGCAGGAGTCCGAGGTGGATGGGACAGGGTGGGAGGAAAACCTCCCAAATTACCTTAACAAGCTTAGAAAAAATAAAAATGAAAAGGAATTTTGGAGTAACATTTTGAAGAGCATCTTCAGGGCCCTGGTACCTTGTCAGAGGAAAATACGGGTTGGTAGGAGCCTCATGCTGGACTTCAGGTGACAAGTTATGGGGCTAACACCCACTAGGTTTTTTATATTTCTTAATTTTGTCTGCTCATTAGTGTGCAAATCAGAAAGTTCATCACCCCATCCTGAGCAGAGGGAATATAAATAGGATCATGAAAGCAATCAGGACTTGTTTCATGCAAACAACCAGAAAAGCCATCCTGGTTCCAGTTTCCTGGCGCTTCCTGTGTGATGTTTGCATTAATTGATTGCATTAATTGATGCACTCTGTCACGGGGAGGAGCTGACACTCTCTTGTTAAAGTGGTTACACTTTTGGGGTGTACACACCAACAACTTGTGGGTTGTCCAGAGCTCAGCATGCCACTGGTGAGCACATGGAGGGCAACTTCCAGTGTGGGAGTGTCGCCCTCCAAGGACTTTGCTTAACCCGTGTCACCACCACAAACACGCTGCAGGTCCGCCTTGGCCACTGGCACCTTCCCGGTGGCCGTCATGAGAGAAGATGGGGTAGGTGGCAGCAGCTTGGAAGATGCAGCCCTTGGCACCTTTGAAAGCCAAGCAAAGCCCAAGACAAAAGGATTTGGAGAGCCACGCTCATTAGAGAAGGAAGTGAGGTGTTTTTCCCTTGTGGATGTGAGCTTCTATTCATGGTTCCTCATTAGGGCTCAAACAACCTGTGGACCTGTCCCAACTTTGGGTTGGCAATATCTCTGTTCCTACCAGCTTGGAATTGTCCATTGGGCAGGTCACTCGAGGGAAAAAAAAATCCAAATCCCATCCAATTATTAACCTTGTGCTCAGTCTCAGCTCAGTGGATGCTCTCCTGGCGTGACCCAAGTCACTGACCTGGCCCTTCCGCTCTCTTCCCACTCACTCCAGGGACTGGCCAAAGGCAATACCAAGGGATTTTAATTAAAACTCCTTTCCACCCACAATGGTGGGCATTTAGTCTGTTAATTGCAGAGCAGACAGCCTCTCAGTGAACCAGTGACTGTCCAGCTGGCCAGTGTAGCCTTTCCAAGTCAAGGCTTGGGAACATTAGTGCCGAGCACAAGAAGGGTCTTTCATGGTAAGGACACGTACAAAACGAGATGGATGATGATGATCATCATCATTAGGAGGCAAAAAAATGGGAAGAACATTTTCTTCTGCTGGGTAAGGGTGGAAACTGGGCTCGGAGCTCATCTCTGCCATGTTGAAAAAAAAAACAAAATGGAAGAGGGACACGTCTGACCCTCACAACAAATCCACCCATGGCACAACCAGGACAGGTGATTTCCTTGGTACTCTCTCCACTTGATAGGTTTCTCTTTGAGCTAGGTCTTATGAGCTTTCAGAGAACTTATCACACCCAAGATAGCCCAGCTACCCCAAATGGCATAAAATTAGCAGGATGGCTTTTGAGGTTGTGTTGGAAACAGAAAAAGTTTTAATAAAAGGCAACATAACAAAGCTCTTACAGAGAAAAACCCAAGTCAGGGGCAATAAGTTCTTGCTCTTGCTAAAACACCTCACAAAAGCGATTATTTCCTTTGTTCTCTTCCTTTTCTAGTGAATTACCTAGGCAGGCCCTTTTGGCTTCTGTCCAGTTGGGCAGCCCTAAGTCTGAGGTGAAGTCCTGAAGGTCCTGTGAGGTGTCTTTTTACCAAACTGAGGAGAGAAACTTCTGAGCTTTTTGCCTTTTTAAGTAGACAAAGAATAATTTGGTCACTCCATCAACAAGGGGCACATACCTACATCCACTCTTTACATTTCCTAGGGAAGGATGATCAGGTTGGTATCTGCTGTTCCACTGGAGGTGTTGGAAGCTCTTGCCATGAGGGTCTTAAGATCAACAGAGAGACCTTGTCACCCGAGTCATATAAGGATGCATGTCCCTTTTTCATGACAGCATTGAGGCAGTGGCTCCCAAGCTCTGTGAGATCCACAGCCAGCCAGAACAGATCCACAGAAGCTCTTCTCTGGTACCTCCATACAGTGCAAACTCCTATCTCAGCATGTGTTGTTGCTCTTCAGGCTCAAAGATTGTGTTTTATAGTGCTGCTCTTCCTATCATTCTTGTTGCTCCTGTATTTCAGGTCACCCATTTTTCCTTTTTTAACACCCAATACTTCCAGTGCTGTTGGTACCCCTTCAGCTCTGCCTTTTTCACACAGTTCAACATTGCTCTTCTGCTTTTTTGGGTCATTCACAGAAATATGAAATAAGCCAGGTCCTGAAGCTGATGTTTGGGTGGGTTCAGGGGAAACCTTCCCTTTGCCTGACAGTTCCTCCTGCAACTCCAGCCATGGCCACCTGATATGCAGCCAGCCCAGGCCCACCTTCATCCCGCTCTCCAGCCACACACAGGTCATTCCATACTTCGAAATGCTTTGGAGATCTTGCAGCCTTCCCTGAAGGAGAACAAGTTGCCTCCTTCAGTGCAGTTCAACCATCCACAGCAAGGACAGGCATCCTCTGCAGCAGAGGATGGCATTTGGTGGGGATGTCACAGATGTCAAAGCCAGGTTGGATGGGGCATTGAGGAACCTGCTCTAGTGGCAGGAGGGGTTGGACTAGGTGATCTCTAAGGCTCCAAACCACTCTGTGATGGTATGAAAGGAAATCTTCTAGCTGTGGAATTTGTCCCCCAAAACAACCCAAGGTTTGGGGCTGTTTGCTGCTGCAGCACTCAGCCCAGGTAGCATGGAGAAATCCCACACCACCCGTGCCAGGAAAGAGCATAAGATCCTTCCCAGTAACAGCCCACCTGGGCTGGACACCACCCAGCTGCCAAACCCACCTTCCTCGGGCCACCCACACATTAGGCTGATTATAATTACCTGCCAGCCTAATTGCACCCTTTTCCTAGGAGAAAGGGAGATGCTGAGCATGGCTGGGAAGCTACTGGTAATTAGAGGGATATTTTTATAACCTGTATTGAGTGCCTCATATCAAGAGAGCAGAGCCAGGCATGCAAAAAGCCATGGTGTGTGTATCTAAAGCAGCCTGCTCATGCTCCTCACAATAAACAGCAGCAGCACAATTCACTTGGCAGACAGGAAAACCCCAGCTCTGCCTTCATGGTCTGGGTGACAGGATTTAAAGGATGTTGTGCTGGTTTGCTTGCTCAGAGTTTAAGCCTGGCTTTGCTGGGTAGCACAGGAAAAGGAAATGCTCTTTAGAGAAAAAAAATTCTAGAAAATTAGAAAGACTAGAAAATTCACCTTGAAGATAAAAAGACCCCTCCTCTCCATTTCCAAGCACGGCTTCAGGAAACCATAATTTGGTCTTTCTGCCCTAAAATCATCACCAGCTTTCCCCTGGAAAACAATCCTGGTGTAGATGTAATTGAGGGATGTTGACTGGAGAATGAAAACAAGCTGGTAAGGAAAGTTTTTGCTTTCAAACGCTACAGCTTTGCCGTTTGGAAACTTTCTCTTTTCCATGTTCTCCTTCCCAGCCAATTCACATTTTTGTTTCAATCTTTACAGGGCCAGCCAGGCACTTGTGTGCAGAGCTGTTGTTAGTGTGTCATGGATAGCAACACATACCTAAGGGAAGGAGTCAACATTTGCTGGAAAGGGGCCTGGCTGAACTCCCTTTCGCCCTCCCTCATCCAAATGGCCCCTAGCTTTGGAAAAGTTTTCCTCCAACTCTGAACTTGCTTGGCCCCAACTGCTATAAATAGTCAGAACAAAACCTCCCGGGCCAAATGCCCCGAGTGTTTCGAAAGCTTTGATCCTGCGCTGCTTTTTGGGAGCTGGAGCCTTTTCCACTCGTGCAGCTGGAGCCCATATTCCTGCTCCAAGCAGGGGCAGGGAGAGCCCTCCATGGGGCTGGGAAGGGGTGGGAATCCTGTGAGACCCCCCTGTGCAGACCCTCCTCACCTCTCCCAAGATGAGCCGGCATCAGAGGAGGAGCAGGAGACAGGGGGCTGAACTAGAGCCATGATACTGGCCTCGAGTCCAGGAACCTTCCAGCATGGAAAAGGGGCTTCCAAGGAGGTCAGGGAGGGACTTCTGACAAGGACATTGAGTAACAGGACAAGGGGCAGTGGTTTTAAACTGACAGAGGGCAGGCTTAGATTGGATGTTAGGAAGAAATTCTTCATTCAGAGAGTGGTGGAGCACTGACAGGGGTTGCCCAAAGATCTTATGGATGCCCCTTGAAGTGTTCAAGGCCAGGCTGGATGGGCCTTGGAATAACCTGGTCTAGTGGAAGGTGTCCCTGCCCATGGCAGGGGGTGGACTAGAAGATCTTCAAAGTCCTTTCTAGTCCAAACCACTTAATGATTCCATGATTCCATGAATCACTGAGGAGAGCCATCCCTCAGCCAGAGGTGGTAAGCAAACCCTCCTCCTCCTCGCTCCCACCACTGTGTTTGTGTTCTGTCCCTGCTGTCCTGCGGCTTGAGGGTGCTTTGCTTCCCCATTCCTCCCTCTGGGTGTGCCTGGCCCTTGTGCCTTGGCACTGCTTGCCTTGGCCAGAGACAGAAGTGGAAAGACACAAACATCAGGGAAAAAAAAAAAGAAAAAACAAAACAAAACAGAAAAAGGGCTGTTCTTGCAGTATTTCAAATCCATTAAGCCCAGAGTGGGAATCCTACAAGAAAGCTGGCTCTCACAAAATCCCAGGCCAAGAGGTTTGGAAAAGCAGTCCCAGGATTTGCATCCTCTCTGCCACCAAGATCCCAAGGGTTTTGGAGGAGCAGAGCTCAGGTACTTGCAGGGGTGCTCAGCAGCCAAAGGAGGCAGCCAGGCATGCTACTCCTCAGGGCAGCACCTCCTTTCCTACTCTGCACTTCCATGGGTTTGTGTGTGTGTGTGTGTACCTCAGAGCCCCACATCCCAGCCAGGAAAGCAGCTTTTGGCCCAGATGGCTTTTCCCCTGCCACAGCTCTTCCTTTTGGGAGTCAGCGACACCAGTGCACAGAGCAGCACAAGGCTTGTGGCAGAGCTGGGGCAGGGCAGCTCAGGATAACTCCCCAGCAGTGTCCCAGGAGAGAGGGGACCTCGCTGCCCACCATGGCTGGCAGGACAGGGGTACAGCACCAAACCACCCTCCCCTTGTGTTCCTTCAGCAGCAATAACGTTTCTGAGGAGTTTTGCTGCATCCTCTCACTTAGGCCCATGCCTTCCCCCAACCAAGTGACTTTAGGGTGGCTACAGGACATTTTGTTCCCAAGCAAACCCCACTTGAAACTGTTTGGAAGGGTTTCAAACCCCGCCACTGAGTGTGTGCCCCTTGCCTTCTCACCTTGGAGGAGGAGAGCAGTGGTGAAATCGTGGTTCTCTGGAGATTTAGGGGAGCTGGCATGGGTTTGGGCTGCATCTCTGAGGAGCCAGCTTAGCTAATCCTGTGTTGGGAAAGGGCTGAGGTCAGCCCCATTGCCCTCTGTCACTGGCAGGGATCAGTATGGGGGCAAGAGAGCCTGGAAATTATTCCTCAAGGGAAATGGTAAATAAAGTAGCCCAGCTTTAAGGGAGCACTGGAAACCCCCAGACAGAGTCCATTGCAGAGAGGAACAGAGGTGGACCTGTTCCTCTCCCTGCTGCACCCATGGTGGGTCCTGCTGCCTGGGACTGTGCCTTGTGGGGTAGCTGGGCAGGCGACAGTGGCCACTTTGGAGACTCCATCCCGGGCTCAAGTTCATAGGACTCATCACCTGAATCCTGCCAGGGATTTCTGCCCTCATTTCCCTGCTCCTCAATGCCACAGGGCAACCCTCACCCGGGCACCAAAAGGGCTGCAGCACCCAGCACCCCCCGGGGTGGGCTCCCATCGCCTCCTGCATCCCAGCCCGCGGCACCCCGGATGGGGTGGCTGCTCCCCAGGGGAACAGGCTGTCCCGCGGGGGTTTTGGCAGCACGCTGCCTCCGAGGCGAGAGCTGGCTCGGGGCTTTGTTTTATGTCCTGTTTATCCTGCCGAGAGAAACAGAGGAGTTCAGTGTGCAGGAATCTCGCGTCCTCGCCCTGCTCCCCCGCCGCATGAAAGCTGCTGAGCAAACAGGAGAGAATCAAAGGCGGCTGCGCCCCGCTGGGTTTCCGCACCGCCGGCCCCGCTGCCAGCTCTTACATAAGCTCGGCCCGGGGCTGCGCTCGGGGCTTTTTCCTTGTAAACCAAGCAGCAAAGGCCCTGCAGCTGTGCTAAGCCCTGTGCTCATCAGGGAGCACCTCCTGAGCACGCTCTTGGGGGTTTTGCCCATGGTACATTCAGCTGGCACAGTGCAAGGGGACAAGGCAAGCCGGGCTCTCCCCACAGCATCCTGCACTGCCCAGACTCAGCACAGCACCATCACTTCATTTTATCTTGTCTCAACAATTCTGGTATCCCCAGCATCAGAACGACATGGAACCGTAGTGAGGAGGCCCACAAAGTTGATAAGAGCATCTTCTCTCTGGAGGCAGGGTGAGAAAGTTGGGGTTGTGCAGCCTGGAGAAGAGAAGGTGGCATGGAGACCTCACAGCACCTTCCAGTGAAGGCACCTACAGGGGAGCCAAGGAGGGACTCGTCATCAGGAACTGGAGTGACAGGACAAGGGGGAAGAGGAACAAATTGAAAGACAGCAGGGTTAGATGGGATATTAGGAAGAACTTTTTCCCTATGAGGACCTGGCACAGGTTGCCCAGAGAAGCTGTGGCTGCCCCATCCCTGGAATTGTCCAAGGCCAGGCTGGATGTGGCTCTGGCAGCCTGATCTAGTGGAGGGTGTCCCTGCCCATGGCAAGGTGTTGAACTAAATGATCTTTGCAGTCCCTACCAACCCAAACCATTCTGAGACTCTCTGATTTGTCTCATCTCACCCTCTCCAAGACTCAGCATTGGGGTATCTCACCTTCCCCTGCTGGAAAAAGAAGGTGCTTTGTCCCAAATCTGCTCCCTCTCTCCTTTGCTCCCGGAACATCACAGGTTTGTCACCACTGGCCTTTCCACCAAGCATAGCCTGAAGCACCAGAGCATCTTGATCCTGTCATCTCTGGCAGTCCCCAGCTGCCCCCAAAGCTGTGCCCTGCGTGGGTTATGAGGATTCATTTCCCCAGCTCTCCTGGGCATGACCTCTCAGCAGAACAGGAATGAAAACCCTTCTTACATAAAAACACAGAGAATATTAAATCCTCTATGTCTGTGCCCTTCACCACCAGGCATCGCCTCACCTTCCTCTCCAGCACAAGGTCATCCTCTGATTTGGAAGGGTGACAGCTGCCAAAGGAGGACAAGGAAGAATGATGTCACCCTACCTTCTCTTTTCATCCCTGCCTCCTTTTCTCCCCTCTCTGTGTGTCTTTCACTACAAGAAAAGGAAGAAAGAAGAGTTTCATGCTTTGAGAGGTCCCTGGGAGTCAGGGTGTGAGCAGAGGTGGCTCTGAGGGACCCCCTGCCCCCACACCAGTCCCCCAGCCTTGTGGGGTACCCCAGGAACAGCTCCTCAGACCCTCCAACTCTGCCTAGACCTGCCATCCATCCGTCTGCAGCAACACTCTATCATCCTCTGCCATGCAAAAGTATTCCTACTTCCTACATTTTTTGAACTCTGTTTAATAATTTCTAATTAAAATAAATTTTAAAAGCCTCAAAATACCATTTTCCTGGGATTTCCCATCATTTAAACTGAACAGCACACAGCCCTGTTTACCTGCATGCTTCCTGAGCCCTCAGCAGGGAACTCCTCACTTTCCAGCACGAGGAATTAAATCAAATTAACTCATACTTGGAGCAGCGGCAGGATCGGGCAAATCCTGGCTTGGCTCTCTCTCTTTAGACTACATCTTGCAAACAGAAGGGCTGGAAACAATTTTGCTTTAATTGCTTTTTAAAATGCAGCCAGCAGATGGTTTGGTAACCCGAATTCATGACTTTCCACAGCTCCAGGCTGCTGGCTTGGGAACCCAAGCCAAGAAGAAGGCAGGTAGAGAGGGACCCATCCTGCCTGCTTTACCAAAGTGCTGGCCAGGATGCTGAGGCAGGATTGTCCAGGCTGGCCCAGAGGGACAATTTGCAGTTGTCAGGGCCACCTTGGCACAGAAACACTCTGGGTAAGAATGGAGAACCCAGGAGTGCATAACATGGGCCACAGCTTCCTTGGAGAGCATGGCATGGTCTCTCCATGGCATGGGGGACACGGCCTGGCCACACATCCCTTTGTCACTTTGTCCCTGGGGGCTGTTCCCATGGCCAGGAGTATCCAAGTTGCTCCTTGAAGGCTCATGAATCAGGCAAGCAGGGTCCTTTTCTTGTGCTGTGTGACTTCCCACTTGTCCCTTCACTTCCCTGTGCCAGTGTCCACAATGTTTCCATGCCAAACAAACTGGGAGTGCTGACTGCCAGGCCTGCACACCAGCTGCAAACCTGTGCACCGCAGCAGGGTTTTAACAGCCCCAGGCTGACCCTCCTGACCCTGGTGGTTTATCCTTCACAAGAAGTTCCCACCTCTCCACCAACACCCAGGTGTTCAGTGTCCCACAGTTCCCAGAGCTCTGCCCCAAAGCAGCCCCAACACAGAGCAGAAGAACTAAGTCCATCCAGAAAACCTCACAAACATCTCGTGAAGCCGGGTTGTTTTTCTCTTACCAAGTAATTTGAAATTCTTGGAAGGCAATCAGGAAAGTACAAAGTATTCCAGCTCAGGACAGCCTGGGACTCATTCCTTAGAGGCACAATGCTTGTTTACTCAATCTCTCATACATTAATATCTAAAAATTCATGAGTTTAATTGTAAACAAAAAGTACTGGCTTTACGGTGGTGTCTGTTTAACAATAGTGGTTCCAGCCTGAATGCTGATTTCCTTGTTATCCTTCTTCTAATCTGGCTATCAGAGGGTTGAGATCTTGCAAAATTATGGGAAATATTTCAAGCCCATTTATTTCTGGTTTTGAAAAGCATCCCTCTGAAACCCAAGGCCAAAGAGAGACTATTTCAAATCAACATCGAAGAGCACGGGCAGGGAGAGGAGCTGTTTGTGCCAGCCCTGTCCTCTGGCTCAGGAACAAATGAGGAAAAAGCCAGCCATGGATACATCTGTGCTGGAAATCTGGAGGAGATTCCTGAGTGTTGAGAGGGAGGGTCCTCAAGGCAGTCACCTAAGGGGACCAGCAATCAGGTCAACAGCAGCTGAACATGAGGCCAGGTGGGCAAGTGGACCAAGGGCACCTGGAGTGTACCAGCCACAGTGTGGGCAGCAGGCCCAGGGCAGGGATTGTCCCCTGTGCTGGGCACGGGTGAGGCCACACCTCAAATCCTGTGTCCAGCTCTGGGCCCCTCACAAGGAGGACATTGAGGGGCTGGAGCGTGTCCAGAGAAGGGAACAGAGCTGGGGAAGGGTCTGGAGCACCAGGAGAGGCTGAGGGAGCTGGGAGGGCTCAGCCTGGAGAAAAGGAGGCTCAGGGGGGACCTTATCACTCTCTACAACTCCCTGACTGGAGGATGTGGCCAGGTGGGGATTGGTCTCTTTTTCCAGGTAACAACAATAGAACAAGAGGAAATGGCCTCAAGTCACACCAGATTTAGATTGGATATTAGGAAAAATTCCTTCATGAAAAGGGTTGTTAGGGATTAAAACAGGCTGCTCAGGGAAGTGGTGGAGTCACCATCACTGGGGGTATTTAAAGGAGTGTAGACAAGGCACCTGGGGACATGGCTGATGACCTTAAAGGTCTTTTCCAACTTAAATGATTCTGTGATTCCATCTGCAGGATGGAGATGGCCCAGAGCTCATTGGAGCTCACCTCCCCTTCCATCTTTACTGACTGCCACTGCCACAGCCTCTTCTCGTGGCAGGTCTGTGTAGCCTCAACCTCCCCAGCTGGGCCCACTTACAGACCTCTCTCCCTTTTGGGTTTAACACTTTTTCCTGTGGCCTCCAGGAGGTTCACTGGGACATTCATGGATAGGCTGGCAGCATTTTCCAGCCCCTTTACAGTCCCACATGAACACACCTCTGTTTCAGGCATTAATTGTGCCAGGGAACGTGGTTTTAGCTCAGCTTTCTCATCTCTCCTGAGCAACACCGACTTGTTTAGGCAGCCTGAACAGGATGAGGGCCACCCCTCTGCTTGCAAAGTCAGAGGGGATCAGTCACCTCTACCTCGAGGATTTCTCTCACTTGTGCAGAGCTCAGACACCTCCACACAAGCTCCTGCTCCAAGAGGGTGAGGAGAAACAAGGCAGAGAGCACTTGGGTGATTAGGGCTGTGTGTGATTCTCCAGCAGGTTATTCCAGGGACAGAGCAGCCTAATCTGAAGAACTGCAGGAGGAGGAGGAGGAAGATTCCTTGAACGGCAGGTTTGTGTATCTTTATCTTTGCTGCTGTCAAAGGGCAATAGGCTGAGATTGCAGTGCTTGGAAAGCCTCCACGAAAGCTATCTCGAGGACATTGACAAGTCTGGAAACCACCTTCACTCTCCTGATAAAGGTTTCAGTCAACAAGTGCACTCCAAGGCAGGTTCCCAGGCAGTGATCACTTCCTACTGGCTGGAAATATGTCAGTTTACATTTGAGGGAAGCCTTGGGCTGGCTCAGCCCACAGTTACCTCGTGGAGATGCCTGTGCCTGGTCTCCTGTGGGGGTTCAGCCCTGCAGGAACCAGCCAGACAGGTGGGGGTTATGGGGTGGTCACCCAAGTGCTGCCAACTCGCCATCCAAGAGCTCTCAGACAAGTCTTGATTTCAACCAGAGAAGAAACCCAAGGGGAAACACTCCAAAATTCAATCACTCTCCCTTCCTGCCCCATGAAAGGCAGCAGGAAATTCCATCCAAAAAAATCCATGAGTCTTTGATCTTCCCTGCTGACTCTGCAGCCAGAGACCTCACTGAGGAGAAGTCACTACTGCATCAAAACCTGCAGTGCTCAGCAATGCAAGAGGCTCCCTGTTCACTCCAGCAAGCAGCTACTTCCACAGGCACTATGGGAACATCAACTTGGGGACATTTATCTCTGTGTTTGCACACAAATACTCTCACTGGAAGAGCCCAAAGCCTCCAAACAGCTCACACCTCACCAAGGTGTGCACCAAACACAGCTGGGACCATGCTGATGCCACCTGAGGCTGGTAAATACCCTGTTAAATACCCATATATAAGTTATAAATATAGGTATCTTCCTCAGGCCATGGTGAGAAAGGCTCCTTCTGCTCCTGCATGGGCTGGGGTACCATCCTGCAGACTGGGCAGGGCAGGGGCTCCTCCCTGACCGCCTGCAGTGACCACAGCAGAGCACAAAGCCAAACTGCTTTTATGGCTTTGCCCCGATCCCCGGCTCTGGCCCATCCTGCCTGCCAGCCAGTCCATCCCAGAAGGCAGCTCCCTGTTTGTCTTGGATCACCTCCTGCCAGAGCAGAGCTTTCCACAGCACGGCTCTTCTATGCTGCCCGAGGGCGGATTTCCTGCCGTTTGATCTAAATTTTCCTGTCGTTTCACCGAATGCCTCCTGATTTCCTTCATCAGACCTGATCTTTCCATCAGGGAGGTGGTCCTGCAGCCCGGAGCTCTTTGGCAGGGAGCTGGGGAGAGGTTTGGTGGTCAATGAGCAAATACTGCTGGAGCTGGAGCGGTGGAAAAGACTTTCCTTCCCTTCCCAGCTCGATTAATCATGGACATGCAGTGCCCTCTGCTGATCTGGCCGCCGAGGGAGATGCAGGAAGAGCAGCATCCAGGCAGCTTTGCAAAGCTCTGAAGGGGCAGCCAAGTCTCCAGTTTAGCCACGAGCTCTGTACTGGCAAGGCAGCAGCAGCACATTCCTCTGCTGCTGAACTGGTGTTTGTCACAGCTCGTGGAGCTGTTTGAGGAGCCGGGCTGGTACAAGAGGTCCAGGTGGTCCCATTTCCTCCTTCACACCTGCAGGTTATAGCTACACCTAAGGAAGGCAGGATGTCTTGGACAGGTTGCCCAGAGAGGCTGTGGCTGCCCCATGCCAGGAAGTGTTCAAGGCCGGGTGGGACAGGGCTTGGAGAAAGCTGGGATAGTGAATGGCACCTCTGCCCATGGCAGGGGGATAGGAATGGGATGGCCTTTCAGGTCCTTCCAACCCAAACCATTCTGTGATTCGCTGATCTGCACTACCCTCTGCAGTCCCACTCACTATGATGCCTCACGTTTGGCTTTTGTATTTTTCAGATTCTGTGCTGCTTTAGTGTGTGGGTCTGGGCTTCA
>VXBC01000018.1:2073-12599 GCA_013399945.1 Ploceus nigricollis | reverse complement strand
CCTTCGGCAGCCTGGCCCCGCCGCTGGGGCCGCCCGCGCTGCTGCCCGAGCCGCCGGCGAGCAGGAAGAAGAGCGTGAACATGACCGAGTGCGTGCCCGTGCCCAGCTCCGAGCACGTCGCCGAGATCGTGGGCCGGCAAGGTAACGCGGCGTGGGGACACGGCGGGACACGGGGACCCTCCTCCCTCGCGCCGGCCCGCCGCGATTTGGGGCAGTTTCGGGGCTTTGTCTCCGTGCGGAGGCGGAAACTTAACGGCGACACATCCCGCGGCCCCGAAAGTCGGCCGCGGGTCCCGGGAGCTGCGCTCCGCGCCGGTCCCAGCGAACTGCCTGGAAATAGCGATTAAACTCCATCGGCCCGGGTGGGATAATGCCGGCTGCCCACGGAAAGTTCCCGGGAGCCACGCGAGTCCGTGGGAGCTGCCAGGACACGGAGCGAGGCGAGAGCTTTGCTTTCATTGTAGTTGTGCCTCTGCCCCCTCCCCTCCAGCTCCGTATCTCAGACCCGGCGTGTAAACGGTGCCCCTTATCTCAGACTTGGTTTACAAATCTTACTGATAAATCCGATATAAATGGTCATTAACCCGCTCGTTTGTAGGTGGCCGGATCCCCTCGCACCCACCTGTCACAAAGGGACGCCCCAGCCCCGCCGGGTGGGTGTGCCTGGAGTGGGCTTTGTCTCCAGGACGTACCAAATAAACCAAACTTTCACCTGGAAAAATCAAAAAGAAAAGATCCAGGGCGGAGGATTTAAGGGAAAAAAAGGAAAAGGAAGGGAGCTGCTGCCCGCAGGGATCCCGGCAGGAATCCCCTGGCAGGGAGCGTGACCTCAGGGCTGTTTCGCCCTTGTGGGGTCTGGCACCCCAGCCCTGCCCTCGCCCGGCGGCTCCCAGCCCTCCCTGCCCGGGGGGCTGCGGGCCGGGGGTCGGGGGGCTTTTTTTCCAGGGGGGAAACGGGGAACTGGGCAGCCTCATTGTTCTCTTTGTTAGCCAGAGCCATGCTGTGATGAGCGCGGTGACATCATGCTCTGCGCTTCCCATTGGCCTGCGCTGCCTCCCAGCCGGCCCCGCTTCCCGGCCTCCCAACTTTCCGTGCACCCCTCTGCGGTCCCAGCGCCCCGGCCGGGGGTCCGCCCGGGCTGCCGGACCCCGCCGGGCCGGGCGAGCGGCGGGGCAGAGCCGGGGAGCGGAGCGTGGCACCGCGCCCTGCTCCCGGGATTCTCCTCCTCCTCCTCCTTCTCCTCCTCCTTCTCCTCCTCCTCCTCCCGGGCTGGATGAGACCTGGATTTGGTGGCCGAGCCGCCGGGCTCTGCTGAGCCGCGGGGTGCGGCGGCGTGGAGCAGAGCCTGTGCCGGGGCTGGGCTCTGCTGGGAGCCCGCTGCTTCTGCCGGGGAATGGCTGCGTTTGGCCCGGGAGCTGCCGGTCCGTGCCTTCCTTGCCCTGGGTGTTTCGGCGTTGTGAGACCCCGGTGCTGTCCCTCCAGCACCCCGAGGAGTTTGGGGCACAGCCAGGTACCTGCCCAAACACCTTTGGTGGAGTTTGGGTGCTCGCTAAGCTTCACGGGCTCGTGAAACTTACGAAAAAAAATACTGCCGAAGAAATTATTGTATTGGCTTGAGGAGGGACCGTGTGGGCCTGGAGGTGACCTGGGGCCAGCTGTGAGCTGAAGCTCCCTGCTGCAGCCCCAGCCCATGGGCAGGAACAGCCCTCTGCAGGGGTTTCCCTTTGTGTTTCCTGCCCCTCTGCTGCTCTTGGCCTGCCGGGATGCAGCGTGGGGCCTTGTGCTGGGTTTTTGTTCAGGAGGGGCACTCGGCACCCTCGGTCACGCTGTGGGGTGGGGCAGTGGGCAGCGTGGGGCTGGCAGCACGGGGCTGGCAGCAGTGGCTGTGCTCCAGCTGCTCCCCGTGCCACTGACAGCTGGGTTACAGCAAGGATGATCAGGTGTAGCCTGAGCAATACCGAGCTTATTCCTCAGGGCTGACACCGAGCAGAGCCCTTCTCACTCACCCTGTGCTGCTCTCCCTCCAGACCTTCTGCTTCCCAGGGCCCCCCTGCAAGTCTCCCTCAGTTTTGGGAGCCCCGTGGCAGTGAGGTCTGGCTGTAGAGCTGAGCCTTGGGGTGTTTGGCTGGACCATCATCATCGTGGTGACAAAATGTGCCCTGCTGGTGACACTGCAGGGCTGGGTTGGGTCACCCAGACCATGTCCCTGTCACTCTTGTCTTTCCCTCACTGCCCAGCCTGGTTGTGACCCAGGCAACAGAAATTTGTGGTGCCACCATGCCTGGAACATAGGAAGGGATGAAGATGTGTACCTCGAGTGCCCTGGAAGGGCTGGAGTTGGGACAAGGCTCAGGATCTCTCCCCACACACCTTGGGGCTCTCTGGGACCCCTCCTGCTTTGCCCAGACCTGGCTGCTGTGGCAAGTGGGGACCAGGGAGGTCCTGGCAGCCAGGACCAGCACATGGATGTCCTGTCCTGTGCAGGCTGAGATGGGACACAGGCAGGTGGACACAACTTCTCCTACTTCTTTTCTTCAGTTTCTCTCCTTCAGATGCCCTAATTTAACCCTTTCACAAAGGAGCAGCAGCCCATCAGGTAAATCTTTGTTCTCTAAATCAAATTGGTGTTTTCTTCTCTGAGCTGGAGGAGTGTTTGTCATGAGCCCATGTCCGGATTGGCATCAGTGCCACCACGGAGCAGCATCTGCCTGCTGGGATCTGTGGCTCCTCTCCCCCCTGCCCACACGGGTCTGGTGGGATTCCCTGGCTGTGCCTTTGTCTGCCAGCCCAGCCATGACTCCTGCTGTGGGAGGGACCATCTCCAGAAAGTGCTGTGGGACCGACTGGAGCAGTGTGGGCTCCTTTTGCCATCCAGCAGAGAGAGCCCTGGGGATAGCAGGAGTCACCAGGAGCACGGGGCAGGTGTTAGAGCTGCCCTGGCTCTGGCACCTGGGCTCTGTGCTGCTGTGGATTCCTGCTGTGCCAGCTTTGGAGGGCATTTCCAGCAGCACCTGCTCTTCCCTTCCACACCAGGTGCCTCCCACGGGATGGAGCCACAGCTCCTCTCCCTGTGTGTGACACTCAGGGACTGTCACAGCTCCACAGAAGGAAAACTGCTGTTTATAGAAGATGCTGGGATGCTCGAAGGGTAAATCCAGGGAAGGATGGCACATTGGCACCTCTCCTCACTGCTGGAGTGTGGCTGGCATTCCAGTGCTGAGAGGATGCACAGAGTGACCATGGGCCCCTCTGGGCCAGCCTGGGCACCTGCAGCCTCACCGTGGGTCACAGGGGTGCAAGGAATCCTCTCATTTTGGAGCCCTGGGTTGCTGCTCTCTGTTGTCTCCTGCCCAGATGCCATGTCCCTGGAGGCACCTGGCACATCTTCCTGGCTGCCTCCTCCCAGCTGGGTCGTAGCAGAGCTGGAACTCCTGAGCTTGGTCACACAGATGGATGTGGTTGCTGAAGGATCTGCCTGCACATCTGAGAGCTGGCACTGGCTGCACACTGTGTCCCAAGGAGAGGAGCCCAGCCTCCCTGCCCCACTCTTCAGTGTCTGGAGAAGAAGCCAAGGTGTGATGTGCTGGCTGCCTGCAGCAGGGCTGCAGGGACGAGCTCGTGTGTGCAGAGTTGGGAAGGAGCACTCAGCAAGGGGAGAGGAGCTCTGATGGAGGTGCAGCGTTTTCTCCTCCAGTCCTGGCCCATCCTGTGCCATTCACTGGGGACCAAGGGGACTGGGAGCTCCAGAACTCTGGATCAGAGGCCAGGAGATGCTGCAGAGCTGGGGAAGAGGAAGAGCCATGAGTGAGGCACCAGAGGGTTCTGAGTCTGTGACAGACACCATCCTCCTGCCTGGTGCCATCAGAGGCTCCTTCAGAAGAGCTCTGCTGGCACTTTTTGGGTTTTACCAGCACAGACCTCCTTGGTCAAGCAGAGATATGGTCTGGGCAAGGGAGTGAGCTGGCTCTGTCCTCCTCATGTGCAGGAGGCCCCTGGTGTGGGAGCAGAGGCTGCCCAGGCTGTGCTGGGATCAGGGCGTGGATGAGCTGTGGGATCCATCATTGGAGCAGCCTTTCCCAGCCCTCTCTCCCAGTGCTGTACTGGGTTTCATGGGCTCTTGCAGTGGTCTCAGCCCTGATCTGTCTGGGGCTTCTCACAGAGAGCCAAGTGTTCTGTGATGGTGCCAAGTGAGGATTTCCAGGGAGAGCAGCTGCCTCATTATCCCGGGGAGAATTCCCTGGGGTTCTGTTCCTTGTCAGAAATTACCAATGTCCCATCCCAAGGGCAGGTGGGATGGCTTCAGCCAGGGCAGTTTTACAGAGTGGAGAGGAATGGGAGCCCTGTGGGGTGGGGAGGGGGTGAAAGAGGAGGGCATGGAGTTGGGACAGATGGTTTGGGAGGAGTGTCCTGCTCACCCCCCATGGGGGCTGTCCCTGCAGGCACAGCTGGGTGTGGTGGCACAGGGGGCTGTCACTTGGAGGGGGGTGAGCCCTCTGGAATGCTGGGCTTTGCTGGCAGCTGAGTGTGGCCATTGGGTGTCAGGATGTGTTTGTGCCCACGGGGACTCAGAGCTCCCCCGGAGATGTAACAGCAGCTGAGCAGCTCTTGGGCTCTGCTGTTCACAAAGGGCTGCTGGGGCTGGAGCATCCCTGGGGCTGTCCCCTCTATCCTGCCTCTGGTTTTGGGCTGGTTTATTTGAGTCTTTAAAGCCACTTGGGTGGAGACTTGCAGCAAAGTCTGGCACTCTGTTCTGCTCTGTTCTGCACAGCAGCCCTTGGCCAGGGGAGTGTGTGGATGCCACCTGCTGCTGCTGGGCTGAGCTCTGGCACTGCCTGGGCTGGGAGCTCACCAGCACTTCCAGGCAGCTCCAGGTCCTTTCCACAGCCCCCCTGGGCATGACCCTGATCCTGCAGCAGCTTCACAGGGATGTGGCCATCCAGGATGGAGTCACAGCATGCTGGGGTGGAGGTTTGCAGGGGCTCATCTGAAGTGTCTTGTGCTGGTCCAGATCATTCCAAGTACAAGAAAGATGTGGAGCTGCTGCAGCCAGGCCAGAGGAGGCCACGGAGCTGCTCCCAGGGCTGGAGCCCCTCTGCTCTGGAGCCAGGCTGGGAGAGCTGGGGCTGCTCACCTGGAGAAGAGAAGGCTCCAGGGAGAGCCCAGAGCCCCTGGCAGGGCCTAAAGGGGCTCCAGGAGAGCTGGAGAGGGACTGGGGACAAGGCATGGAGGGACAGGACACAGGGAATGGCTTCCACTGCCAGAGGGCAGGGATGGATGGGATATTGGGCACGAATTGTTCCCTGGGAGGGTGGGCAGGCCCTGGCGCAGGGTGCCCAGAGCAGCTGTGGCTGCCCCTGGATCCCTGGCAGTGCCCAAGGCCAGGCTGGATGGGTTTTGGAGCCCCCTGGGATTGAGGAAGGTGTCCCTGCCATGGCAGGGGGGGGAACAAGATCAGCTCTAAGGTCCTTTCCAGCCCCACCCATTCCATGATTCCCCCAGCTCAGTTTGCAGTTAAAGTCCCTCTGGCTCTGGGGGGCTCAGCCATGAGGTGCCATCCCCCCCTCCTGAACAGGAGCAGGGCCAGCCCTGGCTCAGCCACCTCAGGGGTGCAGCTGTGCTGGAGGACAGGGGTGTCCTGCTGGGAGTTTGTGTCACCTGTCCCTGGTGTCCCAGAGCCAGTGCTCGGTGTGCCAGTGTTAAACACTGCCCTGACCCCAGCAGGCTGCTCATCCTGCCCATCCTGCCTGCTCCGGGTCTGGGACCTCTGCCTGGGAGTCCCTGCTGCCAGGGGGTGTCTCAGGAGGAGTTTGGGCCTGGGGACAGGGCAGGACAGATTGGTCCCTTGGCTGCTGGAGCCTCCTGGCAGGCCCAGTTCCTGGTGCTGGTGCCTCAGGCAGGGCCTCCCTGGCAGCGTTTCCTGCTGTGGTTCTGGGAGAACCCCACCCCCCACCCTCCCAGACCTGCTGTGCTCCTCTCCTACCCCTCCCCTGGGAAGCCCACCTCCCACCCCAGCTGTGTTTGGTGCCATCCATGGCCCTGGCAGCATCCAGCAGCCACGGGTTGGGGGCATTTTTCCTGTGCTGCTGGTTTGAGGAGGGTGGAACTGGCCAAGCCAGGCACCCTTTGATTTCTATGCAAGGTTTATGGCTTTGTCCCTGTGAAGAGCTCACAGGAGCAGCCAGACAAACTCTTCCTCTCTTTGGTGCTGCCATGGCATCATTTGGGTCCCAGTGGTGCTGCTGGTGTGATGGAGTGGGGTGAGGAGGAGCCTCACTGGGCCATGAACCCCGTGGGGGATGTGGCTCCTGAGTGGCTTCTGTGTGCAGCTCCTGGAGCTGCCAGTGGCTTTGCATCCTGGAACTGCCCCTTGATGAGGCTTGGGGTGGAGCTCAGGGCAAGGTTCTTCCCCCCGAGGGTGCTGGGCATTGCCCAGGCTCCCCAGGGAATGGTCCTGGCCCCAAGGCTGCCAGAGCTGCAGGAGCTCTCAGGGATGCTCAGGGTGAGAGCATCTTGGGGTGTCTGTGCAGGGACAGGGGCTGGGCTCCATCCTGGTGGGTCCAAGTTGAGATATTCCATGATTCTGTGATGCTGCAAAGGGTGAGTTTGGGACCTTGGCAGGCACAGCAGAGCCTCTTCCACTGCCCTGGGCTTGTCCTGGTTTGCCCAGCAGTGGAGCTGGGGCAGATGCTACAGCAGGTCCCAGGAGAAATCCAGGAGGGGAGCGTGGGAGTTGCAGGTGCCTCTCCCAGGACAGCCCTGTAGGAGCTGGCACATGGCAATGGCCTCAGTAAATGTCACCTTTGATGGTTCTGCCCTGCCCCAGTCCCTGGGCATTGCTGTACTGTGTGCCCCAGCCATAAATCCTCCTGCCAGGGCTTGGTGGTGCAGAGGAGCCTGGCTGTGGCACCACCCAGTGTGACGCCACTTACTGTGACAGTTTTTACTTCTTGTCATCCACAAGGCTGTGTGCCCTGGGAGTGCAGCACAGCTGGGGCTGCAGGAACAGCACAGCTCCTGTTCCCCCTCTGCTCTCTGGGTGCTGCTGGAGAGCCTGGATTGATTTACCTGCCTGGGACAGACCTGACTCAGCTTCCTGTGCCATTCCAGCCCTGGCTGAGGCACAGAATCCTGGGATGGTTTGGGCTGGAGGGGATATTAAAGCTCATCCAGTGCCACCCCTGCCATGGCAGGGACACCTTCCACTGTCCCAGGCTGCTCCAAGCCCTGTCCAGCCTGGCCTTGGGCACTGCCAGGGATGGAGCACCCACAGCTGCTCTGGGCACCCTGTTTCACTGTAGTGGGTTGGCTCTGGCTGGTTCCAGACACCCACCAAAGCTGCTCCATCACTGCTCTCCACAAGTGGACAGGGGAGAGGAAATACAGCAAAGGGTTCATGGGTTGAGATAAGGGCAGAGAAAGGTTCCTCACCCAATATGGACAAGGCCAAAACAGACTTATCTTGGGGATACTAATTGAATTTATTATTAACAAAATCAGAGCAGGACCATGAGAAGTAAAATAATATTTAAATTACACCTCCATCCTTCCTGGGCTCTCCCTCTGCCCTCCAGCAGTGCAGGGAGGTGGGACTGGGGATCACAGTCACTTCATCCCACCTTGTTCCTGCTGCTGCTCAGGGAGGGCAGTTGGAGCCCTTCCCCTGCCGCAGTGTGGGGTCCCTCCCATGGGACACAGGTCTCCACACACTGTCCCAGCCTGGGTCCCCTCAGGGTCACAAGTGCTTCCAGCAAACCTGCTCCAGCATGGGCTCCTCTCTCCATGGGTCTGCAGGCCCCTGCCAGGACCCTGCTCCAGCTCAGGCTTCCCACAGGCTCACAGCCTTCTTTGGGCTCCCTGTGGGCTCCTCCTGGGGCTGCAGGTGCATCTACACCCCTGTGGATCCATGGCCTTCACCATGGTTCTCCCCAGAGGCCGCAGGGGAATCTCAGCTCCTGCCCCTCCTCCTGCCCTGGGTGTCTGCAGAGCTGCTTCTCTCACATGTTCTAACCCTGCTCTTCTCTAGACCCAATCACAGCTGCTCAAGACCTTTTTTCCTTAAATCCATGATCCCAATGTGTCTCTGCCATCTTTGCTGGGCTGGGCCTTGGCCAGTGCCAGGTCCGTCCTGGAGCTGGCTGGAATTGGCTCTGTGGAGACAGGGGAAGCTTCTGGCAGCTGCTCACAGAAACCACCCCTGTAACCTTGCTGCTGCCAGAACCTGGCCACAGAAACCCAATTCTCCCCACCCTCAAAGGGAAGAATTCTTTCCCAATATCCCATCCAGCCCTGCCCTCTGGCAGTGGAAGCCATTCCCTGTGTCCTGTCCCTCCAGGCCTTGTCCCCAGTCCCTCTCCAGCTCTCCTGGAGCCCCTTCAGGCCCTGCAAGGGGCTCTGAGCTCTCCCGGGAGCCTTCTCCTCTCCAGGTGAGCAGCCCCAGCTCTCCCAGCCTGGCTCCAGAGCAGAGGGGCTCCAGCCCTGGCAGCATCTCTGGACTCTCTCCAGCAGCTGTGCATCTTTCATGTGCTGAGGCCCTTCAGCCTTCTAGGCCTTTCCTTCTCCAGCCTCACAGCTGGAAGAGCAGCCCTGCCCTTCCTCAGGGAGCGTCTGGGAAGAGGAGGAGGGGAAGGAGTGCCCTGAGCCAGCCAGGCACTGGCAGCTGCTCGGCTGTGCCCGGAGGAGCCGAGCTGTTCATCCCCAGGGATCTGCAGCAGCGTTTGCCATGGCCAGGGACAAGCCCAGGGCTCCAGTGGAGCACCCTCCATCCCTGCTGGCTCCCAGCTTTGTGCTGGACACCTTGCAAAGCTCAGAGCTGGGAGGGGACAGAGGGGTCACTCACTGCTGTGTGCCAGTGGTCACTGAGCTCAGCTCGGTTGCGCTGTGCCTGGTTCACGGGGACTTAATTAAGAGCGGATGCAATTAGGGCTGGGGTGCAGTGAGTGGGGCTGGGCTGGCAGCCACAGACAGCTCCTCAGTGGAGCAGAGCAAAGTGGCCCTGGAGGAGAGTTGGAGCCTTTTGCAGCCTCTGAGGAGAGCGGGAGCCTTTGGCTGGACAATGCTGCCAGGACCCACAGCCAGAGCCCAGCTGGGCTGTGCCCAGGGCTGTGCCCAGGGCTGTGCGGGGCCAAGGCAGAGCTGCAGCCCCATCTCGCAATCCCACAGCCAGCCGTGGGCAGCTCTGCCTGCTGAATCACGTTCCTCCTGCAGGGGAAGCAGGACTTTCCAGAACAGGGAGAGCAGGAGCCCTCGGAGCACCCCTGCCCCAGCCCAGGCATGGGGGATCCCTCCCGTGGGACAAGGAGGGGAGGGGGTGGCTGTGTCCCACACCTGGGGAAGGTCCAGCTCCCCTGTGCATCCAGGAGTGCATCCAGGGCTGTTCCTCAGGTTCAGCTGCTGGCTCAGAGGTGTCAGTGGACCTGCAGGATCCAAACAGCCTTTTCCTTCCTTTCCATCTTGACATCTTTTTTCTCTTTGTACTTCCTTAAACACCTCTGGAGTGAATCCAGCTTCTCACCTGCTCAGTGGCCCTGATGGTGCCTGCCCTGGCACCTCTGCCCATGCCTGTCCCAGCCCTCTGGAGCAGGGCTGCATCCTGCTGATCCCCGACCCCTGAGGGTCAGAACAGTGCCAGGAGCCAGGAGAAGCCAGGGCAGCCCCTCATCACTGAGCCATCAGCCCCCATCTGCCTCAGGCAGGAGGGACCCCTCTCTCCAGGGGTGTCCATGCTGCAGGTGCAGAGCCAGCGGGACCTGCTGGTTCCTGCTGGTCCATTGTGTCCCCATCCTGGGTGAGCAGAGGGTCACCGTGAGGCCCCAGCGTTGATGTGTCATTTTTCCCCCTTCTCCTTGCCCTGCAGGCTGCAAAATCAAAGCCCTGCGCGCCAAGACCAACACGTACATCAAGACCCCGGTCAGGGGCGAGGAGCCCGTGTTCATCGTCACCGGCAGGAAGGAGGACGTGGAGATGGCCAAGCGGGAGATCCTCTCAGCCGCCGAGCACTTCTCCATGATCCGGGCCACGCGCAACAAGGTCAACGGGCTGACGGGGGCCATGCAGGGGCCCCCCAACCTGCCAGGCCAGACCACCATCCAGGTGAGGGTCCNGCTGCCCGGCAGCATCTCGGCGGCCTCGGGCTCACCCACCGACTCCAGCAGCTCGGACGGGCACCGCAAGAGCTCCCGGGAGTGCATGGTGTGCCTGGAGAGCGAGGTGATGGCCGCGCTGGTGCCCNGCAGACGCACACGTACATCGTGACGCCCAGCCGGGACAAGGAGCCCGTGTTTGAGGTGACGGGCATGCCCGAGAACGTGGACCGGGCGCGGGAGGAGATCGAGGCGCACATCACCATGAGGACAGGCTCCTTCATCGACGTCAACGCCGACAACGATTTCCACTCCAACGGCACCGACGTCTGCCTCGACCTGCAGGGCGGCGCGGCCGCCCCGTGGGCCAAGGCCCCCCACCCTGCTCAGCGCCCCTCGGCCGCGCTGCGCAACGACAGCCTCAGCTCCTTGGGCAGCGGCTCCACC
>VXBC01000016.1:186978-235902 GCA_013399945.1 Ploceus nigricollis | reverse complement strand
TTTTGAGTCAAAGTATTCCGAAAAGAAAGGGGGAGTATGTTGAGTCAACTGTTTCCATTACTTCAATTACATATTGTTACTGGATATCAAATACCAATCCTCGGGATTGACTTACAGAGGCTTCTCCCAATCAGATCTCTTACGAAGCTGCAAGCATTTCACTGGCTAGATCCTGAGGGGGCGTGGAGTTCAGACCAATGAGAATATCCAGATCAGGTCTTTCAAAATGTCCTTTATAAGGGGGAGGCGTAGAAAATAAATCTCTCTGTTGCCACACAAACATCTGGGCGTGAGTTGTGTCTTTGTCTCCTTGCCCCTCATTCCCCCCACCTGCAGCCTAACACGTGGTGACCTCCAAAGTGATTGAGACTCAGCCATAGCCTGGCACAGAACAAAGGAGACAGACGGCATAACAGCTGGTTTTTGGTCTAGAACCGGATTAATAAACAGCCTGAGAGCTGGGAATCGGGGTAAAACCCGGACTACAGGACATCAGAGCCTGGATCAGTGCTTGGAACTGAAGATGTATAGCCAAGAGCTGGGAACGGGGGTAAGACCCAGGGTACAGGACATCAGAGCCTGGATTGGTGCTTGGAACCAGAGACAGCCTGAGAGCTGGGAACAGTGTAAAAGCTGGAACGGTGTAAAAACTGGACTTTCGGTGAAAAACCGGGACTCCCTGGCTGGACAGTGGTATAAAACCCTCTCNACAAAGGAGACAGACGGCATAACAGCTGGTTTTTGGTCTAGAACCGGATTAATAAACAGCCTGAGAGCTGGGAATCGGGGTAAAACCCGGACTACAGGACATCAGAGCCTGGATCAGTGCTTGGAACTGAAGATGTATAGCCAAGAGCTGGGAACTGGGGTAAGACCCAGGGTACAGGACATCAGAGCCTGGATTGGTGCTTGGAACCAGAGACAGCCTGAGAGCTGGGAACAGTGTAAAAGCTGGAACGGTGTAAAAACTGGACTTTCGGTGAAAAACCGGGACTCCCTGGCTGGACAGTGGTATAAAACCCTCTCGGCAGACAGCAGAAAGTACTGCGAAGGTTTAAAAACCTGTTTTGTGGACTAAAATTGAAATGAACAGGGCTAATGCCTTTACTAATATTCAGCTCTTTATTAAAAAGATCAACTGGGTAGGGGACCCAACACGGAGTTTGCCCACGCTGTTGTAGCTTTCACTGGTAGCCGAAGGGGGGAGGAGGTGTGCAGGGTCTGTCGCTGAGATGCAGAGCGGCAGCTGTCCCTCTCCTTTCCTTGTGACAACACCAGGAAATTCCATCTCTTCGTTTTTGCTTTCCGCAGCCCACTCCAGTCTAGTCCTTTGTAGGTTATGGTGACGGGGCAAAAGCCGATCAGGAGATGCGTCCCCCTCTTCTTCAGCTAGGGCATTTGTCTAGCCCCCTCTACTGTGTTCAGTTCTTTATTTACAGGTGTCTTTCTCCCCCAGAAATGCTCCCATGGTCCCAAGGGTTTCTTATTTGCATCTTAGTCCAAGAATGGCAGCATGGGTGGGGAGAGGCAGGTTATCTCCAGGTAGTTTAGAGAAAGCAAACAGAACAATTAGCTCTATTAGCATCCCAATGCCGGTGCTCAGCCAGAACTGGCAGCGTCCCAGTGCTGCCATGGGAACTGGGACAAGACAGCGCTGCCACCACGTAGGGAAGGCCCTGCCCGCCCGGAGCATCTGTGTCCCCCGGGAACAGCAGGAACTTGTTCATTACAAAAATTACAACCGAGACCATGGGAGCTTGGATATCAGGACCAGAAAACACCATGATAAAGGTACTGACTTTTTTCTTTCAAAAAAGAGGGTTTTTTCCCCTGGGAGAGAGGAAACCATGGCAGATGCCGGCATTATCCTGGGTGCCAGTGGGATGGATTGCGAAAGCCAGCCACGTGGAGAGATGGCAGCCACCACAGCCCCGGCTTCTCCGAGACGCCCTGCACCCTCCCCAGGCTGCAGTAATCACTATGCAGTCACTTCGGGCTACCATATTGTTTACCCAGGCGGGCACACCATGCCACCTGGCGTGGGGAGAGCAGACCACGTGGTGGATGCTTCTGCCCCCCGGGGCTGCTGTGCCATGCGGCCACTCCGACTCCTCCCAGGACTGGGAGAAACCTTGCGGCCATTGCTCCATCCCTCGTGGTCAACGGGATCCACCTCACACCCTTCTCGGCCGGCCTGGCAGCACCCCCCTTCCAGCTGACGTCACAGGGATGGCTCCGCCCCTGATCCAGCCTCAGTGGAACATGGCCATGCCTCTGTGGAGCCTGGCTGCAGCTCCAGAGGGAGTGGGCCTGCTCCCGACGCAACCTCCGTGGAGCCTGGCTGCACCTCCGGAGGGAGCAGCTCCACCACCCCGTCTGCCTCGAAAGAAGGTTGCAGAACTCAGAAGCAAAGCATGGGAGAAGCCTTTGCAGAGGTCCTGCTCGGGAAAAGGCAGTGCAGGGAGACAGGCAGGGGTGTGGTACCGCAGGGACAGAGACGATCGAGTCTGCCCAGAGAGATGGAGTCGGACACACGGGTTGCATGTCTCACAGCAGCTGAGGTCAAGACACACTGTCACCCAGACAAGCAAGAAGCTGCCAGCTGCTTGCAAATGGAAAGCCGAAAATCAAACAGACACTAACTTTCCTTTCTTACAAAGTATTACAACCACGTTACGTCCTGATAAATTGAGGTTTTCATGTTACAAAAACTCTAATAAAGACACTGAAAGGTTGCCATACAAAAGTTATGATAAGGTACAACTGTTTGTAAAATATACATTAGAACTCATGGTATAATACTCATTATCGATGTTTGCGTTTGTTACAACCAAAATTAACAAGCCCATGATCAGTAAGGTGTTATATTTCTGCCTCAGACTATTAATGCTGTGTATCAGGGAAGCATTAGTGTGTGAATTATTATGGTTTTTTTCAATACTCCTAGTAATTATTGTTGCATTGTTTCAAGAAGGATGGGCAAGATCCAGGGGATATCCACTAAGATACCCATAGCAAAATTAATTTATCATAGGCAAATTTCAGTTGCAAAGTTCTTCAACTGAAGTTTTGTCACTTGTCANTAGTAATTATTGTTGCATTGTTTCAAGAAGGATGGGCAAGATCCAGGGGATATCCACTAAGATACCCATAGCAAAATTAATTTATCATAGGCAAATTTCAGTTGCAAAGTTCTTCAACTGAAGTTTTGTCACTTGTCATCATTTTAAAAAATTGAAAGTCAATTATAAAATCACTATCAAAACTTCTAGCTTCTAACAAGTCAAGAAGGGAGTATTACCTACACTGTGATTCATATTAAATTTTTTTTGTTTTGTTTTGCACTAGATATTAATACAAACTTGTTTTTATGCAGGGAATCTCTCCCCATCAAGTCATTTGCCTGATCAACCTATGAACCTGGCTGGTAAAGATTCTGTGCAAAAAAGCTAACCCTTTTTCTTTTGAGACAGGCATAGAGTCTTCATCCGGAGTAGCCTTCCAGGTTTGCTCATAGTGAAAAAGAGACCTTTCAGCAACCCTTTACCTTATTAATACTGTTAAGAAGTGCATGCTTTATTTCTATTTCTACTTATTATACAAAGTGAAAAGGAGAAAAAAGGTTGGGGTGAAAGTACACTCCCCCTTTTTGAGTTTTGGGTGGTGTCATGTTCTTATGTTTTATCAGTCATAGTACAATATTCCTATGAAATTCAAGGCAAAGGACACTGGACAGCATTCTGAAGCCTCTTCATCAGAATAATGGATCACAAATGACCACCTACCTCATGGACAATCAATATAAGGACTTGATTAATTTACAAATTATTTCTCATATTAACAAACTGTTTTCCTGTTTACAAACTGTTTTTCTGTTTACAGATTGTTTTCTGGGTGTTGGGTTCTTCAAGGGATGAATGGGTTACAGCTTGTTTTAATAGTTGAGCTTTTCTATAAGGGTTAAATGGGTTAAAGGTTGAATGGTTTTTGTTTTTTTTTTAAGTTATAACATATAAGCATTGTGCCTGTGGCCTGAGTCCTCCCCCAGCAGGTACTGAACAGAAATGCTGCAGCTTCCATGCAAATTTGGCCATGCTGTCTTTTGTTGTCCCGTTTGTAAAGGGCCCTTGCAGATGGGTAACAGAGAACAAATTACAAATTTTATTAAACAAAGAAGGGTGAGATGTTACCAGATATCAAATGCCAAGCCCTGGGATTGACTGACAGGGGCTTCTCCCAGTCAGATCTCTTATGAAACTGCAAGCATTTCACTGGCCAGATCCCGAGGGGGCGTGGAGTTCAGACCAATGAGAATATCTAGACCGGGTCTCTCAAAATGGCCTTTATAAGGGGGTGAGGGGGGGGGGCATGGAAAATAAATCTCTCTATTGCCACACGAACATCTAGGGGTGAGTTGTCTTTGTCTATTTGCCCCTCACTCCCCCTTCCCCCACCTGCATCCTAACAACATATCATAAAAAGCATGTAAAAATTCCATTGGAAAGTGTCTTGGTATTTTCAGACCTATGCAGCCAAATCACTTAATGGCATCTAAACTGGTAAGGTGTCAAAACCATAGAAGGCTTTGAATTTAGTGGGCCACATCCCCCTTGTTGTTCTGCTTGTGCTTTGAAAGGAGAAGGTGCACCTGGGGTAAGAAGAGCATGCAGGCAGTTGTGCCCTGCCTGCCTTCTTGGAAAGTGGCTCTTGAAGTCTATAGGAGATGCTGTGCTATATATGAATTTTATCTTTTCATTTATGGAAGTGGGGAGGTCACAGCTTTCTGGAGATACTCCTTTAAAATAATGTTTATTGTTTCTGTGTTACTTTGGAGTCTTTATATAAATTGTAGGTAGGGACGAGGTGGGTGTCACTAACTGCATGTGGGGAATTCTGACTACATGGGTATGTCTTTCAGAGGTTTCATTTTAGTCAATAAGGGAGTATCAAGGCCAGAAAATTAAAAGAATGTAGAAGTGAAATAGGAGTTAAACTAAAATTATGCATGTCTTTTTAAATATAATTGTTCAGATTTATGCTGGTGGTTTGTTTTAGTCTGCTTAGAAACTTTCTCTTTCCTCTGTTTTTTATTGTCGCAGACCTCAAATGATGATTAGTTTCTTAATTTAAAAAACACCAACCGTGAAATTTTGGTGGGCTCTTTTTTTGGGTGGGTGTGGGTTTTTTTTTTTTTGGAGTGGTTTTGTGTGTGTATATGTTTCTCTTTTTATTTTTACTTTTACAAAACCCTCGGTAGCTCCCTCTTCAGTATACTTTAAAAGTATTCTTGAAACTTCCCATACTGAGTCTCCCATTTTTTGGTGCCCAGAATAGTAACTGTTGGTCTTTTTGCTTTTGGTATTAGAAGGTTTATGTACAATATGGTTATGAATTTGTGCTTGCAGAAAAAAGTCAATAATGCAGTTCTGTAGCTTGTGTTATTTTGATTAGGTATTCAGAAATACTTATCATAATTGGTGGATCACTGGCACTCACAATGCACAGCTGAGGTTTTTAGCAAAGTGCTCACTTAGAGCATACCACAGGAGTGTTTGAAAAATAATTTTTTTTTGGATATAGCTAAAAATGCAGTGTTAACGAAAGAGAGATTGTCATTTAGAATAGGGGTGCTTCATCTCAGTGTCCCCTCAATTTTCAGTAAACCTTTTAGTTTTGTGGTTTCCTTGCTAATGCAAGGCATATTATGACTTGTGTGAAGAAACATTTGGTATACATACAGGTTTATTTCTTTTTAATAAAAATATATGCTTTTGTGTAATGGTGATAGATACTGGGGTTTTTTTTGTTTGTTTTTCTGCGCGTAGGTTGTTAGATCCATATACTACCTAAATCTCTAACACCTTCCTGCCACTGACACATTTAATAGTTGGAGTTATCTGCAGAACTAATTTTGAGTTAGGAAATGGGTTTGGTTGCCTGAAACTGGTTGAAATATGTAGCCCAATTGTAATTGTAGGTACACATACGGCAAATACTTGATTAATGCTGGCTTAGCAGACACACCCATCTCTCTGTGTGGATTTCTCTCTCTTCCCAGTTAATGATGAGAGGCGATGAGAAAGGTGAATTAAAATTACATGCTTTGCTTGCAATGATTATCCCTAGGTAAGCTGATGCTTCCTAAGTGCCCCCGTTGGCTTTGATGGTGGATCGTCTTACAGACTCATATTTGGTCTTGTGCTTAGTGTGTCCCCTGCACCATCACTGCTGTGCCCCCCACCTCTGCTTGTTGGTCTCTGCCACCCTCCTTCACTCATCCTTGAAGCTGCAGTGCCAGACACAGGGTTCAGCTGCATGTGATGGTTCTCTTCCAGAAGCACCTCTTCCGAGTCCTCTGCTTGGATGGTGTTTGCCATCCTGCTTTAAGTTTTGGTTTACGATAGCATGTGGGTGTGTTTGACATGGGTTGTTGTTTTCCCTTCTCTGTGTGCAAGCACATACAGTTCCTACACAGATGATTTTTCTGAGATGTCAGAAGGAAAAAATTTTCTCTGAATGAAATTTGGCTCTTGAGACGATCTTTTGGAATGGGGGGAGCAAGTGTGTGCTGATGCCCTTGTCTCCTGGGGAAGTCATGGCAGACCAAAGAGTATAGCCTCTGGGAAGTCACTACAGTTCTCCTATTAACCACATCTTTTTGTCAGCTTTGCCCATACCTTTATGAAGTGAGGCACTTGTTTTGAACAGTTATGGCTTTGAGAGATATACCCCCAGCTCTGTCCTGGAACTGATACCAGTTCTAAATGAGTTTATGCTTCAAGTCAGTGATGATTGGTCTGCCAGCAGGTTCGATAGGTCATTGGACTATTTCTAGTTACTGCCAAAGTAAGTGAGGAAAAAAGACCAGCTTAAAAAAGCCTAGCCTTTCTGGGCTAGGATGTACATTTTGTACACCTATTTTTAGAACCTCTTGGAACGTGAACTGGAAGTAGTTGTGTTGTCACAGGCTTCTGGCTGGGTAATAATTAGCACTGACTCCATGGTTCAGAAGGCTGATCAATTGTTTTATTATATCTTCTTAATAGTATATTGTATTATATTTCTATTATGTTACAGTATATTACAATAGCAAGAGCTCTCTCTCAACTCCCCAGTGATCTTGTGACTCTCCTCTGGGCTGACACAACTGTGTCTTTCATTGGTCACTAAATCTAAACAAGCAGATCACCTTGGGTGCAGTCTTCAGAATACATTCCAGATGGGTAAACACATGAACAGAAAGAGTGATATCAATTGTTTTAATTCCTTTTCTCTAAATTCCCAGGCTCTGGCCTAGGAGAATTCTCTCTGTTCCCTCTTCAACTGAACCAAGAGCTTCCGCAGTCATGCTGAGCCTTGTTTGGCTGTGTGGCATGTTCTGCTATCAGTTGATAAATCCTATGAAAAAGCCTGTTAAGCTTTAAAGGGGAAAATATCACAGTGAAACCTTGAAGGGGAAGATAGCACAATGAGCATAGAGGATAGATCTTGTGAAGTTGATCTTAGAAGTTGATGTTGTGGTACGGGGAGGATTGGTACGGTGCTTTGGTTTCGAGAAACTGTTGCAGCCTTACCTCAAGTCCTGTGTTCAGCTTTGGGCACCCCAATATGAGAAAGATCTAAAGCTGTTTGAGAGAATCCAAAGGAGGGCTGTGAAGATGGTGAAGGGCTTGGAGAGGAAGCCATATGAGAAACAGCTGAGGGCACTTGATCTGTTCAGCCTGGAGAAGAAGAGACTGAGCAGAGGCCTCACTGCAGTCAACAGCTTCCTTAGGAGGGGAAGATCACTTCTCTACGGTGACCAGTGACAGGGCCTGAGGGAATGGCTGGAGTTTCAAGGGGAGTTTCAGTTGGATATTAAGAAATTAAGATATTAAGAAAAGGTTTTTCACCCAGAGGTGGTTGGGCATTGGAACACACTTGCCAAGAAAGTGGTCATTGCCCCAAGGCTGCCAGAGTTCAAGAAGCATTTGGACAATGCTCTTGGACATGGTAGGCTTATTTGGGCTGTTCTGTGCAGGGACAATATTTGGACTTTGATGATTCTATGATTTGGCGTTTCCTTTTGTTTAAAGTTGGTTGCTTTATGCTGTGCCTATACTGGCATTTATATTCAAATCAAAAGCATGTGTGAGGAGAAGGTGCTGTTGTGCTGGTGCACTGGGCTTTAGCTGTACTGTGGAGTGCTTGGAATGACATCTTCTACAGTGGAACTCAACTAGATCATGTTCTCTAGGAACACATCCAAAACATGCTGGCCTCTTACAGGTGCCAATGGCACATAACTGGACTAATCCTGATTGGAAATGAAGCTCACGGAGGACTGGTGGAAATAGTTCTGCTTTGCATGTCCTCTCCATTTCTAATGCAGTTGTAGCTGTAGAGGTGGTGGGAGGGCAAATGCTTAACAGCTGTGACAGCTTGTAAGGATACTTTGTTTGTCTAAGGTAGTCTACCTGCAACACTGTAGTCAGAAATATAACAGTGCTAAAAAAAAAAAAGTGAGTATCAAACTCCTGTGGAAATTTCTTTTTGATGGGTTGGTTATTATAAGGAGGTGCTGGCTCTCCTGTTTCCCAGTGTTACCTGTCCAATGAAGGCACTGGGTAGGCTGTTGCCATGGTCAGAACCTGTAGTTAGACACCACTGGCCTTGTGCTAAAGCTCCAGATAAAGAGGTGAGGATATAAATAATGTTTGCAAAGAAAGAAGTTCAGCTTGAATAGAGTGTTTGTTTTCGTTTTTTTTTCATCACTCCCCTTTTTATAGGGGGGAATGGTATGCAGCCATTTGGGGAAGACTGACTAAAGCAATCCATATCTCTTACAAAGCGCTTAGTGACTCCTTTGTGTAATTCGGACATGGTCACATCCACTGTTGCGAATTAAAATATGCTAAACTGGGCAATGTGTGTGTCTGGAACCCAGGCTCCCCAAGCATCCCTTCTGAGCATTAGGGCCTTTGAGACTGTTTGTTGCTTAACAGCGCAGTGCAAGAGCAAGGAACAGTTCCCTGCTTGGGGGTAGCTGTTGCGTTCTCTTCTGGCTGTGAAGTGGGTGTTTTAAGGATGTAGTTTATATATAATGGTTGAATGTAGGCTATAGCTGGCAAAGCTTGATGCCTAACCTGCATCTGTGTGTGTGATTTTGGTTGGATTTTTCTTTCTGGTTTTTTTTTTTTTTTTTTTTTTTTCCCCTAGGTGCTGAGTACTTATAATCTAATGAAATTCACAGAAATTATTACTTCAGACACAGAGAGTAGGCCAAATTTTCTTGTGTGGTTTGTTTTTGGTGAAGATACTGAACAGCTTTATAGATGTCAAAATAAAATGACCCTTGCTAAAAGCAGTAATGATCATAGAGGGTAAATATGAAATAGGTGAAATACAAGTCTGAAATGGCACTGCAGGCTGTTGAGGTAGCAGACTCTGTGTGCTTGTGTGTTGTGTATGCATGTTAAAGATAATTAGTGCTAATTATGATTAGCTGTATAGTGCCTGTCTGAGGAGAGAGTCAGATGGGCAGGGTTCATTAGTACCTCTGAATTTGTATTTGCTTGAGTAGAAAATGTAAGTTTGGGGTTGTCTTACACTGCCTTCCCTTTTAATAAATAGTATATTAAATTCATCCCACTAATATTATGCTAAAGTTTACCTCTAGAGTAACAGAATGAAAGATGGAGTGTAACAGGTTGGGCAATACTGAGGTCTGACTTTATTTCCTTTGATTGTGTCTGCACAAGCAAATGTAATGTCAGCTCCCTGGCATCAGGCAAAATCGCAATAGTGACAGTGCATATGTGGGGTTGACACTCCAGCTCCTGGTGATAAAACAAACAAACAAAACCATCTCTAGAAAGTGACAATGTTACACAATTAGAAAAGTAAATAGAACCCACTCTGACACTTTTATATAGGTTAGTAAAGATTTCAAAGAATGTATCTGTATTTTCATGCTCTTTTGCTGAAAGTTGTGATGCTGATAAATTACTTTATTATCCAGTACTTCATTCTTCTTCACTGAGCACCTGAATTATTTTTCAGCTTTCATCTTTTATTTATTCCTAAGAATAATACAGTTAGGTTTAGCAGCAGAGTTCAGACATTATGCTTGAGTTGAGGTAGTTCTTAATAATTTTTTATAAGAAACACCTATTTGTAATTAATTTATGGTCAAATACTCAGGTGACTTGCAGAAAGGCTAATGCTCTAGCATCATGTATTTTTCAGAATTTTTATCAGACTAATTAAAATGCTGCTCATCTATTCTTATGTTTTTTCTTAAACTAACAATCTGTTAAGAGTTCCTAGCTATTTTTTTCTTAGATTTGTTTAATTAAAATAAGCATTAAGAAGAAATAGAACTATCATAGTTTCAGTAATTTAAAAAACTTTTAGTGAGCAGCTCACTTATGGCCCTGTATCATAAGTGTTCTTTAGCATTACATAAAAATGTTACAATCTTGGAAAGAGAGGTTTGGACAGAACTGCAATGTCTTCTTTCAGCTACTGCTGTAGGTATTTCCCAATGTGATTCTTGGAAGTGCAAAAATAATCAAGGTATGCAATGGATAAAGAGAAGACTGTGGTCAGTTATTGTCATATAGGTGATAGTCCCAGTTTGATGTTTCACTGGTATGCTCATTTTTTCTTGGTTACCTGGAAAGCTTCACATTTTAGTCTGCTGGGAATAAGGAATAAATGTGCATTATGTGGGATACTGTTCTCCCAGTGCAGAGTATTTCTCTGCTAATTATCTATAGAGTTAACCAATGGTGTATATTTTAAAACAGTGAAATTAAATGAATGCCAGTTACAAATCTGGTCCTGCAGATGAAATAAATGATGATGTATAATTAAGCAAATATTATGTTGACTATGCATTTTGCATATCTTGAAGCTGTGTATACTTAGAGAAGCAGTGACTTTGTACAGTACCTGCACTTTTCTAGCCACTGCAGCACTGATTGCCAGCATGTCTTCCTCAGTAATTTTTATCGCTAGAAGAGATATTCTGTCTTGCCTGTAATTGCAAATAAATCAGGCTGGCAGAGATGTCACAAGACGGGGCTCTGCTGTGTGTCAGGGCCTTAGAAGCAAGAAAAGGTTGGAGCAGTAAGGATATGAAGAGGAACAGTTGGATATGGCAGCTCACATGGGAACAAGAGGCTTTACTTTTGCAGAGAGCAAACTCTGTTTTCGGAAGTATGGTAAACCTTAATGGATAATGGACCTTCAGCAGAGGGGAAATGTATGAATGTGGCTGAGAAAACCCCAAATGTTGAGTTGCTGCTCTCAAATGAGGATGAGAGGATAAGTAAAATGTTCTGCCTGTCTTGGCGGAAGATGTCTTAACTCCTTCACACTGAAAGCTAGACTACTGGCCTTGGTTTGAGGTTGGTTCTCTAGAGGGTTCTTTGGTCTCCACAAGTTCATACAAGCAGAAAATGTATAAACCCAAGTTAATGTAGTTGCTCTTGTATGAATAGTGTGAGGTTATTAAGGTTTGATATAGATAGGCAGTAAAGCAATTATTGCAGGGATGAAGAGGCTGAGGCATGGGCTTTATGCAGTAGTTGTAACAGGTTTATGTTGGAACCCTGGTTACTGAGAATTTTAGACTTTCTGTGATGACAGGCACTGATCCCCAAGAGAACACTGCATTTGACCTGAGGCTGTGGAGAAGGCTTCCAAAATTGAGTGATAGAACTGGGATTATGGATGTGTAGTTTGAATATAAGTGTGTAATATCACATGGTGGAAAACTTAGAGTTTAAGGTTTTAGAATATAGTAATATATATAAAGCAAGATGGAGGTTTTAGGGCAGAGGCTAGTCCTTCTTCACTTTCTTCATGGGTTTGGGTGGTATTGTGTAATTGGATAAAAAAGTTGCATTGTGGGGCACAGGTAGTTGGTTATTGGGTTAAAAGTAAAAATTATTTAGGTGTCATTTCTTAATTGGACAGTTTATCCTTAAAAGGCCTTGTAGAGAGAGAGAGATAGGGCTCCATTTTTAGTTTGTTAGAGTGAAGTGCTGTAGAACTCACAATTTGTGAGACTGTAATATAGATAAGAATTAACAAACATCTGAGTCCAAACAAGAAATACTAAATAAATATTAAATGCATCTCACACATTTAATCCCGACCTTGGCAAAAAAGAAGCAAAGAATCCACAGGTTTATATGTGTGTCCCTCTGCCATCTGCCACAATTAGGTATGAATGGCCTTGTGAAACCTAGGCTGAGGTTGTGTGTGATTCAGGATACAGAAAAACCAGATATGAAATTTCATATGAATTTTGAATAATATGAAGATATGAAAGTTGATGACAGAGGAAATGTTTGACTGTGATAGCAGGACTCCTAAATCTACATATACTGGAATCTCATCACACTGACCTGAAAACACTTCCTATTTGTATTACATTTTAGGCTTTACTGTGTCACTTGAGACTATGTGCTTGCAGCTTCAGGACTTGTGATTTATTGAGGATATCATTCCATATTTTAAAATAATGTCAAGTGACATTACTCAATCACATGCTCTGATGGACACAGGCCTGGAGGTAGGGCAGGGTGTGTGGGCCCAGGGTGGTCACAGCCTAGCCTGTGTGGTGCAGCTTCAGAGCTCTGCTGCTATGAAGACCATCCTATGCAGGCCATCTGGGATCATAAAGACTACAGGCGGCTAGTTTTGGGGTGTGGGATAAATAAACATGGCAACTTTTCGGTCAAGGGAGTATCCTGCCAGGCTGGGAGACATCCTTTTTTCCTGCACTTCTACTGCACTGAGTTCACCCTGAAATGGAAGAAAACTGCCCTGAAAATAAATACAGCATTGTTATGTGTAAGATAATATGCTGTGCTTAAGCTTGGGAGTTTTGGGGTCTGTGAGATGCAGTAATAGTGCAAGAAGAAGAAATCAAGGTGGTTTAAGTTTTGAGGTTTTAACTTGCTAACACTGTACAGTGGTCACTACTAATAATTTTATTCTTCTGTCCTAACTGAAATTAAAGTGAGTGTAAATGAGAAGTTCTATGAGCCATTTGAATTTTTTTGCCTAGCAGGCACTCAGAATAATTTTTTAGAGGTGGATGGTGTTTTATATGGCTGCTTGGACTTTATGGATTATCCTTCTCAGAAAGAACATCTATTATTGCTACTGTATCCTTACAATTTCTGTTGAGTTAGGATAAAGTACTGGAGTAATGTTTATAGTTATAGGAGTAGTAATAAAAGGAGCAGCCAAAATCAGGCTTTTTTTGTCATTGACTTCACTTTCAGTGCTGTAGCTATTAGAAACTCACAATGTGCTCGTTTTCAGTTATTTTTAGTCAGCATTGCATCTGGACAAGATAGGAAAGAGGGACAAGAAGGGAAAGAGGTTTCTTGTTTATTGTACTGTGCATTTCCATATGTGCTTGCTAACAGCTCCCACAGAAATGCCTCACTTCCAAGGTGCCCTCACATGACAGGGATGAGGCTCTGTGAGGGCAACAAAATAACGAGGATGGTAGTTCATCTACTGTGGAGATGTTGCCGAGGTGGAGTTGGCCTATGTTCTGTGTCAAAATTGGTTTCATAAAGGAAAAGAGATGCAACAATTCTCGAAGTGTAGGAACAGGCTGTCCTAATGTGCTGGAGGATGAGCAGGTGGGGAAGATCAGGTTGAACAGAAAAGCTGTAACTTAGAGGAAAGAGTTTATGACCTTTGGAAGAAGGAAAAGGCAACTCAGGAGGACTCCAAGGATGTCATGATGTTATGTGGGGAGAAAATTAGAAGGGACACAGCCCAACTAGCACTTAATCTGGTTACTACCATAAAGACAATAAACTGTTTTTATAAATACACTTGCAAGAAAAGGAGGGCTACAGAGAATCTCTATCCTTTAATGGATGCACAGGGAAACTTGGTGTCAAATGATGAGAAAAGACTGAGGTACTTAATGCCTTCTTTGCCTCAGTCTTTAATAGCAAGACTCATCATTCCTTAAGTATTCCTGGAGCTCTAAGACCAGGATGGGGAGCAGAATGAAGCCCTCTAATGCAAGGGGAAATGGTCAGTGTTTTGCTACACTCCTTAGACATAACCAACTGTGGCACCAGATGGGATCCAGAGGAGGCTTAAGGGAGACTCTGCCTGACAGGAGGTTGTACCCAGGTGGGGGTTGAGCTCATCTCCCAGGTAACAAGCATAGGACAAGAGGAAATGGCCTCAAGTTGCACCAGGGGATGTTTAGATTGGATGTAGGAAAAATTTCTTCACTGAAATGGCTGCTAAGCACTGGAACAGNCCCTTCCTCCCCCCCTCCCCCTCCCCCACCTTCTTGTTCTCGGGTGGAGTTGAGAGTTGGAGGCACAAAAAAGTGAAAATCACTGGTTGAGATAGGAACAATTTACTGGAAAGAACAATGAGATAATAAAAAGAAACAGTAACAGCAACAATATTAATAACAAAAGGTGTAAGATAAATGATTTACACAGAAAGTAAAACATTACCTACCTGGTAGGTAATTACATTACCTGGACTATTCCAGGATGTGAGATGATATCAAATAACAGTAGTCTGGCCATCCCCTCTTCCTGGCTACTGTAAAAAATATACCCTGTCCTGACTGAAACTAGAACATATGTAGGTAGATGTGGCACGTAGGGGCATCATTCAGTGGTAGACTTGGCAGTTCTGGGGGAATGGTTGGACTTTATGCTTTTGAGGGACTTTTCCAAGATAATGATTTTGAGATTCTATAAGCACTTCCATCTTAGGCCAGCGTGTTAAGGGATGGTGCCGCAGCCAGTTAGTTCTGTTACTGTCTGGAAGCCTGTCCTTAGATTAATTGGGTGGATTTAATTGATTTTCCACACATCCCCTCTTCCATAGCAAAATAAGCTTAGGGGTGTGCGTATTAATCAATGCATACTTTTTTCTTCTGTGTATTGTCCTCATTGCCAGTTGGTGATAATTAGACCATGACTGTATGTCATCGTTGCTGACAAACAGGTTTTGCACAGATTCCTGCAGTGTGTTGCTGTACTGGGGCTGTTCAACATCATGTGCTGCCAGTTTGGGCGCTTGTGAATTCCTCTTAATCCATTTGGCCTCAATGTGACCCAGATCAAATGTTGCACTCTGTGATCTTGTTACATTCACACCCTGTAGCTTACACTGAGTGTTTTGATGCTTGCCTGACCACACACAAGTTTATTATCTGATTTTTATAATTTGTTTGTGATAAACTGAATGGAGAATGAGAAAAAGGGTTAACATTTCTGTTAAAAAATAAAACCCTATGTGATCCATAGGCATGTGCACTTCAGTTATGTTTTATTTAGGTTTATGTGGTAGTTCAGAATTGGTTATCTTGGCCCTTCCTTCACTGTGCTGGTAGAAGGAAGGCCAGGCTCTGAGCCTGGGTTGGTGGCCCAGTTCTTCACTGTGTTGACTTTCAGAAGCTGGCAGTCCCCAGGATTCTCTGGTAATCTACATTGTTTTTCAAAACAAATCAACAGAACATCCTCTTGGTGTTGGTCTGTCTTATGAGTATTTTGGTTTATAAGTAGTATCTGTAACTTCAGTGGTAATGGGTTTCACAGGGAAGCATCATTCTACTCGGGGGGAAGTGAGGGATGTTCCTCACCAGTGGATTGATCTAGCTGGGTGAGGAGCATTTCACATTTCACCTGTGGGTCTTTGTGGGACACTATCTTCAATTTACTGTTTGTTTTGTTTGTGAGAGAATAAATCTCTATTTTACTATTTAAATTGTGTCCTTGGCAAACTGGCTTAGAGGTTTGCATTCCCCAGAGGATTTAATTGGTATATGAGATGGAGTTGTCATTGCTGTACCAGTGTATACCAAATATACAGTATTGCAGTCTTTTTTGTGCAGGAAAAAGAAAAGGTTCCTTTTGTTTACTTCTTCTCATTTGCTCAAAATTCAGAGATAGATTTTGTAGACAGACTATGTACTGATTTTTATTGGAGTAATACTGCTTTGCATTCTTTCATTTGTTTTTGTGTTCCTTGAAACTTGGTAGGCATTTACTTTGAAACTATCTGTGGTATCCACATTCTTTACTCTCTCAGGAAATTTTCATAGAGGAGCACAGAGAGAAGAAAGAGAAAACATTTTCTATTTCTGCTCCTTGTTTTCCCATGTGGAATGTGTTTGGAGAATTGTTTACCTCAGGTGATTGCTTGATTGGATTCTGGTGAGGATTGTTTAGGTCTAGTGGCCAATCCTGTCCACCTGTGTCTGGACCCTCTCAGGGAGAGGGTCACGAGTTGGAGTTAGATATGGTAAGTTAGCAAAGTAGGTATGTAGTTTTAGTATCCTCTTTAAAATAGTATATTAATGTATTATAATATAGGTATAATAAAGAAATCATTCAGCCTTCTGAACTGGAGTCAGACATCATCATTTCTTCCCATCCTGGGTTGACCTGCATTTTTACAATAACTATCTTTGCAAATGGTTTCCAAAACTGAATGTAGTATTTTGCACTGACAAATAGCAAATGTTTTCGGTGATGCGTTAATCTTATATTTCCACCTTTCAAGTGTCAGCAGAACTGTCTGGGTAAGGTTTGAAGGTGGTGTGGGCTAATATAGGTGAAAAAAGTGTGAGTCCTTCCCCTCCTTTGGCATCCCCTTATTCTTGTCACCCTCTTCCTTACTGCATTTGTTCTCTGAGAAGGGCCAGAATTAGTTTCTTCTGAAGGGACCTATTGTTGTAGGGTGTATTTCAGTTACAGCTTGTCCAATTTTACTAATGTCAAGGAAAGAGATGTCCTGTGTTACAAGACTCTGGTTTCCATCCCTTGTGAGCTGTCCTGGGCAAAGGAAGAGGAAGAATTTGTTACCTTGCCTTTGCACATGTGCATTTTTTTACATAATAATGTAGTAAACAAATAGCCTATGCAGGGTCAGAATGAAAACAACATGCATGTAACACTGATCCCTTCCAAGAATAAATGCTTCAGTGTTTTTGTATTGTGCTTGTTATAGATAAAGATTCGGCAAAGCCAATTTCATAATTAATAACAAAAATTTATTGCGCAAGCGCTAACAAAAATTTAGAGTCCAAAATTCCACAACCGCAACTCGATCGTAAACAGCCACAATCAAGGAACAGAGCAGGCCCCAGGATCCAGCTCTGGGTGAAACAGCAGTCTGACAGCGTCAGATTCCCCCTCTGTTCACACCAGTGTCTCTGTGCAGTGGGTTTTTATNCCGACTGACAAGCCATTATCTTGTGCCAGCGAAGCCTGTTGGAATGCTAATTAGGTGCCCTCTTTCAGCTTTCTGTCCATTTCCTACAACCTAGTTAAGCAATCCTCTCAGCTCCAATTTTATATTTCTATAATTTCTAAAATCCCTTGCACACTCAGTTTATTATATATATATATCGAACACGCACGAATTACACCATATATTACACTTGGAATGGAGAATGTAAATCCTCTCCCTCCGAATTACTAGAATTTTGAAATTAAGGGGCTCTCAGGCAAAGATAGGAGGATAGGAATAACAGTTCTTTACTGGTATGTATAACAAGGCAAACAAACAACAATAACTATGGCATTAACAACAAACAGAATCAGGGACCCAGTAACAGCCTTCTTGGCCGCTGGCACTTTCCCTTTTGGTGCAGTTACTGTCACAGCCAGCAGGAATGAGCAAAAAATCCCAGAGTTCCGCGGCGGTAGCTGGAACTGCGGGATGGTGCTGGCTACAGCGTGGAGAAACCCAGACTGACCCCAAAGAAACAGTGGGGGCGGGGCAGCGGCAACAGTGGCCTGGCTCTGAGCAGGGCAGGGAGAGGTGAAGTTCAGGATTCCCGCAGCACACGAGCAGATGATGATGGGTCCCTCAGGGCTGAGCTCCAGGGGAGCCGGTGAATTCTCTCTGCAGTAAGCGACAGCCTGGCCATCCTCCTCCGATGCCAAAAAATGAGCCAGAGCTGCTGTCCCTAACCCCGTCTTTTGCCTGTCCCCAAAAAACTCACGCTATCTTCCCCCTCAGCCCCGAGGAGAAAAAAAAGTGAAGCCAATGCTACTTTCCTCTCCGACTTCAGTCACTTTCTTTTCTCTTTCTTAAGTACCCATAAGTATCCATAAGTCCCCCGTAGTTAGTTTCCTAGCAACTTATGGGAAAAAATTCTATAAGTAAGAAGAAAGGAAAAAAAAAAAAAAGAAACCCAACCCCCAGCATCAGGCTAATTTGGCAGATTCTAATAAAATGTTTTGAATCACAGTGGGTAGATAGCTAATATCTCAGAAGGTTCTCTGAGCCAGAGACAGAATGTAGTATCTGTGTGAGGAAGAGAGTTTTGCAAGTCCTGTGAGAACAGGCTGAAATGTCTGATGACAGGTCTGATGACATGACCACCTTGAAACCTTGCAAGCGCTAGAAAAAATATTTTCAGTCCCTTACTTGTTTGAAAAGGCTACAAACTGAAGGCTTGACATTTAAAACAAATCTGCATTTAATTTATTCTTCTCTATAATGTTGTCTGAGATGTGTGTTGTAGACTCTAAACTTGTCAGGCAAACGTATTCTGAGGATTTACCGGCATGGTGAAAAGCATAGGTATGGATCTAATTCACTGTGAATGTGGAAGAACAACAATAACTGTGTTTTCCCTTTAAAAGCTGAGGAATTCTTGCAGAACTACTAAAATTCTCTCAGTAGTTTGCATTTGTAAATCAATAAGGTGAACAGATATTTGCCGAAGTAAGGGATGGTTAGAGGAAGAAAAATGCCTTTGTGACAACTTATTCTTTGGGAGCCTGGGATGAGCTCATTGTTAGTATAGATTTGATACTTATTTTCTACCTTTATGTAGCAACAGAAAATTAAGGATTATCTGAAACTAAGTATGTGTGCTTCTGATGATACTCTTTGTTACCTTGAAACAACTTCAGCTGTCCTCATGGTTCTACAATGCTAGTAAAACCAGTGCTGGTGTTAATGGATGGTATTCCCTATTATGTTAACAAAAGGAAGAACCACATAATGTACACTGGCCAGCTGCAGAGGGTGAGGATGAAAGACCATGTGGCCCTGTCATCAAAAGGAAGAACTCTGTTACCAGTTGGAATGAGTTGAAGAACTCTTAATAACACTCAGTTTTCAAAATATTGTGGTTGTGGGTGATTTGCTGATATGGAAGTATACTATTATTTAAGTCCCCTTGGTATGTGTGTACATACTGTGAATGTAATACTAAGAATTGCTTTATTTTGAGTAAATCCTCAGTTTGGGGTCCTGCATTGTGGGAAAGTGCCTCACCACTGCAGACTGAGTGTGATGGAGAACACTTTGCTAAGCCTAGGCTGGGCATAAGTAAGGGAATTGATGTGTCTTCTCTTGAGGGTTTCCAGAGCCTCTGGAGCCCAACACTGTGCTGCTGCTGCTGTGCTGTTTTAAGCTGAACCCTCTTGACATCTTGGCAAATGCTGGGAACTGTGACCACGTTCATGAGCTTGTGGACAGGAAGGGAGGAGCTGGGGGGAAGGCTGCCTGCTTATAGCTCACTGAGAAGTCTGTCTCTTGCTGGAAGGTGGTTGTTGCCAGCTCAAAGGAGAAGGACTGTAAGCTCCAGTCCTTCAGCAGATCTCTGACCTTTTCACCTGTCTTGGGTTGAAAGCACTAAGTAATTTCTGGTGTCTTTCTGTTTTGAAGGTAGTGCTTGAGGTGGTCTCAAGGCTCATATGAAGATGGAGTCTTCCCTATTTGGACTTTTCAGCTCTGTGGTATATTTTCAGGCCATCTTTTTACTATTTTCTTAATTTTGCTGTGCCTCAAGGAATCCTGTCAAAGTTATTGTGGCTGCTGAGCATGGCTGCTGCTGCTTTCAGCGCAGAACAGGGTTGTAAATGGAAGTAGAACATGAAGGAAGTCTTCTGAAGGTGGAAATAGGAAGGCAGGTGTTGTTTGCCTTGGATTACCTTAGCTAGTACATGGAATAAGAGCAGATATTAAGGTAATTACTGTATTTGGTATTTGGTAATACCTGTATTTGGTACTATGTTTTCAGTGGTACCGTTTCTTTCAGTCTCTCATCATAATAGGTGAAATGAAGCCTAGTTGTGTAAGACATCTTGGGTTTAAAGGTTTCTTGCCCTGAGTGTGAAAATGAATGTGTGCAACTTTCAGAGAGCATATTCTTTCAGAAGAGGAAGAAACATCCATAGAAGAGGCTTTGTTGCAGCTTGGGGCAACTTTTGCCAATGTGGTTTGTAAGTACTTAATATCTGCAGATATATCTGTGTGCAGAATTGGAGGAGAAATAAACTGTTGTGTTGCTGCTCTGTGGTATTTGGATTGTGGGCAGCTTGCGTAGAGTTTGTGCTCTACATTTAGTACTCTGGTCAAATTCAGGGGTCAGCATCCCTGCTTATAGTCCTTGGATGTTGCATCAAGTGAAATAAAATACCTGTTATTTCTGCTCCCACTGCACGCTGTTACCTAGCTAGTCTTAAAAGTTGACAGTCATTGTTTCTCTATTAGTGTATGGAAATAAGGCTTCCTTGTACTCCCTGCACAAGGCATCATTAGTGTTCAGTGGGATTTTCTGTAGTAGAGCACCAGGCTCAGTAGCCAAATAAAATTTTTTTCCTTCCGTTGCTGCAGCGTGTATGACATCTTTTATGGTATAATTCATTCTTATTACTGCTCAAAAAAGCAATAAGCGGGAGGCAGAAAAGCATAGTATTGTTTTCTCTTTTGTGATGATGGTTTGTCAGGATGCTCTAGCTGATGACTGTCAAAAGCAAGATGATGTTTTAATCTTCCAGATTGTTCATTTAAAAGACAAATAAAAAAAAAACCCAAAAGTAACTCACTGTTTGAAGGATTTACGTGTTCTAAATAGCACAAATACAATGGAGCTATTTAAGACAAAAAGTGCTCACTTTTCAAGTAAGTGGTTCGAACATGATTAAAAAACCTAGAGGGTTTCTTACCCTCCTTAGCAGAGAGCTAATGCTTTGGGGTTTTTTTATGCTTAATGATCTATGTGTACTTACTGGTAAGGAAACAGCACTTCATCTTTATGATGTCATCTTATTTGGATCTGGCTGTAATAGTTAACAATGGATAATCTAATTTATCTTCATCATTCAAAGATCTGAAAGTTGCCTCCAAGTTCATCTTAGTCTCTTTCATGGAAATCTGTTAAATTCAATTAATATGAATTTGAAAAATAGTCTTTAAGGATGCTGCATTTGAATGCAATACTTCTCAAGAGTCTTCAAATCAAATATGTGTGAACATGTCTATTCTGCTATCACTGTTGTCAAGACAGAGAGCAGCTGCTGTTAGTGGGTGGACCTGGAAGAGGACTCTGAAGCCTTAGTATAGTTGAAAAAGCCAGAAACTCATACTCTGAATTTTTGGCTTCTGGCTCACCTCTTCAATCAATTGCTTTCTCTATCATTGTCTGAATGAGAGATGTTTGTCTAAGGTTCTGGTGACCATAATAACAGCATGGCTTCCCATAGAAGAGCAAGAGTTTTCAAGCACAGTTTTTCTTGTGTTTCAGTGTTTTGCATAACTAAACTTGCATGTGGTACCTATTTCTGTATTATTAGAAAATTACTGTAAGACTACCACAGTGGAAGAAAGTTACTGGATTGACAGATTCTAGTTTCCCTGGCTCCCAGACCTAACCAACAGTTGGAATATTCCATAGCACTCAATAAGATCAGAAATCCAGAACTCATGATGGGAGTATACCTTCTAAATAGGAAAGAGTGAGAACATATTCAGGGTACTCTACTGTCTATTTGGTTAACATTCCAAATATTGAAATCAGTAAAGCTTTTGCTAAAGACTGTCTGCGGAAGAATTCAGATGAAGGCTGTGTCTTTAAAGAGAGCAGTTGCTGTAAGATACCAGAGGTAGGGTTTGAAAATTCAAATATATGTATTGGAAAAATTAGTGTACTTCTGTAGGGTGTCCTTCATGTATTGGCAAGAGTGGTTTGAACATTTTTTTTTGTCTTGTCCCATACTGCTTCCTGCATATTAGTTGGTTTTTTTCCCTGTTATTTTCTTGAATCTCTTGAATAATGGATTTTGGAAAGTCATAGGCTTAAAATAACTATCTTTCTGATTGTTGTGTCATTAGAGGTTTCTTTTATTTGAGTCTGACTGAATTCCTTCACATCCAGTTTTGAGTGGTTTTGCTTAGCTTTTTAAGCTGAAGAGTTGCATTCTATAGAATAACTGGTTTGTGTGGTCAAACCTGTTCCTGTTTGGCTTGTTATTTCCAGTAAAGTTGAGACTCCTGGCTTATATAATATTTTTGCTTGTCGGTCATGATTGTGCAGAGGGCTATGTATGTAATGTACCTGGTGTGTGATCCCTGCCGAAGAAAGAATTGGTGCTGGGGCTCATCATGTGTTACTGTTACCCAGTCTGCTGAACGAAGCTGCTGGGTTGTTTCTGAGGGCTTCACTGTGTCTTCATTTGCTTGGTTTTTTTCCTTATTCTTGTTTCTTGTTCACAGGTCCTGAAAAGGAAAAGGTTCTTGGTTTTGAGCATTAGCACAATTGTATGAAGGTCATGTACAGTAGCATTTAATCAGTAAAAGAACATGCAGAATGCAAACTGTAGCGTTGAAACCTGAAATATGCCCAATTGAAAGACAGAAAGAATATTTTTATTCTTCCCCAAACTGAGGAATCTTCTGCCTTTTTCTGCTATGCACTTCTGAAGGTATTTTTCTTTATTAATTAAGATTTTATTAATATTTTATGTATGCAATGATTGTGTGCAATGATGGTCTTGTCTTTGGTTTGATGGATGAAATAAATAAGCTCTCTCTGTCTGCTAGAGCCAGAAAACAGAGAGATGGAGAAATAGCTTCACGTTTGAGACCATGGGAGTGGGGCATAGCATTAGAGGTTGAAGGCCAGACTTTCTTTTGAATGTGCTACATGATTATTATGAAAAACCTCATGGACATGGAGTAGCTGCTCAAAAACCAGCAACTGGGTGCACAGTGATATGAAAATAGCTTGTATCTAGAGGGACAGTGAAGTTTGAGTGAGGTGTTTTTTGTTTTTTGTTTGGTTTTTTTAAGTAACAAGTGATTTAAGTACCCTAGAAACAGATACAGGGCAGGATCTGTTTCAGCATGGGGTGTCTGGTAATGCTGTATTAATTCCCTCATCACAATTCTGTTGTGGAGAGATAAAATTCATAGATTTTTATAGAGGAAGGATGGAAGAACTGTACCTTCAACTCAAAATTAATGAAGTCTGTCAACCATCTATTTGTCCAGCTTTTGTATATGCCTCGAAAGTAATCCAGGTAATGTGTTATGTTATTTAATCCTGCTGTTGATAGATTAGTTCCTTCTGGCTTGCTTATAGTGGTGATTTTGTGTGCCAAAAAAAAGGTTTATCTAATTAGAGATGTCTTGGCATCTTGGGTAATGTAAATATTTCAGGAAGGATCTTCTGGGCATGCTCTTCCTTGTAGCAGTCAGCAAGTCCTCATCATGCCAAACACTTGGTGGTTAAAGTCAGCAAATGCCAGAAATATTTTGTTAATTCATTTTCACATTGTTTGTGGAATGAAACTGGGAAATTGTTTTGTTGTTTTTTTTTTTTTAATATAGTAATAATAATAATTCTAGTAATCCAACTAGTCAGACAGCTTGCAGAGCAGACCGAGTTACAGCCTTGCCACTTGAATAGTTCTACATCAAAAGAAGATGAGAGGGACTTTTGGCATACATGTGGTGTGCAGTCATAGTGCAAAATAGCTGAAACACCTCATGTTAAAACTGGTGAATTACATCTCAGACTTCTCACATGGCTTTGTTCAGATGTTTGTGGCTCAGACCAGTGGCTGCAGAGAATGATTCTATTCTGCATCATTTGAAGAATAACATAAGTGATGCAGTCTGTGGAAGAGTTGCTTTAGCAGTGTAGATGGTGCCTCTGTATCAAAGGCAGATAAAGGACTGTATGCAAGTAATACTAAGAATAAAATAGCCCTCTAAGACTTTTCTTTGAAATCCAGTTGATGTAGGGTGGAGGTTCTGTTTCACAAGGAAAATTACAGCTCTTTTGGCTGTGGGGAATTTTGCTCAGGTAGAGAAAGCTTTTTTCAGATTGGAACGCAGGAAAAATCCTCTGAGCAGGTTGGTTTCAGCTTCTGTTCTTTCTTGGAGAAGCTTACAAATGCATTGTATAGCTGCTGCACTGCAGTAATATTTAATTAGTTCAGTCATCTAGTGTTGTCTTTCTACAGTAAGAACTGATGTAAGCCCACAGGATTTTCCAAATCTGAGGAATCTGGTATCTCTTTTTAAAGAAAGCTTGTTTCAGGAAAACTCCTGTGCCATGTGTAATTTCACTCACTTTGTCTAGTTCCTGTCTTGTCAAAAATATCGGATGTTAGCACTGTGTAATAAATCAGTCACACAAGAGTCATCCTTAGAAGTGTAACTCTAGTGTTGTGATATTTGCACTGTTTTTTAAAGTTGTTATTATTAGTACTCATTTATTTATTTAGAAAGTTTCAAGTCCACAATTACTTAAACAGAGGCCTTTGAAATCGTATTGTCATCTGTACTATAAAGCAAATTTTGTTGATTTGCCCATAGGGATCTAAAAAGATAAAGAGTGCTGAAGAGATAATTTAAATACTTTATTTACTTTCTTCCTTTTTTCCTCCTTCAAAATGCTTCTAAACATCCTTCTAGAACCTGTGCTAAGGCACATGGAAGACAGGGAGATGATTCAAGACAGCAGCATGGCTTCACCAAGTGCAAGTCCTGCCTGACCAAACCAGTGGCCTTCTGTGATGTAATGACTACGTCAGTGGACAAGGGAAGGGTTACAGATGTCATTTATCTGGACTTCTGTAAAGCCTTTGACTCAGTCCCTCATCTAAATAGGAGAGACCTATTTAATCAGTGGACTGGTAGGTGGACAAGAAAGAGATTGGATAGTCACATACAGAGGGTGGTGGTTAATGGCTGAGAGTCCTGATGAACATCAGTGGCCAGGGGTGTCCCTCAGGGGTCTGTACTTGTCATATCTTCAGTAATGACATAGAGTGATTGACTGCACCCTCAGCAAATTTGTTGATAACACTAAGTTGAGTGGTGCTGTTGCCTCACCTGAAGGGTGGAATGTCATCCAGAGGGTCCTGGATGAGCTTGAGAAGTGACCCATGGGAATCTCATGAGGTTTAACCAAGTGGAAAGTGCTGCCTCTGAGTCAGGAAAACCCCTTGTATCAGTCCAGGCTGGGGGATGAACAGATCCAGAGAAGCCGTACAAGAAGTATTTGGAGAGGCTGGTCATGCCCCAGCTGTGTGTTCTGGGAGCCCAGAAATACCCTGTGTGCTGGGCTGCATCCAAAGCCCTGTGGGCCGCAGGGGAGGGAAGGGATTTTGCACCTCTGCTCTGCTCTGGTGAGACCCCACCTGCAGGGCTGCATCCAGCTCTGGGGTCCCAGCACAGGAAGGACATGGACCTGTTGGAGCCACTTCAGAAGAAGGGCACAAAAGTGATCACAGGCATGGGACACCTCTCCTATGAAAATAGTCAGAGATAATTGTTCAGCCTGGAGAAGAGAAGGCTTCAGGCTGAACTTACTGTGCCCTTTCTACACCTGAAGGGAGCCGACAAAAAAGGTGGAGAGGCTATTTACAAGTACCTGGAGTCACAGGGCAAGGGGGAATGGCTTCACACTGACAGAGAACAGGTTTAGATTAGATATTAGGAAGAAATCCTTCCCTATGCAGGTGGAGAGGCAGTGGCACAGGTTGCCCAGAGAAGCTATGGCTGCCTCATCCCTAGAGGTGTTGAAGGCCAAGTAGGATGAGGTTCTAAGCAACCTGGTCTAGTGGAAGGTGTCACTCTTCATGGCAGGGGGTTAGAATGAGATGATCTTAAAGGTCCATTTCAACACAAGCCTTTCTAAGATAAATTGGATATGACTCTGTGAGAGGCTGAGTAACAACAATTTTTTTGGGATGGAGGCAAAATATAAGCATCCCTGAAATGGACTGCTATCCTCTTACAAACTATCCTTTTGCAGCCCAGTTTTAGCAGGAAAAGTTGAAAAACAAATAGCATAAAAAAGGAATGAGGATACTATGCAGAAGAATTCTTCTTCCATGGGATGCTTAAGCATGGTAGTTGTAGTGGTTTTGGTTCGCCAATTTTATATTTCCCGGCCAATGCACCAATGAGTATGATGGGTTCAGTGTTGGCTAAATGTCCATGTACCCTTTGGCATTATTTACTCATTTTCTTCCTGTGAGATAGTTAGGAGGAAGGCAAAGCAGGCTCAAAACTTTAAAAGGATATAAAGAAAAGTTTATTAACAGTAACTAGAAGAAAGAATAATAAAAATAAAACCTTTAGAACATTTCTCCTACCTCCTACAACCTTTTGTTTCCCACTAACAACGTATGGAAACAATTCATTCAGTTTATCACCACTAGAATAGTCTTTCTTCAGTTCACTTAGGGAGACAAGTCCCTTTTGTCTATTTATGGAGACTTCTCCACAAGAAAACAGTTCTCTTGTGGCTTTTAATTTCCATGAACAGCAGCTGCCCCGGAACTTGAAATTGTGAAGTCCCTCCCATCTTTCACAGCTTTCCCACAGCTGCATTTATGGACAATGTCAACTTATGGCATACCACTTTAAGGATGAGCTGTTCAAGAGCAAAAGTTCTCTTGATCTATCTCTGAGATCATCTTCATCTCTAGGAACAGAGGTCTTCTTCTTTCCCTGGGGGCAAAGGGTCTTCATCACTCTTCCCTCTCTGTTCAAACTTCTCATGAGATCACAGCTACTTCAACATCTGCTTGCTTTAACACAGATGCCTTTGCTCATATATACAATTTGAACACTGCATCCCCCATACTTTTTAACGAGTTACAGGGAAAAAGAGTCTGATGTATCAATTATATTCTTCTCCATAGCTTTACAAGAGGATTTCAGCCCAAAACAAAAGGCATCTCCTCATCCCTCCCATCTGGGACTTGACTCTTTCTTCTCTGACTTTGGTGTCTTCATGTTGTTCCTCTACATGTTTTCACTCTGTCCTTTTCTCTCACCTGAGGGAGGATTGAAGGTCTACAAGTCTCATCTGTGCACTGAAAGAGTTAATATCTCACCTGGGGCCTGCAGATGGTCATGTGGCTCTGGCCGGGCTCTGTAGCTTGAGGCCAAAACTGTTTTACGATGGAGGTTTCTACAGCGGCTACGCTGCGGGTGCGGCTAGGATCTCAGTAGCCCGGCTAGGGCTCAGCTGCAGCGTGCTGGGGGCCGATGACCTCCCCTCCTCCTGCCCGGCAGCTGATGTGGCCCAGCCCCATGGCAGAGCCTGCCCAGCCTGGGCTGGCCAAGACGGGGGGCCGGGTCAGCCGTGTTACCTGCTTCCAGGCCAGAAGGAAAAGATACCCTCCTGGGTTTTTTTGACTTTAACATGTGTATGCATAGAGGAATGTTCAGCTTTCTCAGTGGTTTAACAGATTGTCAGTTCTCAAAGCTAATTACGGATTGGTCTTATGGTCAGACACGGAGGAAACTCCTAGCAACTTCTCTTAGAACATCACTTCCGTGAATGGCTCCAGTGCAAAACCAGCACAGCAATTGAAATGCGGTGAATGAGATGTGAAGCTATCTTACAGTTATCAGCTACTTCAAATTAAAAACAAGTCAATAAATTATTGAGCATTGACATTTGAGGGATAAAGTTCATTTGAGAAGCTGACATTGCTCAAATGTTAAACTCTTTATCAAGTTAATTGAACTAGGATTGTTCTTCAATTTTTTACTGAACAGACAGAATTTAAATTTGTTCCATATTATCTAGTTTGGTTCTGCATTGTGGGAGATAAGAAAAGCCTAACAGAATATGGGCCCTTTTCACTTTTGTTAAATTCTGTTCACTTCTGTTCACTCTTGCTCAGCAGAAAGCACCCTGGGAAAGGTTCAACTAACAGCGAGGTAAAAAATGGGTTATATAACCAGAGAACAAATTGTATAACTAGCGTGTGGTCACCTTGTGCGTGGGGCAGTGATTGACTGGGGAGATGCATGGACACTGGGTGATCAAAAAGGTGGTTGGGTAAAAGGTCATGTGAACAGCAACACCTGCAGTGGCAGGCAGCCAATGCATGCTTGTTTTGCTGAAGTTTAGAGCATTGGTTTTTTGCAATAAACGATTTCTCTTTACGACTGCAAAAAGGGAGTCCATGTGTCTTTATTCCTCATTGCTACACTTCATATAGTAATGGTATACATGCAATGAAATAGGCTTAAAACATAATTTACACCACCAAAAAAAAGGTGCTTTAATGTAAATGCAAACTAGAAGTTAGGTCTTTTTTTAGTATTTTCTCTCACCTTGTAGTTTTAGTTTTACAGCAGTGAATTTCATGGATATGATAGGACCTCAGAAGTTATTACTGAGCTTGGAGTACTTCTGTGGTCTATTGCTTTGCTGTGAAATGCATTCTTATTTTTCTTCTACTTCCTATATTTATTTAAAATAAGTGATAGTGGCTTTGAGTGTTGAAATAGAAAATACAATGCTGGAATTAGATGGTTTATAGTGATTTATTTCAGTGCAAAACCTTGATTTGCCCTGTAAAATAGAGTCTTATGTTTGTTTTGGAGTGGTGACAGCCCTGCAGGTGATGAAATTTAACTGCAGTATCATTAGCATTCCTGTACGTGTAGACATACCAAAAGAAACCATAACACTTGTCATATTTATTGGTATCATTAAAAACTTCTTTTGTCAAACTTGCACACTTGCTGAATTTAATCTTTTTTTATCTCCTATTTTTCTAGATGAATAAAAGATTTAATTCTGTTGGGATTTATCTTTTTCTTGCTTACCCTACCACTATTAGTCACCACATATAGCCATGTAAATGACCAAAGACTGTTTCAAAATCTAAATGAATAGCTTGGGAGCAAGATTAGTTTTTTTTTTTTCCACTTTTACCTTCCTAATGCACTTTTTATTCAGCTTGTAAAATCTTGATGTTATTCCACTCCCTCGACCTCCTCGTCCCCTATGTTAATGTTTAGTTGGTGGTGCACTAGATTTAATGCTTCCTGAAATTCATTCCAGTCTTGGGTAATTTTGGTCATTCTGCTTGTTATTGAAGGTGACACCAAAGAAGGCTTTAAGCATCATCATTTTATTGGTCTTCAGTACAACCTTTTATACCCGTCATCTTACATGCATTACAACTGTGTACCCTCTCTACCCTTTTGTGATTGGTCAGTACACCTCAGCACTCCATGTCTCATTACCTTCGATACTGTTCACCTGTCCTACACAGTTGTAGCCCATTAGGGATGAGGCTTGGCCACGGCTCAGCTCCCCATTTCCACAAACTGTGTGCCTACATGTTATAACTTTTCTTCCTGCCAAAATTGCAGCTTTTTATAAAAGATTGTGACTAAACTGTGTGGAGGTACCTGCAGGCTGGGGATACCTGTTAGCTGTGAGGGTTTTCAGTTACTGTTATATCGATGGCTAACTTCAAGGTCTGTAAATTTTGGTATGGACTCTTAAGGTAACTCCAGAGAAGACCTGCTTGGGTGAAGGTTGTCCCTGCTTCTCCCGTTATCCTCCTGCCCACGGTGGTCCACATCATCACCCATAGCAAACTGCTGGCACTCCTCGTCTGGTTGTGACCATGGTGATGAAGAGGCTAGAATGGAATACTGTATTTCATTTGGAAGGGAGCTACAGTGGTCATCTAGTCCAGCTGCCTGACCAAGTTACAGCCTGTTACTAAGGGCACTGCCCAGTTGCTACTGACAGTCTTGTGGCATTGCCATCCTCTCCAGGAAGCCTGTTCCAGTGTCTGACTACCTTCTTGGTTAAAAAATGCTTCCTAATGTTCAGTCTGAGCCTGGCACAGGGGGAAACCATTCCCATGCATGCCATCACTGGATCCCACAGAGAAGAGCTCAGCACTTCCCTCCTCAGAAAGCTGTAGGGAGCAAGGAGGTTACCCCTCAGCCTCCTTCCATCCAGCTAGGTAAGCCCAGAGTCCTCAGGTTTTCCGTGCGGGATGTCATTCCTTTAAAGCCTTTTCATCAGCTTTGTTCCTCTCATTCTGGATGCGTTCAAGCACCTTCACATCTTCTTAAATTAAGACACTCAAATTGGAGGTTGTGGGAGTGTGGCTTTTATGGGGTTTTTTTTGGAAGCAGGCATGTTGCTGTTAGTGGTGGTGGTAGGTAAGACGCTCTTGACACTGCACTTAACAGAGGAATGTGTTTTTGTTATGTTCATATAGCTGAGGCAAAGATGTGCCTTCTCTGACTTGATGGGATACTCCGCTGTGATAATTCCTCACATTTATGATTACATTCAGAGATACTGATTTTTGTAGCTAAATTTTAATTTTTAGTCACTCTCACAAGGAGCATGGAAATGTGTGCAGGATGATGCTAGACAGGTTCCACACAGTTGCTAGGTTTCTGCTGCTCTTTTGATTTGCTTCATTGCTTTCTAGTGATTCCAAGGACTCCAGGGAGGGAAATCCCTTTGCTCTTGTGTGTATTCACACATGCACATGCAGGTCAGCTGTTTATACAGACACTTCTGCTCAAGTCTTGTGAATAACTCTTGTATGCACTTGGTTGCTGGTTCACTCAGGTCTTTGGGGAGGGGAGCACTCACTTCCCTGTTGCTCCACAAGATAGCCTTTTGAACTCAGTGCTTAGTCCTGGCATATTTTTTTGTTTGATTTTAATACTTGATTTCAGGGTAAACAAATGCCTGGGGCTTGGTTGGGGTGTTGTTATGCAAGTACTTGGAACGTGACCTGAGGGAAGCACTAAAGCTGAGATGTATGGAATAAATACAACCTATTTCTCAGGACCTTGTGAAGAGTGTGGGTGAGGAGAATGATTGGCTGCCAGAAGATAATTTTGAGAATATTATATTTTCCTCTGCAGACTTGAGGGCTAACTTGCTTTTAATTTATTTGTGGAGCAGTTAGTTGATCCTTGAGCTGCTGTGGAAGTGTGGGTATTGCACTGTTGTGATGCATTTTGGCATCATTGTTTATGAAGCAGGCCAGGAAGACAGTGCACAGATATTTGCAGTTGGGTTACATAGGTTATAGTCAGGCCACATAAATTTCTCTAGTTTTCCAGCTGTTTTTTGATGGAGTCTGTTTCTCAACCAAATTTTGGATTATGGCTTTTTTGTAAATTAGATACAGATGTTCACAGGGTTTTTTGCAGGTTAGGAAGGTGGTTTTTTTCTGTTTGCAATAAATGTTTGTCTTCCAGGAGGAGCAATTTAACTGAGCAATTTAACTGCATAATCAGTAGAATGTTTTTCTGACCTATTTCTATAGGCTGTTGACAACAGTAATTGCTGCTGCTGTTTCTATGTGAACATTAGACAATAAAACACTGTTTCTAAGTTATTCATGTTGATTTTGACAACCTCTTAATCTTTTTCATCTCTAAGGAAAAGTGAGGAGATAAAAAAATTTCCTTGGTTTTGACAAACAGACATCCTAAAATTGTGAGGGAACAATAATTTGATATTTCCTCCTTTTCTAATTTAGGTGGTTTATTTTTTAAAAAAAATTTTTGTCCTGATTCCATTTTTAAGAAAGGAGATTTTTTCATTGTGAATCTACATGTGCAGATTTTTAAATACAAATAGTCTTTAAAGCATTTGTGTTCTGAGAAGATCCTTAACAAAACTAGGAGGAGAAATACTTTATGGCTTAAATAAGATGTCTAGTCCAGAGTGTAACAGATTACAGTCTGCCAAAGTTGATGGCTAACTGATGGGCAAGAAGCCATGGATTTGTGTCTGGTGATATAAGCCTGTACTTGCATGGCATTTGCTCAGTTTGAACCATAGACTTCTAGGACTGAGCAACAATCTTCACTTCTAGGGTACAACAGACCAGACAGTCCAGTGGAAAAAACCCCTGGTCTTTCCACTGGGAATAACAAGTCTCTGTATTATGTTTTGCTCCCTGAATGTGTAAGGCAAGCAGAGAATCCTTTTATTCTATTTTTATCCTTTCATTCTATTTTTACCTCTATTCTTTATAGGAAAAAGAGTTATGAGTGTCCCCACTTCAAAGACAGAATTTATTTTCTTTTGTTAATTGTCATAGAGGAAATAAACTGCTATGTATGCAAATTGGTGCTGCTTTAGTTAATGAGAAACCTCAGATTTCAACCCGAATGTGGTATAAAAGTTTGGAGGAAGCACAGCCGTGGGTTGGAAGGGTGATGTGTTATGATTGGATATGCCTAATTGTTCACATTATTTGAACCTGTTTTACTGTTGTTAAACCTTAAAACTGTGGTCACTGACTTCTTGGTTGGAGGTTTGAACTGGTGTTAGCATTAAAAATTAAAATCAGGGAGGGATTATTTTAGTCGTCTCCTAAACTAAGGAGGACAGTTGTTCTTGAGCAAGTTGTAGTTATGGAGGTTGTTACTGAACATCCTCTTCTTGAAAGTAATTGCAAATGAAATAATTATTGCAAATTAAGTATACTTTGAATGTTTATAAAAGTGGCTTCAGGTTAGTACTTGAAGAATAAAGCAATATAAATCACAGAAGCTGTCTGAGGGACTTCTTGTTTCAATGGTTAATAACAGCACATAGAAGGTCTGATGCTTATTTCCATATTATGTTGTAGTTCTTAATTATAAATTAATAGCAGAGCTATCTGAAGTGGTGTTACTTTGGTTCCTTGATGGAGAACCTCTTTAGGGTAAAACCTTGCAGCCTGTGTTTTCTGAATATAACCTGAATTGTGAAAAAAGCTGACACTTGTTGGTTAACTACGGATTATGAAGCGCAATTAGCAAATATAATAATTGTCTTTGTAACTGTAGAAAGCAATGACAGAGAGAGTGGAGGCAGGGAGAGGGCTATGCTTTCTGTCTTAAATAATGATAGTGTTTGACAGGAAGAGGCCTTTTGATATTATGATGGAATGGCAGTGAGCTAAAAAGCTCCACACACTTTTTTGTTAATGTAAGGTATTCCTTATAGTTTTGCAATTAGATAAACTTCTTTCAGTCCTCTGTACTCTGCTATCAAAATCCTTTTTGAGTGTCTCAGAAATGGTATAAATGGCATCCAGCATGCCATGTGGATGTGCATCTCTCCTCAAATAAATGTGTTAAATTGCCAGACCGGAAAGACAGGAAAGCAAAGGCATCTCTACTACCTCTTAGCATGGAAAGGAAACAGATTCCCTACATCTTAGTCTCCTAATGCTTACATGATTTTTTTTTTCTGTATTGTATGTAATTCAACATTTTGACATGAAATAAATACTTGTAATGACTATTTTCTCTAAAATCAAACAGAAAAATACTATGAAACACCTACTTTATAAAAACAGGCTCCAGTAATTAAATGATGCCATTCAGGTGGCCTTGCTAAGACTGACCTTGTTTTGTCCTAAGTTGACCAATCTGAGGAGAAAACAGTTGAATTATGTCCCTCTTCTTTCCATATCCAAAGCAGTTACATACCCAGTGGGCTTCATAATACAGAGTTATCTTCTGATTTCAGTCTTTAGTGTTGGTTAGATTTTCTTTTCTCTAATATCCCCACCTGTGAGAGTATGCAAAATACTGAAAGCCTACGCTTGAAAGGTATTTTGTATTTGTTTTCTTTAAAACAATGTTTTAAGCACTTCATCATTTATCTGCTTGTAAGAAGGAAACGTATCAGAGGATCGTGCAGGAAAATGCACTCAGCTGGAGGCAAAATGAGTCTTGAAACTGGAAGACAGACCTCTGATATGCTGGAATTCTTTAAGGGAGAACCTGTTGTGAGCATTGAGCTTTACCACAGCCATGGAACCTTTCTTTCAGAACTTGTACCCTTACACTTATAAAAATCAATAGTTTTATTTTCTATATTAAAACATATCAGGCTGGTGCTTGAATGTTTTGTGACATAGTAGACTAATGTAGAGATCTAAATAGTGTACCATCAATTGAGATAATATTTTCAGTGAACTGTACATGCCATTTTTAAAATTTATGTAGTTCACATTACAGAAATCATATTACAGATGTCTTGTGGAAGTGATGAGTAGTGTTCTTACTTGGTCTTTGAAAAGTGGATATACTGAGAAAACCCAAGCATAACATTTGAAGTTACCTTGCGATGCTGTGCTAATTGGTCTGTTATTTTAATGATTTGCCAAGAAGCAGGAAAAAAAGCCATGCTGCTAGCTCACAGTCATATGCAAACAAGAAAAAATATGATGTGATTACAATTCCATTAATATGCTTTGAGTTTTTGCTTTTGCAGAATACTAATAAAGTAAATAATTGCTGTTAATGTAATTTGTGTCGCATGGGTTATTCTTTGGGAGACTAACCTGCCTAAGAGCTTTAGGATTAGTCAAGGAGTGATTTGCCACCACAGGCGTTGTAACAAAATGGACTGTAGCTTTATGTTATTGAGCATTCCTTCTATAGAAGCTGCTTATCAGTGTAGATTGCTGCTCTAGATTATTTAATTGCATTGTAATGATGATATTTTTTTCTTGTGAGGGCATGAATGTAAATGAATGAAACCATTGGTTATGAAGAAAATTTGAGTGATGCATAAAATTCGTCACCAGCTCACATATTTTAGCTGGATATACCCTTGATGTGACCAGCGATTAATTCATTCACATGTTTAAAATGTTATGATAGCATGTGTGGGGCACATCACTTATCACTGTGTAAGTTTTACTAATATTTTAGTCTCCTGCTTTTCTTGGAGTTTTTAATCTTTTTAAGTGTATGTGTTTTACAGAAAGTGCTACATTTCCCCACCTTTCCCCAAAAATGCTGCTGTTCAGTCCCCTTTGTGATCAAACTGCTGTTCGATGTTTCTTAAAATGAGTAATATTTCATGAGATTTTATATTATCAGGAACTTGCACCATATAGAGATCCCTTGAAATTAGTTAGATAAATTTTATCTTTTATTTTTGGCTTTTATTTTGGTTAAACTTGGCAGTGTTAGGTTTACAGTTGGACTCAATCTTAAAGTCTCATTCAACTTAAATGAATCTTTGATTCTATGATCTAAATACTTTTGCTTTGATTTATGATTTTGAGTAAAAAAAATCTGAAATCTGCCACAGTGGGACTACTGTGTGCTTTATTAATTTACTAAAGACCTCAATTGGAGGAGTGGACTGGGAATATAGAGTTCTCATCCACACAACACCTGTGGAATGACTCACTTCTATTTTTATTGAAATTTTGATAGGGTTATGTGGCATGTATTAAAAAAAAAATAATTAACTTGGAGGATATTTTGCAGATTGTTATAGATGTGTTACATTTAAGTTGCTCTCCAAAGTTTCTGAAGGTATTAGAAGGAGTAAGCATGTGATAGTTTTCCTGATCAAGGCAAGCCAAGACAAGGTGTCATCCCAGTTATTGGAAAATTCTCTAATTACCCACTGGAACAACAGTGATAGTTGACTCTTAAATTGTACAGAATGTATTTGTTGCACAGGAGAAGAGAAACTGAGATAGTAAAGGGAAATCTTGGCCAGTTGAGGTGTTCCTGTCTTATTTAATTTTTTTCTTTTTTTTTTTTTTTGAGCTGAATTGCAGTAACAAGTTAACATCTTATGAAAAAAGGATAAGAAATGTTCTCTCTTTTCTCTAAAAAAAAACCCTAAACAAAACCTTAGTTTAATTTTGGCATTTTCACTTTCAATGCGAATCCAATGGACAGTTAGATGTTCACTCTCACAATGTTTCTTATTGTGGACTTTGGGGTTTTTTTTAATACTGTAGACATATAAAATTCATTAAATCTTTTTTGTGTTTAAACAAAAAGTCAAATTAATATCCTGGGTTTGCATATCTCCTATGATGCCATAATTCTGTTTCTTCTCTTTTTTGTGAATTTTTAAAATGTTTTTAATTTTCCTCTTGAGAAGCCTTCTAGCTAAGAGATTAAAAGTTAAAAATAGGTATTTAAACTGAAATGAATACTCTGCTGCACCTTGAATATGACTGACTGGCCTTTGGAGTGTGAGGGGCAGTGGAGAGCTGTAGACTTGTCTTTTGAGGTACCTAACCCAGAGAGGAGGCTTCTTTTTTTGTTATGTTCCTCAGATGTAAAACAAAAAGCTAGTCCTTTCACCTTATACCTTCAGGGGTTGGCTCTTGATTTGTGTTCAGTGCCATGGTACGATGGGAGAGATTTAAACCTGTGCTGAGGGTGCCTCTGATGTCTGGCTCTGTGCCCCAGCAGTGCTTGGTTTTGGTGTCATGGGCAGTGTCTGTAGTTCAAGAGGAAGAGCACCTGTTTTGAGCCTGGTATTTTAATGATTACTGGGGAGATGGTATTCTGTAATTCTTGGTTGTGAGCTAAACCTTCAGCAGAGCCATTTTGATACCTCCCCATTTTGAGGTTCAATCCAAGAAAACCTTAGGTGGAAGCATCTTTTAATCCACCATCTTCATAAGATATGATAAAATAGAGCCAGCATGCTCAACAAGGAGATGAACTAGTGAGGGGCCTGGAAAAGGATACACTGTGAGGTTTTTTAGGAAACTCTTGCTAAAAACTTGTTACTTTTTCATTTAGTTGTTGGTAAACCCCTCCCCCACATTATAACAGCTATATTTGGAAAATTAAATTTCTATAACTATGCTCCACCTGTGCTTGTTGTTCTGTGTTTAGCCCAAGTTGGTAAGAAAGTTTTGGGCCACAAAACAAGTTTGGTTAAGTGTGGCAGCAGCTCTCTGGCCACAAAGAGCAACACATAACTTTCCCAGGCCTTTCTGGGAAAGGTTGTAAGAAGATCAGAGAAAAGAATGAGAAACGATTCTTATCTTCACTTGCTGCACCTGTTATTGTGAACATGTGGAATGTGTTATGGAGATTTGTTTACCAAAGGGTGGCTTCTTAATTAGCCAATGGTGATGGTGTTTGGATTGGTGGACCAATTAGGTCCAGGTGTATCACAACTGTCTACAAAAGCAATGGGTTTCTTAATAATAATAATATAATAAAGAGATTGATCAGCGTTCTGTGAATCATGGAGTCAATGCTAATTATTACCCAGCCGGGGGCCTGCTGCGACAGTTAAGCTTTAAAATTATACTATTTTAATCTGGACTTTTATGAACACCCCATTTACATTTCTCACTCATTTAAATTTTTATCTCCCTGAATAAAAAATTTTGGTCTTTGCTGCGATAGGTGGATGAGTCTGGAGTTTGTCTCAGACTTGCTTGACCTGTTGCTGCTTTGGCTGGACTGAAATGTCAAATGTGAGATTAAAACTTTTCTTCTACTTCCAGGTGCCTGCTGATGGAAATGCAGGGCTGCTGGCAGAACCTCAGATTGCCATGTTCTGCGGCAAACTCAACATGCATATGAATGTGCAGAATGGAAAGTGGGAATCAGACCCCTCTGGCACCAAGACCTGCATTGGGACAAAAGAAGGGATTCTTCAGTACTGCCAGGAAGTAAGTGCTGTCTCAGGAATAACTAGTGGTTGTTCTTTCAAAAGTGTAAGTGCAGGCATGTGCTGGAGAGCTCAGTCTGTAGGGAATCTTCCCTCTTTTGCTCCATTGCCTTCTTGTCCTTTCTGAAGAGGTTCTCTCTAGCACCTGTTAAAACAGCTTCAGGAATTGGTTCCTGAGGGAGTCACTGGAAAATTTTGTCTCTTTTCTACCCTTGGGGGATAGGTTTTTTTATAGTACGTGTGCAATGGACTTCTTTCTTATAAAGTGTTTTGAATAAAGCTGAGGTGGCAATTTATTATTTAAAATGCCCTTGGGCTTTTTTGGCTGATTTGGAAACGTCAGCTGTAACATGACTTCTGTTGTTCTGCCATGACACTGAAATGCACTTTTGCAGTCCAGAGTTAGTGGCCTCTGCTGCACACAGAACCATTCAGAGTTACTTAATAGAAAAGCTTCCCCTACAGATGAATCACAATCACTGATTTCATATTTGAGAGCAGAAACTTCTTACCCACTTGATTATATCCTAAGAGCATGTGGATCTAATTTTGTTTTGTCTCCATGATGTGATAGTACAATAACCTTGTACCAGTGTGTGACAATTTGAAAAGAAAATGTGTTATTTCATGCAGTGGAACAAAAGGGCATGGTTTGAGTTGCCTTAGTTCTTACATTTACTAGGCCACCTCTTTTTTGTTGTTTTTTTTTTTAAGTGCGAGCTATTGCATATTTCCATAGCAGTAACTGCTTTGTTTCCTAAATGTCAAACCAGTTCCTGTGAAACTGTTTCTTTAGAAATCAAGAGAATTTATTTTTCAGATCTTTGCTCTCTTGGCATCTTCATTCCTGTCCCTTCACCCACTGGTTGTTCTTTCTAGGTTTTGCAGTGTTTTGTTCTGTTTTTATTGCATTTGGGCAAAATATTCACTTTAAGGGTGATATTGTAATGGCAATTGAAATTGATTCTTCTGCAGTAGCTTTGACTCTTTACTAAGAAAATTGCTTTGTGAAATTCATATTTTTGTTTATCACTAACAAAAATACCTAACCTACCATAACCTATCCAAGTATTACTGTTTCAAAGATTTCCTCTGGTTTTCTGTTGTCTTCTTTGATTTATCTAAAGAAAGTTGATTTATGCATAATGAAATTATTGAGGGTGAGGAAAGGAATTATAAAAGAAAAGAGAAGCATCAGTAAGTAAAAATACATCAGTGACTAAAGGTAGTAAGTCTATCTGAAGTTACAGAAATAAATATGTGAATTATGGAAGTCAGACTAGAAAGTCTGGGAGCTTTTAAGGCATGAGTATCTCAGTAGGTTAGGGGTTCAACCACAAATGCTGCAGGCAGGGAAGGATTCTGGAACAAGGTCTCAGAGTGTAACTGTCTACTGACTGTTGGATGATTTTGAAGTTTGGGGTGGCATTTAAAAAAAAAGCCCTCTCAAAAGTAAAGGGAAGGGGTAAGCAAAAGCAGTCAGAAGGTAATAGACATAGAATGTTAAATGACAAAGAGACTAATAAGAAAAATTTTGACTCTCTAAGGGAAAAAATCGTTTGCCATGTATCGGTGATGAAGAGAGAGAGACAGGGATTTGGTGTGATTGTCAAAGAATCCAAATTTATTGTGAAGTACACCTGCTTATATAGTATTTTAGGAAGGCTAGTAATGTTTTATTACAATGATTGGGTTAAAAATCACATAAACAAACTTATGCATTTTAATCATCTCTTGCTTGCAGAAGTCTGATGTAATTTTCTTTTTTCCAGTTAATCTGTCTGATTTGATCTTCTTGTAATCTTGATTTAATTCTCAAAGTTCTGTTTACTCTTGCTAAGGCATCCTGTTATCAAATCTCTTATGCTAACCGGGTCCAAAGTCCATCATCTGTCTTGTGTATCCCAATAGCCATGCATGGAGACTGAGAGAGTTTAACTGGGCGAGAGCCCAAGCAACTTGGTCTGGCATAGATGTGAGTCCTGGGTGGAGCTGAGGAAGGTCTAAGTGACCATGATAGATCTCTTAACCTGATTTTTTTTTGCAAATCTGAAATTTTCTCATAATTGAAACAGAGGAGAAACCTTGTGTTACTTGGGTTTTTAAAGGTAAATACTTAAATTCAAGTGTATTAAGCCCTATTTTGTGTGCTTGACAGTTTAGTAACTTAGTATTACATGATTGTCACGATTTTAGAGTGTCTCTAGTTCCAGTTAAAAGTATGGCTTATGGGGTTCTGCCCTGTTGTGGGGCAAAGTGTGGGCAGGTCTACTCCCTAAAAATGGGGTGGGCTTTTTACAGATTTTAGTTAATCTCTATTAATTATGTGAGGCAGTATGCTTTCACCAACTTGAAGTGAGCAGTTCTGCTGTGGTGTGTTGAACATGGGAATCTGGCAAAACCCCCCCCATCTTTTCTTGCTGTGCTCACCAGTATGCTTTTGGTTTGTTTTCTGGAAACTGCTGATGTCCTTGCTGTCCTGCCGTGTCCTTCCCACACACCCCCTTGAGATGCACAGTGCAGCTGCTATAGACTGCTGATGGAGAAGGGACAAGGTGGTCTGGGGTGCAAGAGCATGTGGCAGCAATAGGGTCACTGCCAGCAGGTGTTGTGGGGTGGGATGAAATCATGTGAGCCCCAGGTTTTTGAATGCTGGTAATCAATTCAGAAATGGATAGCAACTATTAGGAAGTTCAGATCTGCTGACAGCAATTTAAAAGAAAAAGCCACATGGAAGTTGATCCAACTCAGCAGCATGGAAAGAAGCTCCCTGTTCTGTACAACTCTTGCCCATGGTCCTCCCTCCTTCCTCACACCCCTTTGACCAAGTCTGTGGCATGTTGGGCTTTGGCTTTGGCTAGGGAATGGCACTGATGCTTTGCTATTATTTAATATTATTTAATATTTTCTATTAAATATTAAATAATATTTAATAGCAAATATTATTTAGTATTTGCTATTAAACTTGCCTATGACCCCAACAAGAGAAATTGAAGAGTTGGATAACAGCACCCACTTCTACCAAAGAAATTAATTTGTAGAGGATTGCTAGTAAATGCAACTCAAACTGGCTTCTTAGCTTTGGGGAACTCCTTGTTGTTGTGGTTGATATTCCAAATATGCCTAGTATTTCCCTTGCTTTCTGCTGTTTACCTTGGCTGCAAGACAGTACTTGCTATCAGGGAATGGGACAAATTTGCATTTTCCCATTAGCAGGAAGCAATAAGCAGCAAGGCTGAGATGTGGTACCTCCTGTGTTGGAATAGTACGCAAATAAAAATCTACTTTTTGATTGCTTTTGCAAAGTATGATCTTTTCCTTCCTTTCTTTTCTCTCCTTTAATGCCGTTTTTTTTCCCCCAAAAGAATGACTGCTTCTTCCTATGTGCTTTACTTCTTGCTCTAGGCAGAGGCTGAGTGTAAATGCTCTGCTAATCCAGCAGACAGGTACTCTTTCCTGTGTCTGCCTTCATGTTTCCTGGCTCTGTGGCAGCTTTCTTGGCTCTTCACTCTTGCTGTAGCAGCAGCTCTTTGTACCATCTGCTGAGGAACTGGGTTTTTTTACCCTGATCCAAACAGAACCTTGAAGTGACAGCAAGCAAGGGAAGGCTTGGATTTTCTGCCCTGTACTTCTGTTGAGAAATCCACCCATCTGGTTTTTGTTGCAGATCCCTTGTGAGTACTGTTCCAGGCATTGTGATAATGACTGCATTGTAAGGGGAGATCCACTCCTGTGGTAAAACATGTAGAGTTAGCCCATGCACCCAATTCTTCCTCCATCTTGGGAAAGACCAGAAGGGACGTACCAAAAGGAGCTGTTTGGGTGGCAACCCAGTGTGCAAGTGCAGTGATCTTGCTTTGTGGCTCCTTGGCTCTAAAATAATACAAAATTAATATATAAGGAAACGCCGCTCACTGTTAATTAAAAAAAAAAAAAGACACTTCACATATTCTCTGGCTCTGATTTCTTTCTTGAAGGTATCTTTCAAAAAATAAAAAATACTATCTCTCCTTTCATCAAAACTTACAAGTAGATGTGTTCCTCTGCCTCCTTGTTAGCTCTTTTAAAAGAGCTTCTCTTGACAATGCAAGGCTAGATGTCTGAGTGGTGGGCAGAGCACAGGGCTAGGAGGTGCATAGACTATAGAAGGACTTGTATTTCTCCTGCAGAGATGTACTGTGAACCTTGAGATTCTCATTGTTTCCTCTTGTGGTCCACTGCCAGCTTAGGTGGATTTTGAAGTCTTGATGCAGGAAGTAGCAGTAGAGGAGCATTCCAGAGCAGAAAGGGAGGAACAGGGAATAAGCAGAACCACCTACATGTTTTAAAGATTAATGTTGCTTGGTTTTGCTTTACTTCTTTTGAGTGGGAGCTCAGTGCATCTATCAGAGTTCGTATTTGGACAACACATCACATAATTTAAATATGGCAAAGCTCAGACAGTAGATTGCTTTCTTTGAAAGGAAATGGAAGATACTTGAATGCTGCCTTCCAGCATTGTTAAACTTCAGTTTAACACTGAACTCATAGGAAGTGATTCTGGAAGCATGGCTCCACATTTTCTTGTGTTTAGTGTAAGCTGGTGACTTCTCTTGTTTGGTTTTTTTTTTTTTTAATATCACAAAATGAAACTTTCTTGGGTGGAATGAAATGCTGTATAGATAAGTACAATTTATTAGTGGTTTCTTTTAATGTCAAACTAGCTAGCATGCTGCTGTATGGGTTGTACCTGTTACTGGGAAGTAAAACTGCATGGGCCTGATCTGCAAACAGCTGTCAAGTGCAAGTGCCGCAGATGCTAGAACAATGGGGCACTGATGTAAATTTGGATGGTTTACAGCTCTGTGTGCCTGAATCCTTAAGATGCTGAGTGATCTAGATGACACTTCAGATCAAGCCACTGGTCAGTGAGTCCTGCTGCTGATACTGCAGCACCAGCTGTTTCAGAGGAATTTTGGGAAAACCCTGTCATACTACACAATTACTCGATAACTACCCCTGGCAAAAGTTTCTTCCTAATAGCTCCTTATGGGTGGTTAGCTGGTGTCCCAAAGCAGGTGGAATACCACTGCTCCTGATTTGCCTTTTGTTGTTTTATGAGAGGAGTTGAGTTGCCCCAACCTACACATTATTGTCTTAGAAAGGTGCTTTTGCAGGTCAATCAGCTCCTGTCTTCTGAACAGTGTTCATAAAACCCATCTGGAGCCTGCCCTTTGTCAAAGCGTGCTTTCGGAGTTACTGAATACGCAGAGTAAGAAGTTAATTTAGGTGTGCTTCATTCCTTCTTTGAAGGGAAAGAGTGTTCAGATGGAAGATATTGGGGTATGTTTATTATATTAACAATTTTGAGCAGCTACTATGTGCAGAATTTTATGTCTAGTAGTTAGCATACATGAGTTCCTTGAAGGACTGAAATTATTTTACCATCTGTGTTGAACTCCCTGTCCAAAATAAATTGTAAAACAGACACAGCTGGCAAAAAATTATTTTGTCTAATGCATCTTTTTTCCCCCACTTAGTTTCATTTGGAGATGCCTATTTCCATTCTAAGTATGCATGTAACTGTTTGTTGGCTTTTTATCTTTCCTGCAAGACCAAACCACAACTATAATAAAGTAAGTTTGGGTCTGGATATTGTGAGGATGAATTAAACCTGGGAGTTTGGAGATCTAGTGCACTTTGTAATCAGCAGCTGGCTTGCTTTGCAATCTTTAGCTAGATGCCTAGAGTAGCTTTCAGATGTAAAGTGAATGTTGGCTTTGGGAGGTGTTACACTTGGCATCTCATGACTGCTTGGTTTCTTTCGTAAAGTCATGACACATGTCCACTTTCTTTTTAAACATCTCTGGGATGCATGACCATTTTTGGCTAGTGTGTATTTCTTACAAAAATCCTCCCCAGAAATAACAAAATTATAAATGCATGTTACTACATTCTTAACTGTTATCTTTGTGTTACATGGAGCAGAAAGTAGTAGGGTAGATTCCTGTAATAGGTAATTCATTATAACTGTTGACAGAACACTCTTGACATTTCTGATTTCTAACCATAATGCTTCCAGAAATTATCTTGTCATTTTCTCAAATTCCCTGGTTTTGTGCCATGTATTTAGGTATGTTGCTTGTGAAACTCAAAAACCACTTTTAGCCAGGCCCAGTACAAGCTGGCGTATGACCATACTAAAGCTTTGATATTATTTCACCCCACAATCCCCGGATGTCCCCTATTTTGTACATGGGCCAAAAGGGCCACCACATGACTAGCCATCTCTTTTTTATTTACTTGCTTAGCTTCCTCTTGTCACCATATCTGATAATCCTACTGTGCTTGTTGTCCTGGGGCCTACTTCAGATAGCCCTGATGGCAGCAGTTCCTTCCCTCAAGTCTTTATCTTCCTGCTAAAGAGTTTGTTAAACTGCCAGGGATGACAAGGTTTTTGGAAAGAGAAAAATTGTTTGGCCTGTTTTTTTCTGAAAATTTGAGACACAATGACAATGGTGTTACTGCTTTGATAATGGTTTCTCTCCACCTTATCATTTTCATTGTAATAGAAATTGTTGTTTTTATCTAGGCTGCATAATGTGCCCTTTCTAGTTTCTCAAAGCGAATAGCCACAGTATTGAAGGTGAAAATTAATTTAAAACCTGCACTATTTGAAATTCAGGAGTCTAAAAAGCCATAAATTTTGCTCTGAGGAAAATTATCTATTTAATGAAAGGGGAAACATACAGATTTTTGGCAGCACAGAATGTCCTTAAAAACAAACGACATTTTCAACAGAAATGGGTGTTGCTGTATTCTGAGATGTGTACAGTCACGCTTAAAAGTTTGACTGAATGGTGTCTTAGCACTCTTTGCATTGATTATTGAGGTCTTAGGTTTTATTTAGCTTTTGGTCCGCAGCAAAGGTTGAACTAGTTTACTCTTTCTGCCACTGCTTAAATTTGATTTGCTTGGAAATAGAGGATTACTACTGATGGTACATTTATCCTGTAGTTAAACCTTAGTATACTCACCTTCTTGAGAAAGAAGGCTGGGATTTTTAGCCCCGACTGTAGTCTACCATGGAAATATATTTCAAATCAAGTGACTAATAAAACTTGGAGCATATGTTGCAAAATTATTCCCGTCTTTCTTTTGTTGATAATAAAAAATCTTCCCTCTTGTTTTTCCCTGCACTGATTTTTTTGCATGTCTCAAGAAGAAATGAAATTAAAAAATAAGGACTTTTTCAAAGAGTGCTTCTGCTTTGAGGCTGAGGGAGGAAAAAGGATGAAAAGAGATGAGGATTGTCTGCATAAACAAATATTTAGGTAAACAGTACTGCAGCATTTAATGAAACTGCAATGCTGCATTTTCCTGTAGATTAATTTTTAATTTCACAGATATGATGGACAAGATTAATCAATGGGTTCCATCAGCATAATGTTTGTGCCAATGATATAAAATTTCGATAGCCAAACCAAATTTTATTTTTATATCTTTTATTTTAAAGAAAGCAAGCAGTGCTGGGTGGCCAGGGAGTCACTGCTCCGCTAAAGGCGCACACTACTTACAAGTTCGGCAAAGTATATATACTGTTTTTAAGCCTACAAAGCATTTTCCAGTGTGCTTGTGTTAGTCCGAATCAGCAAATATCAATAAGCTGGGATCAGCAATTTGATGATCTTTCCAGGTGGTTGTTGGCTTCCTGTCCTGCTCGTGGTTGTCTAGAGGGAGGCCCTTCACTAGTGTCTACTAAATAATTTTAGTCTCGTACAAGTGCATCAAGCTTTTTATTATACATAAGCATTTAGACACTTTGTTGCAATATCCCTTAGCTTTACCACAGCTTCCTCTATTTTATTCTAAGCATCAGTCATTTTTGCCACCTCATCTCTTGACTCTACTATACTTCTTCTATTTTCTTTTTCAATGCTTTATTTGGCTATTTGGTCAGAAAGTTTCAAAACCGTTCTTTGTAGTTATCCCAAGGAACGTGTACTCTTTCGACACAGCAGATACAAGCATTTGCTGATTCCATTGCCAATTGACATGAATCACAGAAACATTTTTCACACCAAGAGTACAGTAGTTTATTCTGTCTTCTAAAAGACACGAATGCAATGGCTGTGTGCAGGGCAGCCCTCTTGCCTTACTTGGTTCATAGCTGAGCTAGTGGACGACCATTTAGCATATGCTTGAGAAAAAGCTCTTCATTATCGTCAGTAATCTGTGTTCTGTGCTTGTGATTTGCTCCTTCAGGTTACAAAAAGACCAGCCACACTTGCACTAGATGCTCAGCATGCCCAGCCAAGGGAGCGAAGCTCAACTGACCCCACTCCTCGCCCAAGATAGTTCTGAGAGGGCTGTGTAGTGTTGAATGTGGTCTGTAGAGATATTGCATTTCCCATATCGGTGGTATCCTGATGGGGACAACACAGCTGACATTTACTGCTGCATTTCACATTCTCTTTTCTGTCTTGAATACAGAGTTCTCATCATATATGGTCTGCAATTTTCTTTACACAAACATCTCCCATTCTTTCACTGTGTAACTCTGAGATAGACTGGTAGCAGCTGTTCCTTTAATAAATAATAAGCCTAAGACATAATAGGCATAAAGTGTGATGGTTACCTTAAGTAAAGAAAAATCTATTATAAATATACAGCTGTTATGTTTCAGCCATTTTGAAGAGGATAGAGAAACTATTTGCAAGAGCATGTAGTAACAGGATAAGAGGGAGTGGCTCCAAACTGACAGAGTAAATTTATATTAGACACATGAGGGTGGTGAGGCACTGGCACAGGTTGCCCAGAGAAACTGTGACTGTCCCATCCCTGGATGTGTCCAAGGCCAGTGAGGTTGGAACAAGATGATCTTTAAGGTACTTTTCAACCCAGGCAATTCTGTGATTTTTTTCATCCACCTTTTGAGACCATGTTTATATGGATACTTCAGTCTGGCACGGATCTATCCCACTTTTGTTCAAGATCAATCCGGGTCTTCTTGAACTCCTGGCACTTTCCACTGTGATGCAGTTTTTATTCTTAGGGGAATGTTTTTAGAGATAGGTCAGTTCCTTGATCCAGCTTCTGTGCTAGAAGTGGCTCTTGGAGAGATTTTAGCAGTAAATGGGCAAGAGATGGAATAGTGCAGGAATTGTGCCCTGGCAATGTCAGACTTGTGTCCAATTCAAGGTACTGAAACCACAGCCCCAGCATCTGCAAGTGTACCTCTGCAGATGGATGAGTGATACCTCCTGGGAATGGTGCTCCTGGGACCTGGAAGGCTGCCTGCAGGGTTTCGGTGGTTGAGTGGTTTTGAGTGTTTAGGGGCTTAATCTTCTTCTGGTCTTCCACAAGTCTCTGTCCATGATTGTATGTGTATGAATAGGTGGCAAGCTTTGTGTCATGTTCCATATTTTTTTTGATTGTCCCCATCCCTTTCGGATGGCTTTATAGCTTTCCTGTGCTATAGCTTGTTATTGTTTTAATCTTACCTTGTTACTATCTTCTTACCTTCTTTTTCTTGTGGTGGTAGTGTTCCTGGCTTCTGATTTGGTTTTGGGGTTTTTTGTGGAGGCAAGTTTCTTTGTTTCTTTTTTTTTTCCTTTCCCATTTCACTGTTGTCCATCTACTTTGGAAGATATGGGAATCAAAAAATACTGGCTACAGTAGTGATTGCTTCCTGATAGCAGTATATGAAGCTTGTAGTAGGAGCAGTGATTGGTATCATGAAATGGGTTCGTGTTCAGAGGTCTCTTGGCAAGGAAAAGGTGATTACTCAGAGTTTGTTGCTGGTTCTACGGGCAAACATAAAAAAAAGGAAAGACAGTTTCTCTCCTTCTGTAGCTTTAAAGCTGTCAGGAAGTACGTTTGCTTGAATTCATAGCAGGGCAATGGCACCAGGTTGGATGGGAGAAGTATTTCTTGATTTCTGGGACATTCCTTTTTTTTCCCAAGCAGTTTACAACTACTACTTTCTAATTTCTAATTCCTACAGCAGCATTATCATCCAGTTAACCTTTATCCAGTTAAAATGATTATGTAGCACTGTACTGAGTGCCTGCTTTAATCTTCTAAATACTGCGGGCCTCTGGCTAATAAAAAATCCCACTGATAATATTTTTTTATAGGTGTGTGTTCCTTACAAAAAATTGTTCTAGATAGTTGTGGATTAATTATAATCATGGAAAGGTTTCAGAATACCTGTCCAATTATTAATGGTTTTATCCACCTTTTCCCCTTATAAGTATACAGGATGTTTTTAATGGTTTAAGCAGAATTTTAGCTGTTAATTTTTTTTTTTTACGTGAGTGGGACAAGATTTTCACTGGAGGGATGTTACTTCAAATTACTAACAGAAAAGTTTGAAAGGTGAGGAATTTTGATTTTTAGATGATTTTTTTAGAGTTCTTAAGGCTTTGTATTGGTTTTGCATGGCCTGGTTTTTGGTAGTGGGTGGGGGCACAGAGGTGGCTTCTGTGAGAAGCTATGAGAAGCTTCTACCATGTCTGGCAGAGCCAAACCCTGATGACTCCAAAGATGGACATGCTGCTGGGCCAATTAGAAATGGTGATAATGCATCTGTTATAACTCGTTTAAGAAGAAAGAAAAACAAAGATTGTGGCACAGTTTTAATTCCAGTTAGAGAAGAGCTGAGTGAGAATATGTGAGACAAACACTCTGCAGACACCAAGGTCAGTGGAGAAGGATGGGGAGGAGGTGCTCCAGGTGCTGGAGCTGAGATTCCTTTGCAGGCTGGGGTGAGGACCATGGTGAAACAGCTGTCTCCCCTTGGAGATCCATGGGGATGTAGAGATCAGATGCAGCCCATGGAGAAGCTCCCACTGGAGCGGGTGGATACCTGGGAGGAGGCTGTGAACCTATGGGAGACCCTTGGAGAGAGGGGTCCTGTTCCCATGCCGGAGCAGCCTGTCCTTGAAGGACTGTACCCCATGGAAGAGTGACCCATGCTGCAGCAGTTTTGAGAGAACTGTTTCCATGGGATGGACTCATGTTGCAACAGTTCACAGAGAGCTGTTGTTTATGAGATGGACTCACATCGGAGAAGTTAGCGGAGAACTCTCCCATGGGAGGGACCCCATGGTGCAGCATGGGAACAACTCCTCTCCCAGAGCAGTGGGAAAAGCCATGGATGATGAATTGACCACAACCCCCATTCCCTGCCTTTTGTGTGGAAGGAGGGAGGGAGGGGGTAGGAGGGAAGGTGTTTTTAAGGGCTTATTTTACTTCTCATTATCCTGCTCTGATTTCATTAGTAATAAATTCACCTTATATCTCAAAGCTGAGCCTGTTTTGCCCATGATGGTATTTAATGAGTGATCTCTCTCTCAGACCTTATCTCAACCCATGAACCCTTTGTTAAATTTTCTCCCCTCTGTCCAGCAGCCGAGGGGAGTGAG
>VXBC01000016.1:156866-185535 GCA_013399945.1 Ploceus nigricollis | reverse complement strand
GGTGCTCCAGGTGCTGGAGCTGAGATTCCTTTGCAGGCTGGGGTGAGGACCATGGTGAAACAGCTGTCTCCCCTTGGAGATCCATGGGGATGTAGAGATCAGATGCAGCCCATGGAGAAGCTCCCACTGGAGCGGGTGGATACCTGGGAGGAGGCTGTGAACCTATGGGAGACCCTTGGAGAGAGGGGTCCTGTTCCCATGCCGGAGCAGCCTGTCCTTGAAGGACTGTACCCCATGGAAGAGTGACCCATGCTGCAGCAGTTTTGAGAGAACTGTTTCCATGGGATGGACTCATGTTGCAACAGTTCACAGAGAGCTGTTGTTTATGAGATGGACTCACATCGGAGAAGTTAGCGGAGAACTCTCCCATGGGAGGGACCCCATGGTGCAGCATGGGAACAACTCCTCTCCCAGAGCAGTGGGAAAAGCCATGGATGATGAATTGACCACAACCCCCATTCCCTGCCTTTTGTGTGGAAGGAGGGAGGGAGGGGGTAGGAGGGAAGGTGTTTTTAAGGGCTTATTTTACTTCTCATTATCCTGCTCTGATTTCATTAGTAATAAATTCACCTTATATCTCAAAGCTGAGCCTGTTTTGCCCATGATGGTATTTAATGAGTGATCTCTCTCTCAGACCTTATCTCAACCCATGAACCCTTTGTTAAATTTTCTCCCCTCTGTCCAGCAGCCGAGGGGAGTGAGTGAGTGGCTTTTGTGGGTGCCTGGCATCTGGCTAGCATTGACCCACAACAGGCATCTGGCTTAGTGTTGAAACCAAAACCAACATTGGATTTAAGTCCCTTAGACTGTTCCAAATTGTTATGAATCCTTGTATGGAAAGGGAAACTGTTCCTTCTCTTGAGCTGAGACAGAAGCTTCTACTATAAAGATACTGTAGTGTTTAGAAGATGCATCACAGTATCTCTTAAACATCAGCTTTGTATTTTGTGAGTGCCAATAGCTGTTGCATATCTGAACAGAAAAAAAGAACACTTATTTGTACAGTAATGACAATACTATGTTTAATTTTTTCTTCTTCTGCCCAGACATGAATATTGAAACATGAATGCTGTTCATCTGGATATGAGGAAAAATTATCCAATGTAATGTTTGTTTTACCAGCATAGTTTCTTTCTAGAAGTATCATTGTAGGTTAGAAAAGTACTAATCCCATGGGAATGTAATGATATTCAAGATGTCCCATTCCAGCTGTCCCATTCCAGTTGTGTGAAGAAACCACACAATGTTTCCAAGCCAATGCAATTTATTTTTTTAGTTCTTATCGTGAGTCACAGGTTTTCTTGAAGAACAGTAATAATTAGGCATTTATAAAACATCTGATTTGTCCCTTCATTACTTGTTTCCACTTGGCCTGGGAAGACATCTCTGCCAGAGTTGGGGTCAATAAATGGCTTGCTTGTAAATTCAGGTTCTGAGGTTTTAAGGCACTATAAAGCTCCTTTAGTGTTTTTTTTTCTTTCCTTGTTTGAGCCAATTACAAACTTTAAAAAAAAATTATTTTGATGAGTGTTTCCTCAAATATCTGTAAAGTTTTGCAGGTAATGTTGCTTTTCTAAGTTCCCTCACAGTTTGACCAGTCTATACATGCCATTGGACAGAAAAAAAAAAAAAAAAGGTGAGAAAAGGATTCATCTAAAAAGCAGGAATTGCATTTATGATTCTAAATAAGAAATCTAAGAGGATTTGATTAGACTAGTCTTATTAAAGCTAAACTTGTAATACCACGTAAGTTAATATGTGTATATTTTCTAGTATTTTAGAGGTGATTGCCATAGAAACCAATTTTAAGCTATTGCTGACAGCACATCTGTGGATATGCTAACAGACAATTAATTGCTTAAGTTTGGAAGATGACTTCTGATATTTTGGAGCCAGTATGGATTGGAGCCAATCTTAAGTATGATGTGTTCTAGCAATTTTGTTCCTTTAACAGAGACATTGCTCTGGTTTGGAGTTTGGAGCAACATAGAGAACTGAGGAGTCTCCCATATTCAGCCAGGCTTGAAATTCCTGAATGAGCTTGCTTTTGCAGACTTTCAGCTTATACTTTTTGAGCTGTTGTAGCTTAGGGTCTGTAGCCAGATGTGAGACAGTCAGAATTTGCAAGCTGATTTTTTAAGAGTTTCTTAGCAGGAGAGATGCTGAAGCGATACGCGGAATAAATAAATAGACTCCACAACTCGATGTAGTTATGAAGTGGGTATGAATGTCAGCGCCCGGCACAAGTGAGATAGCTCTCCAAAAATCTCTATTTCAATGCTACACAGTGGTTTGGCACAAGTATTGAGCTTAAGCAGTCCATGCTGTTGAAGAAACAGTTTTCTTATCTCCTTCCTCCTCATTTCTTCTCTGTTAAATTTTAGCAGATGTCTGATCTTGCAGCAAGCAAGTTTAGGGACCTGAAATGGCACAAAGCAAACCCCAGCAAACAGAAACTAAGGGCGAGTTTCCTCTTTGACCCTCTCCTCAGATGAGCTGGATTGGTAATGTTGGAGGAGGTGTGAGGGCAGGACTTCTTCACATGACAGCTGACTAGAGGGTGGCTTTGCTATGGTCTTTGAACAGCCTGTGAAGAGAAGCTTTCTAGATATTTCTAAAAGCACTACATCTTCCTGCCACTTGGTTCTATGTGTTTTCAGAAGAACACATGCTGTTAATCTCTGAATTTTGCCAGCAAACTTTCTCGGGCAGTAGAAAAAGACAACATAAGCAATTTGAAAGCAGAAAAAGTCCCAATATTATTAGGTCAAAAAGACAGATGTCAAATCAAGTCTGTAATGAAGAGCAGGCCACATGTTAATCAGAGATGAAAATGTGGATCCACAATTTCATTTTAGCAGCAGAAAACATAAGTGGAGAGCAAATGCATTCAAAAATACCAGAATCTCTGCAGAAAATGACAGAAAAAGCAGGTGAAAATACAGAAATGTGGAAAAGGTTAGTATTTTTAGGTAGAGTGATGACAGCAGGAAGGACAGAGGAGAATTGAAAGGTGAATGAAAGACTGAGAAATTTTATGTAATTCAGTATCCTTGTGATTATTTGATCTGAAATTTAGTTTTTTTGGGTCAGTTGCTGAACAGTTCCACAGATTCCACAGACCTGCCATAAAGATTTGGAGAAAAAGCATATGGACCCTCCATCTCAAATGCAGAATCCCAATTGCTGCTGATTTTGCTGTAGCTTTGGTTTCTGCCAGGGTTTTGCAGCTGGAGTTACAGTAGGAGCATCAGTATCACATGCTGGTTTCTAAGATAAGGATTCTTTGTTGCTGTTTGACAAACTAAAATACTGCCTTTTTCATAGCACAAATGGATTTGATATTTGCAAAATAATTTATTATGTTGTGTAGCTGTGTCATAGAATTTCTGGTTTATGGGGTATCAGACTGTCAGAGGGTCAGTCTGCTGTTTTTCACTAGGCTTCAGCAACAGAGTGGTGCCAAAGTTCTTGCACTGTGCTGGAAATTAAAAACAGAAATCTGTGCAAATCCTTATATTGACTTTGCTGCTTAGATTAATCTTTGGAGAAGGAACTTCATTCTAGTTTAATGTTTAACTTTCATGAGTGCTAAAGTAAAGCTTATCTCAGTTACCCCACTAAACAACAGGAACTGCTAAACCACCAAGCACAGTAGAAGATTGCATCAAAACATAATCCTGAAGATAAGAGCATTTAAAACTTTGATCTGCTGTTTTTTTGTTTGTTTCTGAAATTTTCAAGAGAAGTGTAGGTGCAGTTCTGAGAGGCAAGAAGTAATTTCTCTCCCAGTATGAGCCAAAGCAGTATGGAATGTTAAGGATTTCTTGTTTGTTTTTTTCAGCAATTTTAAAATCCTTTCAGTCCAGAAGTCCTTGATTGGAATGGTCATATTTGATTTATTTATGTTTACTTCAGTCCAATTCAGTGAACTTAATTCTTGTTGGAGAAAGGGTGCCAAAGATAATATTAATTTAAATGTATTGTTTGCTAGCCTTACTGTGAAACAAAAGTAAAAAAAAGACACATGCAATAAATTATCTTAATTACTTTTAATATTAAAGTTCTTTCTGGATTTTGAGGAACTGGCTATCTTGATGATTCTGTGAGTAGGCTGGGATATCTGCTGGCAAGATGCAAGGTGCAGAGGTACATGTTCATGTGCATGTTGCAGCTTTGCAGTGCAAAAATATTATATATATTCCAATATAAATATTCCAATATAAATATTATATATTTATATTGGAAAGAGATGCAGGGTTACAGTCCTTACTCTGTCCTTTGAAATTCAGGATCAAGACATCTCAGAATATTCATAATTTACTTGGATTTCAGTTTATTCTGATGTTCCCTTTGCTCAGTGTGCCTTTGAGCAGCTGGAAATGAATATCCCATTTCGGAGAACAAGATCTTAAATATATTGGAGTTGATGTTTTGTGGGATATGACTGGACTTCGTTGCACCCCAAGAGTGTTGTTCTCTAGGGATTGACATCATTGTGATCAGTTGAGTGACTGGGAGCAATTTGAAGTGGTTTCTCCATTTGACAGCCATCCTAATCCTTTTGGGACTGGCCTTTTGTGGAAGGAGGAAACAAATTAAATTTTTCGTACTTAGGTTTTCTTGAAGTTGGATTGAATCTTTCTGTTAGAGAAATTGGTGCATCTAAGGCATCTAAGGTGATGCCTTAGAATGGCTACCTAGAACAGAGGCTAGACAAGATGAAGAGAATAAAAGCAGGTATTTATTAAAGGCCTTCAATAGGTACACCTTGGACAGTCAGAAGCCTCCGAGAGGCTACACCCAAGATGGAAGATGGTCATGAGTTTTTCATACAGATGAAAGTTTGGTCCATTTATATATCAGGGGTTAATCCTCCAATTACAGCTTTGAGTAATGAAGTAATTTACTCCAAGTTTGTGCCCCCCCCCCTCCCCCCACCAAGTTCACTGTTGCTTACATATTTTGGGTCCTGAGACAGTAAGGTGTCCTTGAGTTTCAGGCCTAGAGAGAAATTGTTTTGTCTGAATATAATGGGAGAACAGTAGCTGACAGGCTATGGAGTCTTAGAGTTGCATACTAAAGTAGTACAGGATCTGAAAAATATAAAGGCTAAATCCTAAGGCATCACAGGGTTTCTACTGACTTCAGTGGAGCATGCAGTACCAAGTCTCAAAAAATGTTTTGCCATCTGTGTGGAAACATACTGCTGGAGGAAGAAAGCTGGCAACAAAATGTTCAGCTTCTTTTTTGGTGGGGAATGGAGCACTAAGACAGGACGTTCTTAGATTTGCAGGCTTCTGAGCTGCTTCTGGTAAGTGCAAAGATGCCTATAGGCAGCCCGCTGACTGGCAACTTCATGCACATGGAGACTTGATGCTTATGTGAGTTTGTTGTTAAGAGCTTCTGTCAGAACCTTTCTCCTTCCTTATGTGTACAAAGTTCAGTTGCCAGCTCTACAGCAGTGTTTCTTACCTGTAAGTAGAAAAAATGACCCAAAAACTTTGGCCCCTAACTTCTTCTGTGCTATGTGCACAGCTTGGAGCCTGTGAGTAGTGGGGTTTGCTGAGGAAGTGCAAAGGTGAACTGTGGACCTGTTCTTACTACTGGAAAAAATGGTGGGTCTCATGTGGTAGTGCAGCAACAGAGAGGTACTTTTTGCTGCATGTTTTTCATTCTGAAAAAAAAAGTGTATTTTACAAAAAAAGAGTGTGTAGTGAGTGTTAAACAGCATAATTGCCCTGGGAGATGCTTCATGTGTGCTTCTGTTTCAGCCTTAGGGCCTACTCAATCTGCCATTGCACACCTTGTGCTTGTGTGTGTGTGCAGTCCATCAATCATGGAAGGCCAGCGTAGGAAAAGGATAGTAGGACTTTGCTGTGTAATGCACATTGATGATGCCCACATAATTCCTTGCTTTGCTTTCAAACTGGTATTTGCTGGTGGACTCCAGGGTACAGCTTCACTGGAAGGATCATAGCCAGAAGCCCTTGTTTTCATAAGTGAGGAATGACTGGGAGGTTCTCCTGCCCACATGGACATCATTGAGGGACTTAGGATGATGGCCTACTTCTTTAGCAGCCACAGTGTTTAGCAGAAAATTTGGATTAGTTGAGTTTTCAGTTCAATTTACTAAATTTACGTCCAGTTTACTAAAATACAACAGTTTTACATCTTTCTTGGACAAATTTCCAAACTTAGTTGCAAAGATCTTTGCAGGTGGCAGTCTTGAGGATCTCTCTATTCTTCCTTCTTTTCTACTACCATGAAACAAAATTGGAGAAACAGTAAATGCCATTTATAAGTAAAAGTAAATGGTAAGTGATCTGCAGAGCTTTGATGCTTTTATACATTAATGAAGATTTCTTAATATCCTGTTGGAACATGAGTTTTCGGTAATGCTTGTGAGTGTTATCAAAGACATGAGCAGTAGATACTGCTCCCTGTAAAGCAGAATTTGCACCATGTATGTGCAAACTGCTCTTTGGCAGATTTTCTTCTTTTTGTGACTTGCTGAGGCCTGCATTGCCTTGATGCCCTTTTTTCCCCCACGACATAGAAATGTGAAACAAATTGCTGCAGAAGTGTGTCCCGGTTTAAAAGACAGGTGTTTGCCAGGGAAGGCAGTAACCCTCCTGGAATGGAAAAGATGACACCCCCCCCTGCAAATTATTATAACTTTGAAATTACGGGGCTTTCAGACAAAGATATGGGAAAAGGAATAACAGTATAACAGTTCTTTACTAGAATATATATATATGTAAGAAAACAGACAAACACCAACAACAGCAACAACACAAACAAAAAGGAAAAACTCACTAACAGGCTTTTTTTTTCCTTCCCCCTTTGGTGTAGTTACGATCACAACCAGCACGGGTGCTGATGGCTCCTGTTGAGGCAGAGAGGCTGCCGTGACTCCCCCAGGGCTGCAGAGGGCGCTTTTGGCTCAGTGTGAGGCAGAGGGCAGCCAAAGCAAGCGCTGAGCCACCCCAGCGGGTACTGGTGGCCCTGGGAGGAGAGAGGAGGTGGAGGGTGGGGGGTGTTTTTGTTTTTCATGGCTCTCATGTGTCCCGAGGGTGTCGTGCAATGGCAGTAGCAAGTAGTAGCTGATGCTCCACTAAGCAGCCAGGAGGTGCTCCCTCTGGAGAAAGGAAATGGGAACTCGATTTTCCCCTGAGGCACCCAGGCAGATGGTGAGGAGCTTTCTCCCAGCAACGGTGGGTGCTGAAAAGCCCCAGTCCAGTGACCACTTCTGCGAGCAGTGGTCTCCAATGGCAAGGAGATATGGCAAGGAAGGCTCAGCTGTAGCAGCGAGTCCCCTGGGCAGGAGAAGTCCAGCACCATAATCCACAAGTCTGCCCTCCAAGCCGGGCAAAGATTGACCCACCCCCAGGCAAGAAACTGCCAACCACCACACTGCTTCTCCCCCTCCCGCAGAACCATTCCAATGATATGCCAAGGCCCTGGCTACATCTTTTGTCTTTTAAATCGACTTCTATGCACCATCTTTATGACAACAAATGAGAGGAAAATTCTCTAAAGAAAAAAACTTAACCCCCAGCAAAGTCTCAGCAATGTTTATGATTCATCATATTATTTTTCTTCTATGACGTTCTCAGTTTCTTTGTGTGAGTCTATAACATTTGGAAAAGAATTGTGAAAACCCATTAAAATAAAAAAAACCTGAAAAACAATGTTTCTTTGAAAATATTCCTACTTTGAAGCTGAATATGTGAAGCAAATTTATGTGTAGAAGTTTTTTTGTCTCCTAAAGTGTAGTATCAAAATCTCTGAAATGTTTCCAAGATTTTTTCAGGGAATTCTTTTAAGGGTAGAAGGGGGCATATTTTCAAACACATTTGTATCATAAGGGGTTTTCTGCATTTGGAAGTTACTTCTGGCTTGCAAGTTTAAAATGAAATCCTCAGTAAATTCATGTGGATCTAATCAGAAAAAAGTACATTTTTTAAAGCTTATTCAGGTTTTGGACTGGAATTTATTGCCTTTGTTTTAGAGCATTGTCATTTTGTAGAGTCTCCAGTTTGAGACACATATGAAACATGAAAGACTAACAAAGTTCTGTTTTAGTAGTGGCTCAAATTGCAGTTCACTTAAATAGATAGGACTTCAGAAAATGGTTAGTGACAGTTTTTATTTATAAGCTTTCATGGTGAACTTCATTTATCTGAGATATAGTTAATATTGGTAACGGTCATAAGAAGTGCCTGATTTATCTTCAGTCATGTATTCTGCAGGTTGCTGTCCTAAGAGGGCAGTTTTCAGGCTGAGTTGTTATACCTGTGCAAGGCAAGGGTGAGGCAGTTCTGATTATTCTGGACAAAAAAAATCATGAGAAAGAATTGGAGACATGTTTGTAAATATTTGTCAGGGAAGGATTGATTTTATTTCTTTAGAAAGGAAAATTTTTATCCTATCTTTTTCCTGACACTAAATATTCTCAGTATGTATTTAAAAACTACAGTCTGTGTAAAGTGTATCTCATTCACAAGAACAGTAATCATGAAAAAACATTGCTATTTGATTTATAAAGAAATAAAAATGCAGTTTCCTCTTACAGCTGCTCAGGTAATTACTTGTAGGTATCTTGATTGAAGGACATGGAAATATAAGACACTGAATATAGTTCACAAACAGGAAATGTTACTGCTCTGAATGTTTTCTGCAGATGCCCTCCCTATAGCTTTGTTCTTCATTCTTGCGTTCCATTTCTAGTTTTCTTCTTCTTTTTTTTTTCCCCTTTTGAGGTCAACTTTTATTTTAGAATATCAGGTGGTCCATTTTAACTGGCAGACTTCCCCGACTTTTTCTGTATAGCTTTCACTACTAGACTAAACCATGCATGGTTTTCTCATGTCCTAGATTATGGAGTAAAACCACTGTTTTAGAATATGACTTTATAATACCACTTTACATTCTTGGTACTAGAGCCTGAAGTTGATTTCATGAAAAAGGAAATCACAGCCTTGTTTGTATCTTGGGGCATGCATACAAATGAATCTAGGCGCTTAGATTAATGAACTACCCTTTGGCTATATCTGCAGTTAACTCAAGAATGCATATATTAATTAGAATATGAAAAATCATAATGGGCCTCTTACTTTGTGACAGTTTTTGCATGGCCTCGAAGACAACTTTGACATAAAGTAGGCAATTTTGTAAGCAGTGGAACTTGGAAATACTTCAGTAGAGAGCAATTAGGTTTTTCCCAGTATGTTTTCACAGATTTTCTGCTACAGCTTAGATTCATTTTGTACTGTGATTTCCTCAACAAACATAACCAACAACTCAGACACATATGTTCCTGTTCTATAGAAAGGTGGGAAGTTTCTTTCGGTAAGGCTTGTGAAAGTAATTCAGATAGGTAATTTGATGATTTAAAATATGCATATTATAGCCCACTTTCATTAATGTTTTCTTTGAAATTCTGGGGAGAAAGAAGTAATAACTTTGTGCATGTAGTGATTTTCACAAAGCGGTTACATTCTTTATTTCATGCCTTCAGAATGGTACCCCATCCTTGGGCAGAAGCTGCTGGCACAAGATCTGCTTCTTTCCCTGCCAGCCCTTTTTGAAACATATCATGCTTAAGGTGAAATGCAGCATTTCATCTTCATTATGATAATACCACAAAAAGAAAGGTCAGACGTTGTTGAGCTCTTTGGGGGTTTGTTGTGGGGTTTTTTGGGTTTATTTCCCCCTTCTTTTTATTTTTTTCTTCTCATATTTGCTTTTTTAAAATAATAGTAAGGATTGCTTCTGAAGATCCGCATCAGGTAGCTGAGGCTTTATTGCAGTCCCCAGGATGCTGGTGCTGTAGCCAACAAAATTTTGTTTAAGCACCTTCCTTATGTATTAGTTGTCTTATGTGGATCACTGGCATTTCCTATATTGATGTGATTAAGGAGCTCCTGCCAGGAGAGCACTATGCCTCACCTTCCTTCCACAGACTGTGCTGTTAGAGGGATGGCAGCCTGCAGGAGAACCTGGAAAACCAGACCCATGCTCTCTGGCTGCTTACACTGTCCCACCTTCCTTGATTTGGTGCCACAATGCCTGAGGCAACCCTTTGTCATGGGTTTGATGCTGACCAAACTCCAGTGGCCTCATGAAAAAATCATTTATTCAATCTCCTTTGCTGTAGTTGAGCAGAGGAGGGGGAAAGAAAAGGTAAAAGGGACTCATGAGTTGAGGTAAGGATTGGGAAGAAACACTTTAGGGCAAAACAGCCTCAAAATTTTAAAAGGTATAAAGGAAAAAAAAAGGAATTAAAAGAGTATAATGAGAACTAAAGTACACCTTTAGAACACCTTTTCCCTCCCCCAGCCCTTCTTTCCTTCTCACTTTCAGCACACGGAGACAAAACATGGGGTTTTTGGTCAGTTTGTCACTTTAAAAAAAAAAAAAAAATCTTTCTTCAGTTCACTTAGGGAGTCTCTTCTGCTGTGCCATGGGGTCCTTCCCACAGGACACAGTCCTCTGTGAACTTTTCCAACGTGGTTTTCCAACTCTAATTTTCACAAGTAGCAGTCCTGCCTGAACCAGCTGCAATGTGAGCCCCTCCCATGGGCAAAGCAGTCTTCCCACAACTGTTTTCTCGTGGGCCATTTTGTTCATGGGGTACAGTCTTTTAAGGATGAGTTCTAGTATAAAAGGAAAGGTCCTCTTCCTCTATCTCTGGAAGCAACGATTCTTCCTCTCTGTTCAAGCCTCTCACCAGATCACAGCTTTTCAACATCCACCTGCTCCAGTGTGAGTACCTGTTTCTCACAGGCTGTAAGTGAATTCTGCATCCCCCCATGCACTTCATGAATTATAGGGAAACAGTTTGTTGTATTATAGTCCTCACCACGGCTTGCAGAAGAATTTCAGCTCCGATGCTCGGAGCACCTCCTCTTCCCCCTCTGTCTTTTGCACTGACTTTAGTGTTGCCATGTTGTTCTCCTCACGTGTCTTCACCTTTTCCTTTTCTCTGACTCGGGAGAGAATTGGTGTCTGCAGGTTCGTTTGTTCTCAAGTTCAGTCAATTGAAAAGTTTTTGCAGAGTTCTGCGGCACTGAAAAGTTGATCCTGTCCGGGCTCCGCACTGGGGAATTGTTCGCCACGCCGCTCGCTTCTGGTCATGTGGTCCCGCCGGCACCATGCAAGCTGTGCTGGCTGCCGTGCTGCAAGTGCTTTACTCAGCACCTCTCTTCATGCAGGGTGCCGAAAGGAGAAAAGCTGCTGCCGCCGCTTTTGCCCTTCTATCTGCAGCATGGCTAGTTAAAAGTGGCTAAGCAAATAAAGTTCATTGTGAACCACGTCGAAATACTAGCGGCCGCATGATGCTGCCCTGGCTGCGCTGCCCTGGCTGCACAGCCCTGGCTGCGCTGCCCTGGCTGCGCTGCCCTGGCTGCACAGCCCTAGCTGCGCCGATCTCAGCCGCATGGCCGCTTCTGGCCATGTGGTCTCAGCCGTGTGGTTGCTTTGTGCTGCTGGGATGGCCCCCCTGTTGGCGTGATCGCAGCGGCCGCGCTGGAAAGGACTTCGGCCCTGGTGGGAGGAGCCCTGGCTGCCCTGCCAGGAAGGAGCCCCCTCACCACCCCTCGCAGGGCAGGAAGAAAGAGCAGTTGCACGCCTTTTTTACTTCATAGATATGTCATCACTGAGGCATTGCTAACTTCTCTAATTGGGCCAGCCAATATGTGAATTATAAGAGCCTTTAGGGATTGGCTCTGCTGTACAGAGTAGAACATTTGAGGAGCTTCTCTCCCAGAAGCAGCCTCTGTTTTTTTCTCCGTCCCCGCTGAAAGTCAGATTAACCTATCACACCCTTAAAGTAGGTGGATAAAATATTGTATCATGCCTAAACGAGGAGATTTTTATTATTCTTTTTAAATTACTTCTGGCTTCTTTTCCCCCTTCCCCTCCACCCCCTTTCTGGGAGGACAATAGTCCTTGTCCTTTGCACATAATATATTACTTAGAGATAAAAATACCCTATTAGCTTGATTATGTATTATTCTGTCTCACTGCTCAAATATTTAACCTTATTCATACAGAAATTTAATTAAAAAGTGGAAGCACAGAAGCAAAAAAAAAGCAAAAAACCACCAACACCCCAAACCCCAAACTGTTAATTGCTTCTGGTGATGCTGTAGAGTAAGAGGCAGATGAGGTTTCAACTCAAGGAGAGTGAATGTGTGAACAGGCTAGTGGTAACATGATGAAGTGGACTTTGTTGACTGGGAATCAAATACTCTGCCTATGGAGAAGTGCTTGTTGTGCTTAAAGCAGACAGGGAAGCTTAGAAGAGACTGTAAGTCCAGCCGTGTTTACTCCGAGGTTTTACAGTATGAAAAGCTGGATATCCTCTACAATTACACAAGAGAGGCTTTAGAAAACCTGATGTGGTAAACAGAATATTCTTGGTAAGGCTCAAGTTTTGGTTTGGTTTTCTTACTGCATACAGACATTTGTGCTATAAAATCAAGAACTTGAAAGGCAGTGAGGAGGATGTGTTTGACCTTGCAGCCATATTTCTGCTTTCATAGGCTTCTGCCTTCCCCATGTGCAGAAAAAAACGTTGAGAGAAAGCCAGTACGAGTGTTCCATTTAGGTCTGTGTAAAATATGAAGTCCGGTGCATGGATTAGGGTTGAGCTGGTTGCCTCATGGCCGGCAGCCTTTCTGAACACTTTAATTACAGAGGAAGTGGCAGTCTTGCATGAAATTCCAGATAAAAGCACATTAGGGAATTTAAAGAGATCATGTATGTGTGAAGCTTCATTGGGTGAACCAACTGTACTAAAATCAGCTCATGTTTCTAGTACTCTCAATACCCAAGGCAGTTGGAATGATATATCAGGATGTTGTATGTACCCTGCTCATGGAGAAAAGCACTAAGTGCTTGTTGTCCTGACCAGGAGTAAAAATTGCAGCAACATTTTGATCTCTGACCCCATCTCCCCCTAGGTTAATGCCTAGAAGGTTCATTGTCTGCCATCTTGCTCTCACATATACACTCACACCTGCATGTTTAGTTTTGCTTTGCTTTCCTTTCCGTAGGATAAGATCAGAAAAGGAGGAAACTAGTTGGAGTGTTGAAATGTTTGCCAACTTTGCATGCCTAGAGAAAAAAGGAAGAGGACTAAAAAAAAGAGGACAGCATTTGTATCTTAGCATGGAACTTAAAAGTCTCTGACTGGGCAGAGAGATTGGAAATGAGAACTCAAAAAATGCCAGGATGAGTGGACTGGAGAGGCAAGAGTTGGGGTGAAAGGAATTGAAATAGTGGGTGAGTTTTTTGGCAGGAAACTCTTGAAGAGCAACTCTGTAACAGTGAAGCAGCTAAGATGTTGGAAAGAAGGGTGATTTATTAGATGGGCCTAAAGAAGTAGTTATAAGAGCAGTGTGTCAAATTCCTAGGTGAGGCTGAGGATTGACTCCAATAGCTAGTGAGGCTGGAGCTATTAAACTTGAAATGATGTTATGGATGAATACAAGAGGATGTGGCTGAAGATAAGAAGTAGTGTGTCTCTGGAAATTTGTCCTCAGGATTTAATTATTAGAAAAAATTCCCTGGCTAGTTTGGAAGACATTCAGCCTGGGATTATTTATCCTAAGTAATTGGGTGTGGGTTTTAGTTTAGGAATTGATTACTGTTAAGCTTTTTCTTTAAAACTGTGGGGTTAAAAGGGTATATGCATACACTCTTCCCAAGTGGCTGCTGGAAATTAGTGCAAATACCTGAAATGTTATGCTGATTAACTTGCAGCAGTAGATGCCTGGAACTTGTGGTGCAGGGGCAGAGTTGTTCCTTCTTGGTTTCCTTGCTATTTCTCATGTTGGCTCATGGCAGAGACTTTCAAAATGGCTACAATGCTGCTAATGCTGGGTTTGACTCTCGTAATTCTCTTTGAGCAAGTGAAGGCTTTGCTTGGGTTACAGAGAGTGACAGAAAAAGTTTGAGTGCCAGCTTCAGCTAGCCCTGTAGCCTTGCTTTTGTGTGTAGAAGGGCCTGATGGCTGAGAAAGCCAGGAGCAAGTGGCTGAGTCTGGTCAGACATGACAGGACACAGCTGAAGCCACAGAGACGTAGAAGAGAAGGAAATGTGTTCTGCTGGTGATGGGAGCGCTCTGGATCAGAGGAGTGATAGTTCCTGGGCAGGGGGCTGCCACAGGGAAAGCCATGGAGCAACTGTGAAGTAATGTAGAATAGTTTTAAAAACCTAGAATAAATTATGATATTTTACATGAGACATTTAGTAACTTTATTCTGCATATAGCTGTCTATTTTCTGGACACAGACTGCAAGACTGAGAACAGGACTTTTCTTTTAGGGTTGATGGTGCTTGTGTCACGGCTACTCATGTGACACCACTCCTGCTGCTGCTAATTTGGGACTCTGCATTGTTGCTGCTTCTCAAGTTGTAGGTTGAGGTTGTAGGAAACCTTTCAGAGACACTGTGCATGGACATACAAAAATAATTATCCTATCTTTCCTCTTCATGGATATGCCAAACAGTTGGAAGTTAATGTAGCATGTCTGCTTGTTGCTGCTCTTCAACTCATCAATGCAAAATTCTGGGAAGCAGAAACTTTATAGATTTTATATATACTTTAGAAAGGAATAGAAATATTTTTTGATCCAACTGTAGTTTGTTAATCTGCAATTGAAACCTTGTTCTCATACTTTGAAGCATTGTTTAGTTACCCTTCAGATGTCATTGCTGTCAAAGGATCTTTTCCACAAGCAATTTTAAGACCCTAGTCTTCCTAAACGCTGTTTATTAAATGTGTGTATTCTTTTGTGCTTGTAGTAACTGTTTGCAGATTACTTCACTGAAGTGATAAAACCTTTCTTTGTCCATTCAAAGCACAGAGATAAATAGTTACCTGTGTTACTACTGTGATAGTAGTTACTGTACCTGTGTTACATCTGTGATTTTTGTTTATCTTTTTAAAAAGTAGATTGTCTGATAATTTCTGTGAATGGTTCTTTTTTATTAAAGTAATGTTGATATTGTAAGTTTAGAATATTCAACATATGAAGTTGCAGTGTTCAGGTTAGAGTAAACTTGTCCACACACCAACTTGTTTAGTTGTTTTCTTTTTTGGGGAAAGCTGTGGGAGGATAGCAAGTAAGGAAAGTCTGGATGTAATCAATCTCTATCCTACTTTATCTTCCCTGTAAGTAAATCAAAGTATTCAAATGATTCAAGTTGCTAAAGATGCAACTGCTAAAAACACCCTTATTTTCATTCTAACTATTTACAGCTATAATTTCTTCTTTTATCAGTATAAATATTCATTTCTTCTAAAGTAAGCATTTCTGTAGTCACTCTTGGATTTAGTTTTAATGTAGAGCCTGTCACTGACTACCTGAGATGGACTTTGAGCAGAATTCCAGCTCATAAATTCCTGTCAGATACAGGGTATGTCAGCACAAGTTGTTTGGTGGTATGCTGCAGAGAGTCTGGACACTGTGCTTTCTGAGGGACTGAGTAGCCTTTTCTCCTTGTGCCAGTAGAGAATTTAATATTGTTCTGGTTTGAAAGCAAAACCAGTGAGAGACTCCAAGTCAGAAATACAATTTATTAGCAAAAGGGAAAAAGAACTAAATACATGTAACAATACAAAAGAACCACTGACAGAGTCAGAATACAACCTGACACCCTGCTAGTTAGGGTGGTGGTAGCAGTCCAGATTGGAATGGCTGCAGTCCTCCTGGAGTAGCAGATGTGGTTCTGTCAGAGCAGTGATCCTGTAGAAGGGTGTAGTCTTCCTCTGACAGTCCACCACTGAAAAACCCCAGCGGTTCCTCTTGGGAACCAGTGGAAAGGCTGAGTCTGGTTCCCAGAATCTCAGATTATATCCAGTCAGGAATGCTTGGCTCCTCCCTCTGGGTGGAGCATCTCACAATGGGATGCTGCAACCTTTATCAGTCATGCAGTGACATTCAATAGGCCATTAACAGCAGATGTCTCCCCAGGAGGAGGAGTGGTTTGTGGAAGAGATAAAGAAAACTGCCCATTTAAGAGAAGATAACTGCCACACCTCTGACAGATGGTAATTGAATACATCTTGCGTTTCAATCTGGGACAAATATTACATTTGTATTCAGTCTGACTTAAAAGTCTTACTGTGCCAGATGCTGAAGCCTAGGGTAAATGGAAGATTTAAAACCCACAAATGTATGATCTAATTTAAGCCAGGATATCATGCGTAGGTACAGCAAACAACTGAAGGATTTAGGAGACAATAGAAGGAAATAATAATAAGAGAATATGTCCACTTCAGACTGGCAATTAAAATGAATACATATCTCTGATTTAGAGCCGTCAGAATTCAAACTGATGTGGGATGCAATTTAGAGCAAAATACTAAGGTGTTTAAATTAAAAAAATGGCAATTAGTTACATGTTAATTTTGCACCTTAATTTTAAATAATTTTTTTCTTGCCTCTTGACAGGTTGTCTAGCATTTCAAACTGTTGGTGAAGATGTGTACCAATTCCTGATTATGCTTTACATTCTCTAAGATACTGGTTTTATTTTTTAATTTTTTTTCTTCATTAAACTCATGTTAAGGTGTAACACCACCCTGTATTTCACAAGGGGTGCACATACATGTGTTTATGTGCAAGTCTGTGCATGTGTGTTCCATTTTACAGTTTCCGTGGATGGAGCATACTCAATTAGAATTCATGCCATTTGTTACTCTGAATCTTGTTATCTTCTCTATAGTGATTCTGCTTTTAGAAGATTCAGGAAAAGATCCTTATGTTTAAGGAGAAGTAAGAATAAATCTGTACCACTAATTCCAGTTATATACACTTACAGTACTTGTAAGATTTACATACAGCTATTTCTATTGCTATTGTTTTGATTGTCTAATAAAAACTGAAGATATATATTGAAATAGTTTCACTAATCTCCTAATAATTAGCTAACCTTGAAAACCTTTTAACATTTTATTTGAAAATATGATAAAAACAATATTCTGAATAGTCAAAGTTACTCTAGAAGATAAGGGACATAATAAATAATATAAATAGGTGAAATACTAAGCATTTGAATTGAAATGTCTTTTGGTATCAGAGATGACTGCCTTATGATTACGGTCAAGTACTAGTTCAAGATTGAACCAAGATGTGCTGAGCATGTGTGACTGGATGAAGAAACATATTTATATAATAATGTATCAGAGATTGATTTAAAAAACCGAAAAGTATCTCTCATAGAGATTTTAGTTGCATATAATGTTCATATTTGAGTGCTGGCAGAGGTTGTCCAGAAGGCTCTGGAGTCTCCACCCCTGGAGATACTCAAAAGCCATCTGGACATAGTCCTAGGCAGTCAGCTCAAGGGGGTGGCCCTCCTTGAGCAGGGAGGTTGGACCTGATGATCCCCAGAGATCTTCCAATCTTAACAGGTGTGTGATTCTATAGGGATCAGAGCAATCCTCAAAGATGGCTAGAGGAGGCGTTTGGGAATAAACCCACCTGCACCAACCATGCTGAGAGGCCTCGGCTGCTCTTCTTTATGCTGGCAGGAGAGGCAGCTGTGGTGGAGGTGGCCCAGCTGCTTCTTTGCTTTAGTGTTGTCCTCTGCTGTAGCCTCTTTGGTTTTCTCAGATTTGTTTCAAAATAGTTTCTGATCTCCACTTGGGTAATACATATCCAGCTAGTGGTATCATCAGCACCTTCGTATGTAGACAGATAGAAATGCCATTTCATAGAATCATAGATTATCTTGAGTTGGAAGGAACCCACAGGGATCAACTCAAGTCCAACTCTTGTCCCTGCACAAAACAGCCCCAACAATGCCACCACGTGCCTGAGAGCTTTGTCCAAACACTTCCTGAACTCTTGTGAGGTTTGGTGCTGTGACCACTCCCTGGGGAAGCCTGTTTCAGTGCCCAGCTACTATCTGGGTGAAGAATCTTTTCCGAATACCCAACCTAAACCTTCCTTGACTCAGCTTCATGTTCCTACTGGTCAGAGAGAAGAGATCAGTGCTTGTCCCACTATGTCCCGTTTTTAATTCCTTTAATTGGGAATTAAAAATATTTTCCCAAGTTGAGTCTCTCTTGCCTATGACAGTAATTGCTAAATATTTTCTCTCTATCTCAACCCAAAAGCTTTCTCATCCCATTCTCTTTCCTTCTTTTATTAAGGATGTCTACATTTTAGTCCTAAATCTATGCGGCATCAACGCTGGTAGTGGTAAACATGAGTTTTAGCAAGATTATATTAAATTCTGAATAGTCTGAGTGGCTTTTTAGATTTTTTTTTCTGCAGTCAGTATATAAGGAGAATTGGTAATGAAAATGGAAGTAAATGAAGATGTAGCTGTAACTCTTAATTGCTAGTTAAATTTTCTAGATTACATTGATCTCTGTTTTCGCCACTGTTTCTTTTAAGATGAATTAACGAAACTTCTCCACAGCAAGTTACAATAATGTTGAAAGTTTGGTTATCTTGCAACTTTCTAGCTCTGCTTTACACTGACACTGTAGAAGGAGCTCATTAGGGACACTATAAATAAATATGAGGCTCATTTTTCTGTGCCACTAAGTAGGTCCCACTTCAATTCAGAGCAAATACATTATATAAATCTAGTGAGGGGAGCTCTCCTTGGCACATACACTGGCATTACCCTATTGATATTGAAATTCAAAGCCTGTTTTCTCTCCTAAAGGGTGGATTGAGCTTTGTGTGAGCTGTCAGTGGAAATTAGGAGTTTAGTAATTGATGTAGTAACAAAAGAAGAGATTTCTTTGTATTTCTTTATCCTTGTGTACTTTTGACAAATACTGCCAACTACTTAGCATTTGATCCACTTTACGAACTGGCAGTTAAAATGGTGGTTTTAGGTAATAGTAAAAATAAAAATAATATATAAATTTATTTTTCCCACTAATATTATTCTTTCATCGAGGCCCTAAAGTAATAATGCGCTCTTACTCTTTAGAAATTCATCTCAGGAAAGCAACTAAGTGTATCTTCATTCTTGTGGCTCAGAATCCTATTTTCTGTCACTTTAAAGCTATGTACACATTCATGTGGGTAAATAAATGGTTTTTTTTTGACTTAATTTCCTTTTTTAAACATTCCAATCTATCAATTTGGAAATTTCCTTAGTTGTCTTCATTTAAGCCATTTATTTCCTCTGCTGATGACAACTGACACTTAACCCTGGGCAATGTTAAATGTCCCTGATAAGAACATGTCAGTTGACACTGATGTATCAAGCATATGGCTTGTGACAGCCATGACCCAGTATTATCTAACCATGGGTTCTAATTACATGAGTGTGACATTTGTGGAGGCATGAACTGGAAGAGTTCAGCATGGTAATGCTAAAGGAAGTACCCAAAGAAGAACAAATCTTCCTCTTGCATCATGCATGTTAGCTCTTGAGGCAGCTATGGAGCCTTGCAGGGTCATATTTACACAGCAGTTAAAGTGTGAAGTTTCCTGCTAATCCATTTTGGCAGTGCTGTTACAGGGATCATGAGCATGTGCAAGGGCTTTCCTTGAACCTGCTGTTTCAGTGCAGAGTTCAGTATTTCAAGCACTGATGGAGCAGGGGGAGCAGCAAGTTCCTTTGGAACCACTTTCTGCAAGCAGTGTGAAAATGGGCATTTGTATGTAATGTGGATGATGACCATCAGCCTTGGCCACCTGCTGACAAAAGAAACAAAGTAAAGCTTCAGTCTTCTGAGTGTAGGAAACTTTCACATTTTTCAGTTCTCCCTGTGTATCATAGCAGGACGAACCCATGGTGGTAATAATTAGCATTGACTCCATGATTCCAGAAGGCTGATCAATCGCTTTATTATACTATATTATACTACTTTTTAAGAAAACTCATCGCTCTTACAGTCTGATATAGACAGACCAGATTGGTCCTTGAATCCAAAACACCATCACCATTGGCCAATTAAGAAATCACCCTTTGGTAAACAAATCTCCATAACACATTCCACATGCTCACAACAACAGGTGCAGCAAGTGAAGATAAGAATTGTTTATCCTTCTTTTCTCTGATCTTCTCACAGCCTTCCCCAGGACAATGCCTGGGAAAGTTGTGCACTGCTCTCTGTAGCCAGAGAGCTGCGGCCACACCTGTGGGCTTTCTTGAGGTCACTGTATCTTATATGCTGGGTTAACATCCCAGGCTGCATCTTCCACTTCTGTATTTCTTCAGCCATCAGTTGTAGTGAGCTGAGGGTGCTGTTGAAACTGGCAAAGATCTGACAGATGTATTCTATGAAGGATTTGCACAAGGAAAGAAGTATCTGATTAATAAATTTGATTTTTGAATAGAAGGCAGGATTGATATTCAAGCTCTTTAGCATAAAGTGCATTGTTTAGTAGGCAGTGTTTCTTTCTGTAGTCATTTCCGTGGCATTGTTATTGTATCTGCCCTTTTGTGCATTAAGCTGTTAATACAGTTCAACTTTAAAATTGTAATAGCCCCTTCATGTCTCTTAATTAAAGTAAGAAATTATTTCAAATTATTTCCAGTTACGCTTTGATTGCTTTCTGGTTGTTCCCATGTGTATGGACCAGGCCACATTCATTTAAAGACCACTGATCTCAAATCTGAGAAGGCTGTACTGCTGTTTGTTAGCATCTTTTAAAGTTTGAGACTTTAGCTCAAGCTGCTTTCTTCATTTTTCCCATGGTTATATTTTAAACCTTCAATCAGGGGAGTGCCAGGAGGCACTGTGTCTCAGATGCCATGAACTCAGTGGAGATCCATGACTGAGACAAATCTTTTTTACTTAAGGAGGGGCTGTCAAGATTCTTAGAGTACTTTTCCAAGCACCAGTTTTGGACTCTCAGAATTCACCCCATCTTAACACAGTTTTCTTTTTTTGGGATTATGTTACTTCTCTGCAGGATGTTTTTGGACCATCTCCAGTTACCTCAGACTTGTTCCTATTTCTGTTTTTCTTTTCCATTGGTAGATATCAGTAGACAGTAGTTTTCAGAGCACTTAAATCCTCAGATCTCAGCTTGAAATTGGTAAGGATTGCTTGAGGAAAGACGAAGGAAAATTAGTACCTTCTGAGTTTCATGTTAGGTCTGGTAGATTGCCAATTTGAAAAATGTAAAGTGAGGGCTGTAGGCTGTGTTAGTGTAGAAAAGAGGGGTGGGATAAAGGGACTGAGGAGGATAAAAAGCCAAAGTTGTGGTTTGCCAATAAATTCATCAGCAAGTTTGCTGGTGTGAGTGTTGTGGTTGTAGAAGTGTATTGCGGTTTTAAAGCAGATAGAATTTTGATCTCAGCAATTTAGAAATTGGTAATGTAGACCTAAATATGAATAACTTTTTCAACAGACTTTTAGTACTAGGCAGACTGCAGCGGGCAAGAATTACGATGTTTGTTAAAATGGTTGAGATGAACATAAAGGCATGCTATTAAGTTTAGTTGTATGGAGAATATGCCGTGTATATGGAGTTTTGCCTAGACATGGAGGAGAAGGTATTTAACCTATGATTAGCTGATCTTTAACTTAGTCAAATATAACTGGGCAATTTATAGTTTTGACAATCAGCTGTTACCACCATAATTTTTCTGAACTGGCAGCCACATGTTTTTACTGATGAATAGACACACCAGCTTTCCAGATACATGCACACAGTCATACCATGCCATAAATATTTTAAACAACAGAAGAGGGAGAAGAGAAGGAAGATGAATATTGTGTGTTACAAATGTCTTACAGTGACCCAGAGTACATACTTGTGATAACATTTGTCTTTTCTCTACTTTTAATGCCAGGTGTACCCTGAATTGCAAATCACCAATGTTGTTGAAGCCAACCAACCAGTTACAATACAGAACTGGTGCAAGAGGGGATGGAAGCAGTGCAATGGTCACCCACATATTGTGGTTCCCTACAGATGTCTGGGTGAGTGACTCAGTTTTAGTCTGTTTTTTCCTGCTCTATTTTTTTCAGTCTCTTCATGAGAAAGAGAGAGAATCTACATAAATGTCTTCTATACCTCAGTATTATTGTCTTTTCTGAAGGGCGTTTTGTCCAGTTCTTCAGTCCTTTGAAACTGCATTATCTAGAAAGAAAGCACTTCTGCTCTTCCCTAATTAAACCCTTCTTTTTTCATATTAATTTTTGAATATCTAGTACTTGGACTCTTACCATGAAAGACTATGGGAATCTGTATTTGTTGAAACAAAACAAAATATGCTTTATAAATTCCCCCATTTCATCCTGCAACTTTATTTTTGTAGCAGTTGCTTGCTATTCTATCCTGTGTCCTTGGTGCTTTGAATCAATTAAGAGGGATGTTTGGGCCCTCATTTTTTTGCTAACCTTTACTTTTGTCTGCATTAGAAAATAGAATTGTTAATTTGCTGTTTTCATTAACATTCTAGGCACGACATTTTCTTGATATTATTCCATATTTAAGTATGTTGCTTTACCACTGCCATTTGAACTGTGATAAGTGCTGAAGTTCAGAGTTGGAACTTGCTTTTCTAGTTAGCCAGGACAGCTAAAAGGCATGGAAACCAACTCAGATCAGTTATTCCATGAAACAAATAATGGAAGAAATTTTTAAAAAATATGCAATGTTTCTAGAAATTTTGTTCATTTGTGTTGAGTAGGTAAAACACAAGGCACAATCTGCCCTTAGCAAAGCTGGGACTGAAGAGTAACTAGCAGAAATGCTACCAGTGTGGTCAAAAGTGCCAAAACAGCAGGCATATAAAATCTGTGGTAAGTATCAGGGAAATTTTTTTGTTTGGCAAACTTTCTAGATCTGATGTTTGTTTGTATAGATATAAAATCAGTGTTTCTAAACCTGCAGTATATCATTGTTGAGGCTACTGAGGCTCTGGAGGACTAGTTTATTCTGAGCAAAATCCTCCAGGAGAATCCAAATTCAAGACTTTTGGTGCGGAGAAGAACCTAGGAACTACAGATTCTGACTGTGGGAAGGAGCCTGCTGGCTTTTGTCTTTTTCCAGACGTGAGTTGAGTTGGTTGGCTCCACCACAAGCTTTATTGCTAAAAGGGACATGCTCTTTTACCCATGTGTTGCTGTGTTTTCTTTAGATTTTTATAGTCAGGATAGAAACATCAGCTTGTAGTCGTAACGTATGTCTAAAGCTAGATAAGCAACTTGTTAAAGATGAGGCAGAGCTGCAGTCTCACCTAGAACACATCATGATATATTTGATCAGACTCCATGAGAGTGCACTTACAGAAGAACATCAGACCTAGTGGAACTATAAAAGCGAATTTTTATTATTTATTTTATTGTCACCACAAGTGAAGATCTGATTTAAGAAAAGGGAACTCTTCGGCTCAGGACTCTCTATCCTTATGTAGATTTTGTCAGTGCCCTGGAGGTCTTACAACCTAATTTAACCTAAAAGACAATGTCATCATAAGAGCAAATGAATATAAATTGGCTATGAATACATTTAGTCTGCAATTATAAGGAAGTATCTGCAAGCATAAGGAGCTCCAACAGTCATCTGGTTAAGGAGTAAGAAATCTAATCATGTGGAAGGAAGTTCATAAATTTATGGACAGGACTATATGCAGTTCCTTGCAGGAGTGAGGAACTGGACTTGGACTTTTAAGGTGCCTTCCCTGAGTTGCAGTTTTGAAAGAAAAATTATTGCAAGGTGTATGGTTGCTATCTTAGGTGGCAAGGTTTGGATGCAAAAATTTTAAAGATGTTTAAGCACTTCATTCCTATTAGCCCTCAGCCCTCTATTTTTACTTTAAAATCCCCACATACGCTATTTTTTTTCTGATTTCCTTGTAATTGAGGCTTATGTAGTTGTGTCTGACACATTGTGTTTGTTATCATTTTCATATGCTGACATTCATCTTTTGACCCTGACTAGAATAAACCTTAGATACTGATGTTCCCAAGGGTCTACTGGGGGATAGGTGGCCACATAATTACTTCCTCTGGAGGAAAATGGTGGCAGTAGCCATAATCTGCAATTTCTCCATCAACCAGCCCTCTGTTTGTTGTGTACTATGTCTGTCTTTAAATACTTTTTCTTAAATCATATTTTTGTACAGAACTAAGGAGTCTGGAGAGCTTTTAAATTTTTTTTCTCTCCTCCTAGTACTTCTTCAGTATTAAAAGATAATTTTCTAAAATGTTGCATCTTGCCTGTCAGCTCTGAGTGTGCCTCAGCTATTCTTAGTGTGGTAGCTGTTAGTGGACATTGTCAGAAGTTGGGCATTGCCTGTGCCCATTCCTCTGTAATTTTAGTGCAAATAGACCCTTGCCCTAGACCACTGTTAAATCCATCTGGTAAGAATTAAGACACCAACAGAAAGTTTGTCAGTGGGCAGCTGATTGCAGGGTCGAGTCTTAATTTTGCATTGCTCTGAGGATCACTTATGTGTCTTGAAGTGATACTTACTAGCCCAGCAATTTCCTCCATCTTGACAGTATTTTTCACAGTTGAGAAACAGTGAGTAATAGAAATCTGGCTGCTTTCAGGCCAGAGCATCTTTGATATACAGTCTGCTTGTATCATAATCTTCAGCCAAGGCTTTCAAATGTGTAGAGCTCATTTCACTACAGCCCTTTGCCTGCTCCAGGAGTTTTTTCTTTTTGAGACTTGTGCAGGGCAGTAGTTACAGCAATTCTTTGTAGCTGTGTATTTCAGTAACATCCATCAGATTTACTAGATTACACAGCTTCATATTTTCTTAAGAGAATGCAACTAAAGCATAAAAATGGTGGTTTAAACAAAACAAAATGAAAGCCCCTTATTTGAGTCAGCCATGAGTCTTTTCATTGACCACAGAAATATTCCTTAAAAACATTCTAATTGAATCTGAACTTAAAGAGTTAAAATAAACATTGTTTGAGTGAGCACTGTGGTGCTTGACATAGAGCTACAAATGTGTTTGGGTACATAGCAAAGATGAGGAGCTGTGAGATGTGCCAGTGGAAGAGTGAAGATCTGCAGAACTCCCTTCTTCTGGTATCAAGTGTGTGTGCCACCCTAGCGCCTGCACCACTTGCTGTGTGGCACAGCTTGCAGGGTTACAGCAGACATTGTCAGGAAACCAATGATTTCTTCTTTGCTTTACAGGAACTGTTTTTGGGAAAATACCATGGCCGCCAACCTGGCTGTGTAAGTGTTGGTGGGAGCTCTGCTGGTGGTCACAGCAGGAAGGCAGGATTTCTGCCACTGTTGGGGCAGTGTGGGCAATAAGCATTTCTAGTTTGCACTTTCTCCTCTCTTCACTGCTTGCCTGAGGAAAAGCAGCTGGTGAATTTGTGCAGTGTGGCCCATGAACAGAAGTAGTTCACTCCATATTCCTTGCTGGTTGTGGGAGCAGGCATCCTTGTCCCAGAGATGTGATTCTTTTAGTACCTTGGATAAATGTGTGGCTATGCATTTCTGAATAGATGACATTTAATTTTCTGTTGGTGAAATACATCCTGAACCCTGGATAGAGAGGAGAAGCTCAGTTATGTGGGTGTTTGTGGATCATTATGTGGGCATGGCAGACAGCATATAGCAAGGTGTGGCAAAGGGGGAATTACAGGAGATTAACTGCACTGTGTAAAGTGCGTGGTTGGGAGTGGCTCTGCCTCATTATCCTATTAATGTGTGCTGCTAAGCACTGCATTCACAATGTTGGAAAGATCCAGATGTGTTGGAATCTCATTATGTATACAGCCTCTGTCAATCAGAATGTCATTACTTGCAGTCATTTGTTCATAAACAAGTAGATTAGGTGTCCTGGTTTGGGGCAGATTTGGAAGAGAACCTCTGAAGAGGTTCCTCTAGAAAGCAGATTCAAGTGGCCCCTCCCCCAGCCAGTTCGGGAAAATATTTCCTTGGAGAAAAGTGGAATAAAACTGTTTATTTAACAGGCAAAGCATTCATCCGCACAAAAAAAAAATGAACAACGTTAAACAGTAAAACCTCTTGCCACTCCAAAAGAGATGACAAACTCAGAAAGTCCCTTTTGTGGGCTGTAAGCTCAGGTCACTTCAGTCTCTTATCAGTCCCTCTGGCGCTGGAAATGCTGCGGCCCAGGCCCAGCCCGGTGGGCTACAGGTACAAGCTGCTGTTGCTCTTCTGGGCGTTCAGTCCAGAGCAGGTTTAAACAGGTCCAAATAAAAATAAAAACCACAGTCCAGGGAACTTCTCTGCCTCAGCTAGCTAAAAGCTAACTAAAAGCAAAGAAGAGCTCTGTCCTGCCATCTGTCCGTCCACAGACAACACAGTTGAGGCGCAGGAATGTGGAAGAGTGAGTGCAGTTTCTGAAAACACAGTGCTGGTTTAGTTGTTGCTGAGCAGTATTTGCAATCAGTCAAGGAGTTTTTGGCTTCTCACCCCTCCAGCGAGGAACTGGTCAGAAACAGCAAAGGCAGCTTGTATGAGTATATATGCCATATCATAGCATACTCAATATATAAACCAGGGGGGAAGCTGGCCATGGTCTCTGTTCGGGAGGTGTCTGGGCATCGGTCACTGGGTGGTCGGTGCAAGTTTCTTTTGTAGTACAATATACTACTATTATACTACAATAACACTACTAGTGTTATTACTACTAGTAATTTTTTATTCTTAGCAGTAGTAGTAGTAGTACTAGTAGTAGTATTTCTCCTCACTTTCATTTCAGTCCTGTTAGGCTGTCTTTGTCTTACTTCCCCCTCCGCCCAAGTTCTCTCCCCCATTCATGGGGAGGTGGACGGTTCAGGGAATGAGTGAGCAAGCAGCCATGTTGGAGTTTAGCTGCCTGCCAGCTTAAACTACAACAAGAATTTAAGACGAAGGAAAAATATTCTTCTGTCATAGCAAAACAATGCTCTGGGTTTTTAGTGTTAAGGTGTTTGTGTGCGTGTCAGCACTTCATCAAATGTAAAGAAAGCTGTAATAACCTCAGATTAGTTTCTATTTTATTTTTCAACAAACTACAGTAAATGTAGTTTATTAAAGTGTTCTAAATAGACTGTTATAGACAGAGTGTTGTTTGTGATGTTCCTTTATTTGTGTTGGAGGAAGATTCTGATGTTCCGTTTGTTAGATGACCTGACTGCTGAGAGATACTCTACATTAAAGTTAGCTAAGATGATGTTGTGTTGTGTAACAAACATGGTTATTCATTTCCCCTTTGGTGGCTTCTGATGAATGTATTAAATGGTCTTTAATTTTCCCTTTTCAGTGAAAAATGTGATTCCATGTTTCCTTATAGTTGCATTTAATTATTTTTTAAAACAAACTCCTAACAAAAATCTCCCCTTAAGATATTTTTTCTTCTCCATTATTTATATCCTGTTTGTGGCTTATAACATTGATTGAAGATTTCCTTAGTCTTTATTTCAAATCCATTATCTTGTAGGCAGGATCAAAGAGCAGTATTGGTCTCTTTTTATAAGTGCTGGCATTGTGATTCTTCTTGAGCATTAAGTCCAACATTAAAACTGAACAAATCAGGGAAACTTGGAATAATAATGCTTTGAGCTCTGAAATCCAAAGCAGGAAAAAACCACGATGATGGGCACTGTGGAAAGGAGAATCTTGGTTGAGTCATGAGTCATGGTGTTGAAACTGCATTCCCAAAGTATTGGAAATGCAGTGGAACAGTGGATTGGGCTTGTGACATGTCATTCCTTGTCTGAGCCTGCACTGTCCTCTGTCCCACATACACATCGTGAGCAAAAGGCAGTGTTCTCACTGAACTGTTGTTTCGTGCAGAAGCAGATGGGTGAATTCCTTGGGAACACTGGGCACAGTTCATTGTTTTTATCATTGTGTATGCCTGTTAGTGCTTCTAGAGAGAGTCCCCTTGGGTCTGAGAATAGCTGAACCATCTCTCATTGTGTGAAACAATGCAACAAATTAGCAACATTTCCAGGGTGTCCGCAGCTGCTGGACAAACACTGCTATTGTTCACTTGAGTTGTGTATGTCTGTGGTGTGTTTTTTACAGTTTTCAACAGTATTTGATATTAATATTACCCATTTAATTTAGAGGTGACATTAGTTAGGTTATGTAATGATTACCTCTTGCAATTAGGGGAGGAATACTGTGTGTAATGTTAAAACAAACTTTACTGATGTATGGTTATGTTATTGTGTTTTGTTGTTTTGATGTCCTCTGTTCTCCTCCTAAGTCCCCTCTCCCCCGTTCTGTAAAAGCTTGTTGCTGGGGGGGCATGGCATGACAACACCTGACCTCAAATCAAGTTGCAAGAAAGTAGTCTCCACCAATAAATGGCAAAGAAGAGTTGACTGACAGACTTTGAGAGGGACCAGGGTTGGCTGATGGAACCCCCAGGGGTATAGAAGGTGGAACAGCCATTTTGTATACAAGCATTTGGCTGCCAGTCACAAACTTGCAGTAGCAATGTCCTTTTCCTTATTCAGTCCTTTGCTGTATTTTGTTAAGGTTTACTAGACCTTTGAAATTTTAAAAGTGAGAGATCATTTCTCACATATTACATTTAAGCTTATCACTTTGGATTTCTTAAGTGGTTTCTAGATCTTGTGGTTTTTTTATGACACAATACTTTCCAAAATACTTGACCAAAACATCAGAATTACTTTTCAGGAAATATGTGCTTTTAAGGAACATAGTAAAAGAGTTAATAATTTGTTAACCATAGCAAAACCATTAAAAATACATATATAATAGAA
>VXBC01000016.1:105578-156058 GCA_013399945.1 Ploceus nigricollis | reverse complement strand
CACATATCTATTCTGAAAAAGCACAAATTACATCAGACATATATTACCCCCCCTTCCTCTAGGGATCCTCTGTCTGCTGTGTTTGGGAGCCAGGCTGCCACTGCCCAGCCCCCCGCTGTTTCTTCAGCACTGCTGGGGTTTTTCTGCTACACTACAGCCCCCGCACCCCCTGCCTGCCAGGACACCCCTGTGGTTCCAGCTACAGCTGCGGACTTTCTGATACATCTCAGATTTTGTTCATTCCTGCTGTCCAGCTTGCTAGATCTGAGGGTCCTGCTGGGGCACTGGGATCGGCTGCCTCTGGGGGTTTGTAAAGCAAGTCTTTTTCTGATCCCCTCTTGTCTTGGCCGAGCCACCATTAACTGCATGATCTCCAAGCTCACACCGGAGCACCCCCTGCAGCTGCGGGGGAATCACTGCACCTGCCATGCCCACCCAGGGGTCTGCCAGTGCCCCTGCCAGCTGTGACTGTAACTACACCAAAGGGGAAATTGCTTGAAGAGCTGGAAGAGACTGTTTATTGTTTATAAATATATTCTTACATTCTCATCTTTAGTAGATAGCCTGGGTTTTGGGGAAGGTTTGTGTCAGAGAGCTCACCTGTAACCTTGACCTTCAATAAGTGTAGGAAAGAGCTTGGTTAATTTTCAGTCAAGGATTTCTCATTTAGGGCACATTGCCCTTCAGGCAAAGATAAAGCTGGTACTTGGAATGTGACAGTGCAGTGCCTCAATGTTTATCTGCTCTTGAAGGATAAATTGTCCATACTGGCAATTGGAAGAATGGCAGCATTACGAGGCTGTGTTCCAAGTACTGCAAGTTGCTTAATTCTAGCAAGTTCATTCATCAGACTTCATCACTGACATTGTCAGGATGGAGAAGAGGAATGGCCTCACTTTGGCCAGATGCAGACTCAGCAGTGTACCCGTGAAATGACAATGGGATTCAAGGGCTGCAGGGCTGTGATGGGATGACATCAGCCACCTTCCCGCTGGATAGATTGTGGTGCTCAGTGTGTGCCTGGGGAAAGAATTCTTCATGCTTGTGTAAACATCCAAAATCTTTGCAAGTTGAACTGGGATTTGAAGGTCAAACATCCTTCAACACTTCCAGTCTCCCTTGCTCACAAACATAGGCATCCTTGTTGTGCAATCAGAAGTTCCCTTTAGGTTCCTCTCTCTTTTACATGAAGGCTTTCACTTGTGATCAATGCTAAGAACGGCTGTGTAGCAAGGAGCATTTTGTGTTGAAATGTGGTCACTTAGTTTCTTTCAAAAACCTTATGCAATGGAAAAGATAAGTTGAGAATGGTTATGCATAATCTTTATTTTTAATATTCTTGTCATGGGATGAGTAGCAACAGTAACCAAAGAACTTTCTCATGCAGGTGTATTTGGTGTTTTGGGTTTTTTTTAACAGAATTCTGTCCATTCCAAATTCCATCAATTCATACATTCAATAACATTTTTTTGGCTGTGACTTCTTCAGGTTTTTGGGTTTTTTTGGTTTTTTTTCTTTTTTATGTGGGTTTTTTTAAGTTTACTGCTCTTGAAGCTCTTTAAAGTTGGCCATGTGGTTTGCCAACAGCACTGAAAACTGAGAGCTGAGTAGACTACAGCTATCATCCCTCTGTCCAGGTCTTCTGCCAAAACAAATTGAACAGTAGTGTGTGTTTTTTAAGGAACCATTTTGACTGTGTGTGAGATTTTTGTGCTTGGAAACCTGTGTGAAGGTCAGGCAGGGGATAAGTGGTTGGGATGGGAGTGGATGTTCTAAGGAGCCACCAGCTTGGCTCTAGGAAGCTAGGGAACTGCTGTTGGGTAGTGTTCTGTTCCCTCCAGAGCAAACTCTTACTTCCCTCCTACCACCATCATCTGCCTGCCAGTCTTTGCCTGTTAGCACAGCCGATGTCTCAAGATTCTGCAGGTTACTATCCCTACTGTTACAGGAAGCTATAGAAAGAACAGTGGTGGTACCCAGGCGTGGAAATGCATTCACTTACTAAAGCAAGCATTTGATGGGAACTTGTTTGGGTGTTTTTGTTTATTCCTATGCTTGCATTTATTTATTTATTCTCCATGAGAAGACTTGCATTGGTTTATTTGAAAGGGACTGTACTCTGCTCTTCTCTACTTCTACCTTCATTGGGCTAAAAGTGAGGAAAACTCCCTGTGTACAGGAGTCACAGAATGATGGAAAAGAAAAATCTGGTTCTGCAGAGCAGTTGTCCATAGCCAGCTTGGCTTTTAACTTCCTAGATTTGATCTGTTTATACATAGATCATTCCAGCCCTGGAATCCCAGCTTGTCATTTCATGGGAATACTGCTGGTTCTGGGAATGGACAATGTGAGGTCATACCTTAATAATACCCAGGGCCTCCTTGTTAACAAAATAAACCCAATAGCTTTAATACTCTGTTAGCTTGAAGGATTGCTGTTTTACTGTTTGCAGTATAGTCTTTCCTGGTGCGCGATTGCATCTATATTAATGCATGTATAAGCAGTGTGGCATTCACATTCTCTGAACAGAGAGACATAATTCTCTCTCTCAGGGTTTTTTCCTGGAGAAGCACAGAGAGAAGAGTAAACAAGTTCTTATCTGTTCCTGTTGTTTTGCACATGTGGAATGTGTTTGGAGATTGTTTACCCAAGATGATTGTTTGATTGGATTCTGGTGATGGTTGTTTGGATTTAACGACCAATTGGATCCAGCTGTGTCGGGACTCTGGCAGAGAGTCACAGGTTTTTCTAGTTAGTAAGTAAGTATGATATAGTAAGTAAGTATGTAGTATTGTACAGTATCTCTTTAAAATAGTTTATTAATGTAATATAGTATAGTTTAATAAAGCAATTGTTCAGCACTTCTGAAGCAATGGAGTCAGATGCCAATCATTCTTCCTGCATCAGGGATTCCTGCACCGATACAAGTAGTTCTGCATTTTTTTGATTTATGCTTTATTCTGACATTTTGAAGTTTCTTAGTGATCTTCAAGTTGAGAAGTAACATTAGGGTGTTTCAGTATGTTCAGAATCACATGGAAATGTTCTTAATTATCACTTAGGGAACTTAAAGCAGAATTTGTTCCAGTTAAATATGTGAAACTTAAGCTAATACAAAGTCCTTCAGTTTTAGTAGAACATATGAGTGTGCTTCAAAAAAGAAAAACAACTTTAGTAGTAATCTTTCTTCTTAACCTCCTGACTTTCTGTTGTTGCTTTCTAGTGAGTTTGAATGTACCTAAAAACTACAGAATTGATAGGTAAGAGTTGTATTTTAAGAGTTTTTAGTTCTGTAGCCAAGCTGATGTCCTTAACCCAGCCATTAAAAATGCTTCCTAATTGTTCAGTTTAAAATACTGAAAGACAGCAAAAAACTGTATAAGAGATAATGAATGAAGGTCATGATTATTGTAAGTTATTTACTTTATGCATTATGGAATTTGATCTTTAACTCCCAGTGGCTTTGTTAGTGAGTTCTTGATGTATAAAACATTTAAGTTACCCTGTTTTTCTATTAGGTCATTGCAACTAGGTCACAGAAAATTGAATCTTAAATACTTGATATCAAAGTTAATTTTGGTAACATAAAATAATATTGGCTGTGTAGTAATATTGGCTTTTACTTCTTTTTCTAGAAGATACTCAGGTAAATACATAAACAGTGTCTTCTTAAGAAGTTTGAGTCTCCATGCTTTGAAGGAGGCTGGTTTTTATTTAGTTTTAGCTGCTCCTAACTGAGTTGGTCTTATATGTGATATGTTTTTATTCCTTTTTATTATAGTTTAACCTAGGGCATGATTTCTGAATATGTTATTTTGTCAAGTCATTATTTTTGGCATGTGAATGCTCCTAATCCATTAGAAGATTACTAACTATTTATGATGAACTCCTATAACTACAGTTGTCTGGATCCACCCAACAGAGATTTTATGTGTTTATGTGTTGCCCTATAATCATAAATATGCTGAATTAGAAAGGGCCCATCAGGATCATTGAGTCCAATTCCTGGCCCTGCACAAAACAGCCCAAACAATCCCACCAAGGCTATGTCTAAACACTTGAGCTCTGTCAGCCTTGGTGCTGTGACAACTGCCCTGGGGAGCCCATTCAAGTGCCCAACCCTCCTCTGGGTGAAAAACCTTTTCCCAGTATGTAACCTAAACCTCCCCTGACACAGCTTCCTATGGCTGAAAAGGAAGCTTTTGAAATTTATTTCACGGTTAATTGAAAATGCAAGCTCCCAGGCTCATCAATGATCCATTAAATATTTGGCTACCCAGTTTGGGTTTTTCCTAGTTCTCCTGGATTTTATCTCTGAAATACTGGGTTGATTTTGAATATAGAAAACATAGCATGTGTAAATCATGATGAATGGTGTATTGTTAGTGTACAAAACTGAAGTAATAAATCTTTCATGTTTCTTTTCCTTCTAAATCTTTATGTTTCAGATTTTGGCAAAAAAGAAAAAGTCAAACTTCATTCCAGTTACAGTGTGAACTTCCCCTCCACATGTCCTTGTGTTCCATTCTGTAAATAAGAAACATTTTGTATGTTACTTTGTTCTCAGTTAGTCTGGGAAACAAGGATTTTAGAATTAATATCTAATTGAATCTTAATCTAATGTTTCCCTGTAGCCTATCCAGAACCTTTTTACTACTTCATTTGTTCTCCTTTATTAAGTAGCAATGATATCCTAAGTTAATTTGATATCTTAAAGGAGTAATACAGAATTCCCATGCACCTTTCTTTTTTGTGAAATTCTCTGAAATGATAGGCAGCTGTAGTATTTTATGTCAATTTTTCACAAATGTAAATGCCCTCAAAATGTCTCTTATGTCAAGCTGTTTCAAGATTAACTTTTATATTCTAATAAGAATGGAAGGCGTAATTTCAAGTTAAGCTTTTATGCAATTTTATTATGTATGAGCAATTGCTTGTGTACAGTTATTGTTATGTGGTCTGTTAAAACAGAACCAGTTTACAGCAGGTTTTTGCATGTTATCAGAGCTATAGCTCTGAAGTAAAATGTTCACTAACACAGCCTGCACTGTATTGTGTCCACGTTGAAGAACTGGGAGGATGCCTTTCAGGTCATCCCAAGTGCTTTGAGGTGCCACCTCTTCCTCTTTGTCCCTCTCCCTTCTTCCAGCAATATGGCTTCTAAGGAAGGTGTCTATGATACTGCTCACTGGCCAAAAATCCTTTTGTTGTCAACTGCATGTGACAAGAGAAAAATCTGAACAGTGTCTTCATTGTGTTTTGGCCTGTGTACCACACTAGGAGATGTGGAATGCCCAAAAATTCCTCTTAAAATTTGGGTCTCATTAGATGGTACCTTATTGTGGTACTGATGTCTCAAACTACCCTTTTTTTCCATCTGTCTCTCTGCCATAGAATTTCCTTATTCTCTCAAGATTTCTGTTTATCACATGACAACTGTAGCTGAGGGTGGAATGAGATACAATAGCACCTTTGGTGAAAACTTGATGAAGAACTCATTGATGTGGCCTTTCATTTGGTAAAGAGGGGTTTTTTTAAGTACTGCTAGAAGGAAAGTGTTTGTTTTGCTAAACTGGAATATCAACTTGTTTGACTCTCTTGTCTGACACTGCAAGTTCAGATTTCTTTTTGAGCAGGAAGGGCTATGCTGCAATAAAAATACCTGAATGTCTGTTTTGGCAGCTGTGGTCTGAAGCTCTGGTTAGGTAGTATATTTTAAAAAGACTTTTTAACCATGACAGTCCAAACAAACTTCTTATTTGAATAATTAAATTCTATGTACAGAATCACAGACTGGTTGAGGTTAAAAGGGACTATAGTGGATCCTCTGGTCCAACCTCCCTGCTCAGGCATGATTTTGCCAGAGCACATTGTACAGGGCTCTACCAGATGGTTCTGGAATGTCTCTAGTGAGGGAGACTCCACACCCTCTCTGCGTGATCTGTTCCAGTGCCTGGTCACTGCACAGGAAAGAAGCTCTTCCTCATATTCAGGTGGAACTTCCTGTGCATCCGTTTCTTCCTGTTGCTTCTTGTCCTATTGCTGGGCACCACAGAGCAGAGCCTGGACCATGCTCTGACAGACACTGATGAAGCCCCTTCTCAGTCATCTCCTTATAAGGCTGAACAGTCCCAGATCCCTCAGTCTTTCTGAGGGATCTCATAAGGAAGATGCTCCAGTCCCGTCATCATCTTTATCACCTTTAATAGGTGAAGTTTTTCATGGTAGCAATTTGACTTCAAAAGCAGTCAAGGCTTCTTGATGTCCTGTTGGGCCAGTCTTGACCTGAGTATGAGTTTGTTGGAAAGGTGTCTCCTCTGCATGACTTTTAAAAGGAACATTGAGAGAGTAGTTCAGCTTCCTGGGCAATTAGGGCAGAGGCACATGGGGGGAAGAGGCAGCACCACCAATAGATGTTGCAGTGGAGCACATTTTGTGTCTGTTCTCCACTTTTAGTTATTAACACCACTAGAGGCTTATCTGCAATGCTGCATTGCTGCTGACGTCAGAGGAACTGCACAGCATAATGCCAATTTTCATCTGCTCTTTTGAAAGTTTTTGCTCCTGATTTGCTAACCTGTTATTAAAAGCTCTTTGCATCCCTGTGTTGTGTGAACTCTGTCTAAATGGAATTTGGGTTTTCCTGAGCAGTCTCCACTTCAGCTAACTTTTGTTAGCTTAGTGTTTTCTCTGTGTGGGAACTCATAAGATACATTTCAGCTCATATACACATTGTCAAACATGTATATAAAAATATACAATGCACTGACCTTCCTTAATATCATTCTTGTGTTGTATTACACATTTGGATAGATGCTTTGCCATTACATTTTTTTCAGTGATAGTTCAACTAGACCCTTTTGACTAGGGGCAGAAATCTGCAAAGGATTTCATTATAAAAATAAGCTTTTATTGACCTTTTAGATATATTACAAAATATTCCACTCCAGTGGTTTATCTTGGTTTATTCTGTCTTATTTGGTCATCCTTTCTGTAGGCCTACAATATGATATATTTACTGCTCTTGTAGAGTTTAATGTATTCCTTACTGTTGCTCACCTTACTCTAAAATCCATTTACACTCTCAATGATTTTTTACCTGTTGATGTGATACACGATACTTGAATTTAAAAAAAAATCTTCATTCTGATACTGGGGATTAGACTAAGACACTATGCAGTGTTTCTGAGCATAAAGTCCATGCAAGTAGCAAATATTATTGTATGTCACTCAGTATTTGCATGGAACATATTTTTTATATTATTCCTTAAGGGCAGGATTCAGTTCTCAACAGAACATGATCTTACCTGTTAATTCTGACTTGGCTTCTGTCCATAATGACTCATTTACAACAAAGAGAAAAAAATGAAACAGGTTGGAATTAATCACTTGCTAAAATATGAACATCTTCTACCAGGTAACATCTCCTCTCAGTAACTACTGTTGTGTTCACTGAGTTAATTCTTATAATGAGAACTGGAGAGAAGCAGTTTTACTATAAAAAGGGAGAGGTTTTTTTGTAGGTAGTAATATTTATATAAAATATTTATGTGGCATTCCACATTCACAGAAATTGTTGACTTTTACTGAATGCAGAAAGTATGTTACACTGACTTCTGTATTATTGGGTGCACTCATGAGTGGGTTAGTGACAATACAGAGTTTTTGTTTCTTAGTTATTTGGAGCAATTCAGCCCCATCACTAATAACAGTTATAACTTTGGCATCCTACTGTGTAAGGTAGGAGAGTCCTGGTGAGCAGAATCCTGTCCCTTTTCCTCTCTTGGTGTGTTTAATGATAGAAGCTAGAAATTTGCACTGTGATTCTTTTAGAAACTATTTTTTAATATCTGGAGTGGGTCAAAAAAATTTGCATACCCAGTGAGGCAGGTAATTTCTCTAATCTAATGTACTGTCTTCCTCATTATGCAGCCTGTCTTCTCCTCATTGATAGAATACGCTAAACAAAACCAGTGCCAAAAAGAAGCCCTGAGATGTGGTATTTTTACTTCCTTCCAGGGAGAGTATGGCTGTGAGTACAGTACAGTCAGGAACCATTACACATAGAGCTCCACAGCACAGTTTTTCACTGTCTTGTTTTACAAGACAGGTGTCTGGTAGGGAAGGCAGAAAAGCCTCCCTTGGAACGGAGAATATAAACCCCCTCCCTCCAAATTATTAGAATTTTGAAATTAAGGGGCTCTCAGGCAAAGATATGGGAACAGGAATAACAGTTCTTTACTAGTATGTATAATAAAGCAAACAAACAACCACAACTACAGCCTTAGTAACAAGCAGAACCCAGAACCCAGTGACAGCCTTTGTCGGCTGCAGCACTTTCCCCTTTGGTGCAGTTACAGTCACAGCCGGCAGGGGCGCTGCTGGCTCCCGGTGGACAGGGCAGATGCGGTGATACCCCCGCGGCTGAAGGGGGCGCTCCGGCGTGGGCTCAGGGAGCACGTGGTAATGGCAGCTCGGCCGAGACGGGAAGGGGTGGAACAGAGGCTTTGCTCCACAAACCCCAGGGGCAGCCGATCCTGGTGCCCCTAGCAGGACTCTTGGAAGCAGCAGTCTGGAACAGCAGGGATGAGCAGAAGATCCTAGGGTGGTGGACGTATCAGATGTATCAGAAATTCCACAGCAAATAGCTGGAACCTGCAGGATGTCCTGGCAGAGGAGGGGATTGCAAGGCCCAGAAGCAGAAGAAAGGTTCCCTGTTGGGTTATGGTGGTGGCNAGCTAGAGCCGGCAGCGTCCCAGTGTTGCCATGGGAACCGGGAAGGCTCTGCCCAAACTGGGAACTTGTTCATTACAGCAGCAAAATCCTTTCCCCAAGCTGCAGGTCAGACTGTTCTCCTACAAAACCCGCAGGGAGAGAGAGAGGGACTGCCCCCATTCTCAAGGTATGTCTGTCCCGCCCAGAGAAACTCCCAAAATCCAAAAGGCTTTCCCCTCCCCGCCCATCTCAAGCACCCAGCCATCAGTGCTTCTTAGCAACACAATGGGAAGAAATTCTACAAGTAATAAAGAAAGAACAGAAAAAAACCCAACCCCAACATTTACCCAACTAGGACTGCATCCATGAAAACCGTAACATTCCAACTTGGATACAAAGATGTTGCAAGAGGGAGATGGTGTTGCACACCTTGCTAAAGTTAAGTTGGATGATATCTACTGCTCTGTTCTTAACTCACCAATTTTGCTGTTTCATCCTAGAAGGCAGGTTAGGTTGATCAAGCAGAATTTACCATTGTTAGATCTGTTTTGGCTATTGCTAATCATCATCATCTCCATGTGCCCAGAAATGGCTTTCAGCAGGACTTGGTCAATGATTTTCCCAGAAACTGAAGTGAGGCAGCCTGTAATCCCCAAAGCATCTTTCTTGGAATGTAGTTGCAGCTTCTGCACTTTCCAGACATCAGGAAAAACTCTCTCAGACTCTGTATCTTAGAATATGTAAATCAGTCAGGTTTTGCTTTAAACCTTGTATTTTAAACTGGTTTATAAATCAGAGAACTTAAAACTGCTAATCATGGAGGTGTTTTTTGGAAAACTGGTAGCCATATGGTAGCCACAGACAAGTTTCAAGTTCTCTATTGCTCTAATACTTAAAACCTGGCTTACTAACCATTCAGAACTGTCCTTAACATGAAGAATGGCAGTGTTTATTAGTTGTCTGTTGCTAGTAATTAGTATTTTATTTCTAAAAAGTGTTGCTGGCTGAATGCTGATTGTGATATTGCATTCAGTCTGCATGGCTACTGCTTTTATCTTCCTTGTGTTACATGTACAAATAGGCTCTTCTCTTTCTCCCAAGCTGTCCCATCCTGGCTGCCTCCTGGCTGAGCTGCCAGACCATTCTTCCTAAGAGATGAGTAAAGGCTTTGCTTTGTATAGAACAAAGAATTATTTTGTCAGGTAATTGTTAATTTGATAGCTTGTAAATTTTGCAAAGCCTTAAAGCAGTTTTTTGTTTTCCCATGTCACTAGTAATATGTCATAGTCCTTCTCTCATGAGTAGTAATAATTTCAGTGAAAGTTTGGTCAGGACTCAGCAGTGTTACAGGAAGTGATTGCTTAGGGTGTTAATAATCAACAAAGTATTTCTACAAAGTTGATCTTCAGCTGCTGCTTGTGGAGTTATTTATTTCAAATGCTCCTTCTAGGGTTACTTGTTCACTCATGATAGCCTTTGCACAAGATAGTATTGCAGAAATATTTACTGTCTGACTATTGCAGAAACATTTACTGCCTGAACTGGATTTCATAGTAATTTCTGTTCTTTGTCAGAAGAGAAAGAAGGAGAGGAACAACTTGATTAAACTACTACTGAAGTAGAAGGAATCCAAATTTTTATTTAAAAATGAGCCATATGAAGGTATTTGGGAAGGGGGAGCAGGGAAATAGAACTGAAATCTTGCTGAAGTAAACATGTCCTTGTTTAAAATGTGTTATATTCCTCATTGAAATGTTAGCATTTGAAATGGCTTTTGATGACCAAACCTTAATATCTGAAGTATTTTCATTCTTTCCACCTATCTATGGTCATTACTCCCTAGACATCAATGACTAGCAGGCCCTTCTCTAGCTGTACTCCTAATACCAGATGCTCTACTCCAATTACCAAGAATTGTCCATGAGAAACATCTCATATAATAATGCAAAGCACAGCAGGATTACTGGTCCCAGTTGTACTGAATTATTCCCAAGCATTTTATCTTTATGCCATCTTTCCATTTGATTGGTGTCTTTAGCAAGTCACTGGTATGAATACATAAGGTATTAAAGAATTCATTAATCCAAATTGCTTCTCACTGGATGTTGTTGCCATTTCAGAGCCCATTTTCCAAGTACATCTTACATAGTGAAGTGCATTAAGTATCCCTTCAGCCAGAGGGACAGCACAAAATTTTAAACTGGTTGGAGGTTTGCATTTGCAGGTCTTGCTGCAAAACATGTGTGCTGCCTGCTGTGAGAGGGGGAGCAGGAACACTGACAGCTGGTGTGCAACTCATTGTGCAGCTTAGCAGTAACAGAAAGTGATGTCAGTAGCCGGAGTGCTAAAATTAGTGCATTTGGTAGCATTTGTGAAGCCTAATATGTTCTGAAATTCAGACACAATTTCAGCTTATGAAAACCTGAAGGAAGCTGGGGGGAAAAACATTCACAAATACAAGATTCCTGAAGGTTTGGAATATATCTGTTCTTTAGAAATACCACTAAGTTTTATTTAGTGTTTATATTTAAATATGAGGAAGGACACTGAAATGGGTCATGCAGTATCAGTCATCTTTAGTAAATCATGGTATACAGTTTTGTTAATAATTTCTGTAAAGGTTCTTAGAAATGTTTTTGTTTTTTAAAAGCTGCTGTCTTTGTTCAGTCTTGACATTTGTGAAAACCAACTTATTAAAAACTCACTGAGTACAAAGAAGTGCGCCTTGAATAATCCAATTCCTTTTCTGCTATAGAGTTAGCATGTGCGAGTAGGCTCTTCTATTTCCCCCTAACCTGAGTCATGCCATGCTCTGCTGTTTATTGTCCTGCCTGACAGAGGTGTACAGGAGCTCATCAGTCATGAAAAACTGTGTAATTGGAAGAAAACTAAAGTACACGAGTACAGGGAATAAAGGGAAACTCAGTGAAGTTGGAAGACTACAACATAGGAGGCAATTAATATTTTGACATGCAAAATAGATCAGGAAAAAATCAAAGTGTACTTTATATAAAAGAAGACCCTGAAAATTGTTGCCGCAGGCCCCCAGCTGGGTAGTAATTAACATTGACTCCATGACTCTCAGAAGGCTGCTCAATCACTTTATTATACTATACTTATTAAGAAACCTATTGCCCTTACAGTCACGATACAGACAGACCAGATTGGTCCTTGAATCCAAACACCATCACCATTGGCCAATTAAGAAACCACCCTTTGGTAAACAAATCTCCATAACACATTCCACATGCTCACAACAACAGGTGCAGCAAGTGAAGATAAGAATTGTTTATCCTTCTTTTCTCTGATCTTCTCACAGCCTTCCCCAGGACAATGCCTGGGAAAGTTGTGCATTGCTCTCTGTGGCCAGAGAGCTGCTGCCACAGAAATGATGAAGAGAATGTGTTTCTGCAAAATAATTCTTAATTTTATACACCACCTGAGGCTTTTTCTTAGTATCCATGGTTTTTTTAATTAGCAGTATCTCAACACTAGACTGATGCTGGCATAAAGACTTTCAGTGGTGTACAAATGTCATTTTTCTGTCCTGAGGATGAAGTAGGTTCTTTCTTGAGGTAATAGCTGGTCCTTCACTTAGACTACATGCAGCAGCCATATGTATGGCATTCCTGTTTTCTCCTCTTAAGCCTTCCTGGGCTAGTGAGTCCAGATAGTGCTTTTGACCTCTGGTGCGGGGGTACTTGGGAAATGTGCTTCTTTAGAAGAAAACCTGTGTTGGGGGTTTGGTTTCTTTCTTTTTTATTTACAGAATTTTTTCCTTTAAGTTGCTAGGAGACTAACTACTGGGTGCTCATGGGTACTTAAAAGAGGTGACCAAGGTGGGGAAAGGAGTATAGCATCTGGCTACACTTCTTTTTCTCTGGGAGTTTCTCTCCAAGGAGGAAGCTACCGCAAGTTTTGGGGGCAGTTAAAGGACGAGGTCCTGGGGGCAACTGCTCTCTCGCTCTCGGCATCGGAAGGAAGACGGTCAAGCTGTTGCTTACTGCGGGGAGAATTCACTGTCACCACTGGAGTCCAGTCCTCTACTGCTTCTTCCTTTCTGTGGGTGAGCCTTTGCTTATAAGAGCAGCCGTTGGGGTGGGACCTTATTAACACCCTACTTCACTGTTATAAATAGAGACAAGCTAATCTGAATTAATAATTAATAACTAAATTGATTTGCGATCGTGTAACAATTTAGAGTTCGAATTCGCCCTGACCGCAGCTTGGTCGCAGTTAGCCCACAGTCTACAGAGCAGCTCTGGGTGCAAACCAACAGAGTCAGTGCCTCCTTCAATTTTGCACACCATTGTATTTCAGCAGAGGGTTTTTATAAGTTTTATTTTGCCCTCGGCAAAATAAATATATTCATACAGTCTTCTCTCATGGAGGAGGCATCCTCGCTCGCTGCTGATATCTTCTTGGCAGCTGTTCATCTACTCGCCGATATTGTCCAGATATCTCCAGGAAGGGGGACAATAGCTGCTTATCTCTGGGACTTAATCTCTCTGTCTCTGTTCTTGGGGTTGGGTCTGGGTCTCAGCTTTGGCACCATCTGTCTGGGTTAATTTTGGGTGTGACTTGATGGCTTGCTCGTTATGGTCATTGTCCTTTCCTGGCTAGGGCTTTTTGAATGTTAATTAGGTGCCCAGCAACTTAATCTGCGAACTCTTTTCGCCTTGGTTTTTACAGTAACTTTAAAACATTTTATGGCTACAGTGTATAACATCTATAAGTACAACTTATTACATGCAACTCCAACTGCACAAATTATACACATACATAACACTCACTAAAAGAGGGACCTATCACTATCTGCTCCTATGCTTGGGAATCCTGGGCTCGTCTCTTCCTGCCCTGCTGGGAGCCGGGCTGCTGCTGTCCCGCCCCCTTTGCTTCTTTGCCAGTGCTCTGAGTTTCTCTATGCTATAACCTGCACCGCCTTGCCCTGCTGGGAGGTCCTGCAGTTCCAGCTGCTGCCGCGGAGCTTCTGATACATCTCGTCCACCAGCCTGGGATTTTTGCTCATTCCTGCCGTTCCAGCTTGGTGCTCCTTAGAGTCCTGCAGGGGCACCAGGTTTGACTGCCCCAGGGTTTTGTGAAGCAAAGCCTCTCCTCTATCGCTTCCCATCTTGGCCGAGAAGGCTGTCATGGGGTTCTTGGTTCTGTTTGTTGTTAATGCCATAATTGCCTTATTTTTCATACTAGTAAAGAACTGTTATTCCTATCCTCATATCTTTGCCTGAGACCCGCTTAATTTCAAAATTATAATAATTCAGAGGGAGGGGGTTTACATCCTCCATTCCAAGAGAGGCTCCTGCCTTCCCTAGCAGATACCTGTCTTTCAAACCTAGGCAATCTGTCTTGCAGCCAGTGCCCCAAATACCTTTTGTGTCCATGTTCTTATACTTTGTTTTACCTGGCTGACTCAGCAGGTACTGACTTTGAGGTCCTGGGACGTGCTCGATGATGGCTTTTGTTAGCTAAGCACTAGGAAAAGAAGTAGATGTTGAGAACAAAAGGCATTGGGTAGATTTATACACTGGATGATGAAGAATTGCTCTGTATTAAAGCATTGTCAGAAAAAGGAGGATAAGACTAGAAAAATCTTACCTTGCTGAAAGGAGCATACCCAAATATCTGGAGTCTTCTGCACCATTTTGGATATAGCAAGTCCTCAAGATATGATGTGTAGTTCAGAAATTGTTTGGTTCTTTTCCCTTTTGTTTCCTATTTCTTGCAGTTTTGCACCCTGCATGTCACCCTAAGTACTTGACAGGGAGTGTGCACTTAATTGTGGAAGAAAAAGAATCTACCTGTTTCGGAGGAGGAGAAATATTTATGAACATTTCAGGTGAAATGGAGGTTTTGGGGGTTCACAATATGAATTAAGCATTTAAATTTTAGCTTGTAGAATTGTGTTGAATTTTAACCTTTTACTTAAGAAACCTCTGCCATGGCACAAAGGGCATAGGAAAATGCAAATTTCTGAAGCTTCTTGTGATAAAGAACAATACTGGGAGAAGACCAAGGAATGCAAGAAAGGGACTCCTCTGTCTCCAAGCTGATCAGAATCCACAGACATACTCAGATAAGCACCAAGGGACCAGAGCGCATGCGCAAAGGCGAAAAGTTCAAAAGTTCAACCATGAGGAAGACCACGACCTTCAGCCTCAGACACCACCGAAAGATCCCCGTGTGACCACCACTGTGAACCACGCATGCTCAGAAGGACGTGGATCTAATTACCATGCGAGGCAAGGACAGGTGGGGCCAGGGGTTGAATATGCATGAAAAGGTCATGCAATATAATGCATATGGAACACCTTTGTGAATAAAAATATGGCTCATTCCAGAGCCCAGGTCTACCCATTTTCACGAGAGCTATCTTGCTTGTGCCGGGCACTGGCAATACATACCCACTTCATAACTACATCAGGTTGTGGAGTCTGTTTATTCCGTGTATTGCTGCACAGGTTTTGTTTTTCATGACAATTTTCAGGGACATGGAGGTCAAGATACTCTTACCTCTTGTCCCATGCACTTCCTTTCCAGGCTGCAGTGGTCAGTGTTTTAAGGAACACTTCTGTGTTTCTTTTACTGCACCTTACTGTACAAAGCTATACAGAGGATGTTTTGCAAACAGAATGGCACTGGCATGTAATGTCAGGGATATAACCGCATCTCTTAGGCAGTACTATGTAAGCAGCCTCTGAGGGCCCATGGTTTGTTTTGAGTAAAAGTGCTGTTATCTTTGAAGGTACCACTGTCCTGTATTCCTTGTGGATTTTTTTTTCCCTGCTGGGTTGTGGCCAGAATTCTGCCCGAGGTTCTTGACAAAATTGTAGTAAATCTTCACAAAATAGTCTCATTAAGTCTTTCATATTTCAGATCTGTTCCTTAGAGTTTTCCAGTACTGTTCTTTTTTCAGGCTTATTCCTTTATTTGAATTTTACTGACTTTTCTGTAGATCAAATAATTTCCAGTAGCTTTTGATTATTCTGCCTTCCCATTTGAGTAGCCCAGTAATTCCCTCTTATGTTGGATCAAGCAGTCTTTTCCAACTTAACTTGGCTTTCAGCACTTTCCAATTTCTTATGGCTGGCTTTTTTTATAGCACTGCAGTAGACTTGTTTTAGCCAGACATGCTGCTGTCAGTTTAGGGTGGGACCTGGAATCTCAAAAAAACAACTTCTCTACTTGAAAAAACACCAAAACTTGCCACCAATTACTCTGCAGCAAGCATCCACTTATGGTATCCTTCACTTTATAATCTTTTTTACCACTGTAAGCAGCTATGCTTTGGTCACCAATGTGTTCAGCAGCCTTCCAGAGCAGCTGAGCATGTTCTCTTCCAGATTTGTCAGACAGAATTACTGCCATAATGGAGTGGAAAGGAAAAAGTGGATCTAAAGAGTCTGCTGGGGTTGTAGAAAAGAGAGGGGAAGAAGCATTAAGCAATTAAGTACAGTGTGGGAGGAGAATAAAAGGTTTTTACTTGGGCAGAATAATGTAAAAGCTCTGTGACTAAGGAAGGATGGAGTCAGGCTATCCAGACTTCATTATTCCTGCTGTTTTCTAACTCAAGAATTCCAATAAATTAGGCAAGATTATGTAATTGTCAGAGAAGGGGTTGTGTCTGCGGAGAAGCATTGCAGATATAACATGTGTGCCAAGGAATTAGAAGGGAGAGCAACACAGTCCAGAAATTTGTCATCTTCCCAAGGTGAATTTTGCAGCCTGCTTTTGGGCCTGTTTCTTGGTAAATGGTGTTTGAGAGGCAAACTCTTGATTTGTGGTGCAGGGCAAGCAAGTTTGCTAGCATGAGTGGTGGGTACCTAGAGGAAGAAAACTGAAGGGGAAATACCTCAGGAAGCCTTTTGTGAGGTGACCTTTGCTGCTGGTCACACTGACAACTTCTGGGATGGTGGTTGTTTTACTTCGTAGGCCTTTTAGGAAGGTGGGACAGGAGCAGGAATCCATGTGTCATGATGCTATGGTAATGGGCTTTAGCACAGCTCTTTCATTTTGCATTACTGAGCAAGAAAGGGACAGAAGAGGCGTCTTACTGAACTTACAGCAAAAGTTTTCCTCAAAGATTTGGGAAACAAGTAAAAAACATGAGAGAAGTAAATGAACTTAAAGTTGCAATAAACTGTTGAGGTGCTGTGGACTTTTGAGAATGTTTATTTGCTTTGTTTATAAAGATGCCAGTGTGTGGTGATGTGCATTTGAATCTTCTTGCATGTAAACACAAATATCTGCCATTGACATAATGCATAAAATTTGATTTGTGTTCTATCTGGGAAGTAAGACAGTTATATCAGAAAATTCAGTCAGGCAGCAAAATAGCAAAGTGAGCTGAAATTCCATTTATGTCTCTGATGGAAGAACTACAGAGGAAGGAGGAAGGTTTGAGAAATAACCTTTTTTAATGTATGGTACCCTATGAAAATGAAGACATAGTATGCACCACAAATTAATTATATATATTTCTTCATATATAGTTAATTGTTTCAGTCCAGTCAAACATACTTTGATGGATTGTACCTAAAGGATTTTAGCCCTTTGACTCTAGAGTTCTGTGTGAGGTATTTGGACTTGCCAAAAATCACAGTAGATCATGTGATATATCAACACTGAAGCTCCTTGTGGATATTTAGATATCAGTGAGTCCATTCCAGAAGGGTTCCCTTTACCTTGATCTTGTGTCCCAAGCATGTTGCATGTTGTGTGCCATCGCAATGTCTGTGGAAAGTACCTTAATTGCCGTGATTTCATACCACCATTCTAAGAGCATCAAGATGCTAATGTGCAGAAAAAGTTGTTAGTGAGAGAGTTTTCATTTTTCTGTCCAACAGTGTAAAAACAGTTTATACAGGTGGCTAGTGTTTATCACAGTCCTAGAGTTCTTTCGCAGGGAAAGCAGGTTGTTTTTCACAGTCCTAGAACTCTTTCTCAGGGAAAGCAGGTTGTTTTCCACAATCTTAAAGTTTTTCTCAAGGAAAACAAGTTGTTTTTCACTGCTGCAGAACTCTCTTCTCATGAAGAGCTGTCAGCTTTCTCATGGCTTCTGTCGGCTCAAGCCAGGATTCAGTTTGTAGGCCTTTGGCCTGCTGTTTCACCACCACAGTTTTGGCCAAGCCTCTGGAAGACAGAAGAGTTTCAGCTATTCCTAGTCCATGCACCAGAGGTGGATGGGCAGGTCATGCTGTCACTTCTGCTCCTACCCTGCAAAGTCAGGTCTGCATTGCTGTCTGTCTGCAGTGCTGTGGGTCTCTAACTGAAATTCATGTTACAGGCTACAGATAAAATGAGGGAGTGGGAACAGTTTTGCTACAGAGCTGGTTTTGGATGCAGTGTTATGGGCAGGAGTTAAGCCTCTTCTCATCAGAAAAATATAGATGTTTCAGGATGCTGGGGCACAGACACACTTTATCAGCACTACCTTGCATTCATGTTGGCTGATGGATGGGTTTTAGGGAGAGGCCTGTGATAGATGAATAACGTGATGATTGACTCTCACAATTAACAGACCAATATCATGTATATAGGTTAAGAAAAGGGTTTTTTTTTACCCCCTGAGTTGTTATCAAGGGACAGCCAGGTTTGGGATATTTGGGAGGGTTGGCTTGTCACTATGGTGACATCTGACCTCCAATCAAGATTTGAGGAAGTAAACTCCATCACTGGACAGTGAAGAAGGAGTTGATGGACAGAATTTTGGGAGGGGCTAAAGGGTTAAAAGGCAAAACCTCCATTGTGTGGGTGAGCACATGGCGGGGAAAATCCTTTGCTCCTGGCACCGTAACATTTTCTCTATTCAGTTGTCTGTTGTATTTTTGATAAGGTTTAGTAAACCTTTCTAAATTTATGAAAAGTGAGTGGCAATTTCTCACAGGCCTGTAACTTCCATTTAAAATTAAATTTTAAATTTAAGAACTCTAGAAATCCCTTTTTTACTATAGGCTGTTTAAGTCCTTCAAACTAGAATGAAGATCTTTAACCATATGGCTTAATATGTGTCATGCCCAAGTTCAGAGGACAGCCATGCCGGGGGCTGGAGCAGGCATCCATCTCTGCTAGGAGCTGGGCACAGCCACAAACTCTCCTTCAAATCACATTTTGACTGGCACAGCCTCTTCTCTTCATCTATAGCTACTGAGTCTAATACAGTGAAGAGCACTATGGCTGGTTCATTTTATTGCTAGATAATTGTGCTTACTAAACCATTTTATTGAAGAATTTTTAAAGTGTCTAGGTGCTTTGCATCTTCTCTGCTTTTCTGGACTTCTGAAGAAAAGAAAAAACATTTTCAATTGAACTTCAGGCCGATGCATTTGGCTTGCTCTCTCATGCAGATTGCAGCTTACTTTTAATCACCAATGTTATAAATGAGAAAACATAAAGATTTAGGTAAACATGACACTTAATAAAAATTCCTAAAGCTACATATCTGCTTAAATACTGTATGCATAACATAATATGTACTAAAGAAATGTGGCTGTGTGAGCACAAGAGCTGGCAGAGGTGTTGGAGCTGGGAAGCAGGGCAGAGCAAAGCCCCAGGGCAACAGGGGCAACAGGGGCAACAGGAAAGGGGTTGATCTGTTCCTTGTTTGGCATCATGCCAAGACATTGCTAGTCTTGGTCCCTGGGTGCTCTCTGTCTCTGAGGGAAGTGCTCTTTCCTTGCTCTCGCTCTGCTGGCATTGCCATCACCATGTGGAGAGGCGGCTGAGCGGGCACCACAGCGCCCCCTGCAGCCGCAGGGGAATCATCGCACCTGCCCTGCGTGGCCGGGAACCACCAGCGCCCCTGCCGGCTGTGACTGTAACTACATCGAAGGGAAAAGTGCTCGACAGCTGAGAGAAGGCTGTTTATTGGGTTTCTGGGTTTGTTTCTTGTTGCTGCCATTGCTGCTGTTTGTTTGTCTTGTTGTACATATATACACTAGTAATGAACTGTTATTCCTTTTCCCATATCTTTGCCTGAAAGCCCTGTAATTTCAAAGTTATAATAATTTGGAGGGAAGGGGTTCATATTTTCATCCCAGGAAGGTTCCTGCCTTCCTTGGCAGACACCTGTCTTTTAAACCAAGACAAAAGATTTTAAAGATTGTGTGAATGGTAGCCTTCACTATAATTCCAATTCTTTTGTTAGAGATTGATTCTTAATGATATTCTTAGTATTTGCTGTGTTGAAAAATGAAATTTCTGGACCAGAACTTTTGGTCTTACAGCAAAAAATCCATTGTTGTTCCAAGAGTACTTTTCAGATGATAGAATATCCTTGACTGAAATAAAGTTACTAAATATTAAAATGTGGTGTTATAATGTCCGGCAAAACTTTGTTTTTGAACGATGTGAGCTGGTAACCTGTTGTGATACACCAGGACGGGGCAATAAAAGAAGTCTGCTACAAACACAATGGACAACTGAACATCAGGAGGGGGGTTATTGGCATTATGGGGACAAAGATGATATTTCTAAAATTAAATTAAAATGTGACTTACTATGTAGACACAATATGTGTTATGGTGATGTGCAGTTAAAAATGGAAAGTTAAGCAAGAAGCAGTTTGCAGGATGTTGAGCAGGATGTTGGCAGCTTTCAGCTAAATGAATGATGGGCACATGATGGTGGGTTTTAATGTGGTAACACAGCCTCTACTCAGAATTCCCCTTTAGGGCTGTTTTCTCCAGATGGCCAGAAACCCATAAGCCAGCAGGGTCTAGTTTTAATGAGCCCTTCCTTGCAAAAGTGGGTGAGCAGCTACTGGAACACAAGTAGCTGTTACACTGGCGTGTTGGATAACCTGAGAGAATGTATGGATTTATAAACTCATAAACGGAAAAATGGTGCCATGATGGTTTATTATTAGAGTACCTCTGCACAGGACAGATTTCCAGCTGTAATCAAAATACAAGAGATGCTGAAGAAGGCAGAAAAGTACTGTAAAACAGTGATAAATATAAGGCAGACAGAGGTAGTGTTGTTGGTGGTAATGATACCAATGCTTTGTGGTTGGTACAAATTTACCCCCCCATCCATGGTCTGGTCAGGGTTTACCCTGACTTGCTAGGGGATCAGGGGCAAGATGCTGGTAAGGACAAGGGGACAGCTTGGGGCCAGGGAGGCTTTTAAGGCAGTGCTGCTACCTAGGGTAGTGCTTATCCTGCTTAAGCAAAACAGGGCGGATGTTGAGGACCGGCCCAATATGATGCAAAGCCAGTATATTGCTGTGTTGGAATTAAAAATAATATTGGAGTTGAATTTGGCAATCCTATCACCTGATAGTAGAAATTACAACCAGCACTGGTCTGGGTTGCTCCATCAGTCAAAGCAATGTAGTAATGCATCACTCTCTCAGTAGTATGTACTGTCAAAGAAAAGTAGTATTACAGTTTTTCCTTATTTTTAGAGCCTCTCTTTGGACGCGCAGGATTGCTCTCCCTTCATGTGTGCTTGTTTTTCCAGTGTAATCTGTGGGTTGCTCACTCAAAAAAGCAAAGAATCCTAGAAATCTTATGACTCAGCATAATTGAAAGTTAAACAAGTACAGGAACAATATAGGTGGAAGTGTGCCTGTAAGCCTAAAGTGCTAGAAGTGCTTCTTTCTGATGGATTTGTGTTTCTATTAGACTACTCCAAGCAAATTAAACATTGCAGTTGTCAAATGACTTCAGTTGAGTTTGTCAAACTGCTACTTGAACATTAATTTATTTTAAAAAGAAAAAAATAGGACAGAAGTTTAAAGCTTTGCATTTAAACTTCAGTAGTAATTATCGTGAAAGGAATGAAAAAGGTTTCTAGAACATTAGCTCTGGGTATGTCTAAATAATGGATAGAGTTAAATTTTATTTGTAATAAAAACAGAATCGAAGGCAATAGAAATCACATGAAAAGTTGCAAGTGATTGCTACTGCCTAGATTTTCACACACCTAATTTACTATAATTCTGTATATTGAGGGAGTATTACCATGAGCAGCCATCCTTCTCCCCAGGTCCTCTGTTCCTTCCAAAAGACAAAGGAGGGTTTGTTCCAGTGGATTGTTTATTTCTGTGAAATTCAGCAATTGTTTGCAACATGGAACCTCATCTGAAATGAGAATTTGGGTTACTGTGATGATGCTGTTGCCTTATTTTCAAGCAATATGATTCTCTAAAGCAATGCACATTTTCTGTGTGCTAGTCAAATCTAACACTGTATCTTCACTGACATCTGAACATCTACTATTTCTGTAATGTGTTGTTATGAGTTGGTTGATATAATTAGATGCTCAAAAATTAATGTGCTTTATTTTAAATTATTGCATACTCATGCATGCTTTTAATGACACTGCAGCCTAAGCTGCATTTCCCAGAACTTTGGACATACAGCTTTCCATCTTCCATTTGGTGGATGTAACTCAGTGGTACATCCGATTGTGTTACTTTTCACAGAATCATAGAGTGGGTCAGTTTAGAATGGACCACAGTGGGCCATCAGGTTAAACCTCCCTGCTCAAGCAGCATTGTGGTATTCCCATATCCTCTGAACAGAGAGAGATTTAGCTTTCTCAGGATTTTCCTGAGAGAAGCTGTGAGAGAAGCAGAGAAAAGAATGATCAAAACAATTCTTATCTCGCTTGCTGCTGCTCTTTGTTGTGCACATGTGGAATGTGGTATGGAGATTGTTTACCCAAGGTGATTGCTTGATTGGATTCTGGTGATGGTGTTTTGGATTGATTGACCAATTAGGTCACAGGTGTGTCGGGACTCGGCAGAGAGTCACGGGTTTCTCTAGTTAGTGATAGTTCTTGTTAGTGTAATATAGTTACAGTATAATATAGTTTAATAAAGTAATTAATTAGCCTTCTGATAAAATGGAGTTCCTGTACATCATTCCTGCCGGTTGGACACTGCATGTACTATATAGGATCATCCCAGAGCACATGGCACAGGATTGCATCCATGTGGTTCTGGAATATCTCTAGTGAGGGAGATTCCACACCCTCTCTGTGTGATCTGTTCCAGTGCCTGGTCACTGCTCAGGAAAGAAGGTCTTCCTCATGTTTAGGTGGAACTTCCTGTGCATCTGTTTCTTCCTGTTGCTTCTTGTCCCATTGCTGGGCACCACTGAGCAGAGCCTGGTCCCTGCTCTGACCCCTCCCTGCAGGCACTGACAGACATTGATGAAGTTCCCTCTCACTTGTCTCTTCTCGAGGCTGAACAGTTGCAGCTCCCTCAGCCTTTCCTCATAATAGAGATGCTCCATTCCTTCATCGTCTCTGCAACTTCCACTGGACTCCAGGAGCTCCATGTCTCTCTTGTCCTGAGGAGGCCAAAACTGGACACAGCACTCCAGATATACCTCACCAGGACTGAGTAGAGGAGCACCTCTACTTCACCTCCTTTCACCTGCTGGCAATGTTCTTCCCAATGCATCCCAGGATCACACTGGCCTCCTTGGTTCCCAGGGCACTGTTGGCTCTCGCAGGGACAGCTTGTTGTCCACCAGGACCTCCAGGTCCTTTTCCGCAGAGCTGCTCTTCAGCAGGTTGGCTTACAGCCTGTGATGGTGCCCAGGATTATTCCTCCCCAGGTGCAGGACACTGCAGTTCTGCATGAAATCATCATACTCTTGAGTCTTCAGCAAAGCCTCTGTGTGCTTGTCCATTGCTCAGGCACTTGACTAAATTAAAGCATTAACAGTTGCCAATTACTTGTGTCCTGAGAAAGTTCAGGTATGTGCCAGGCTGGCCTCCAAAAAGCTGCAAATTTATGCGACTTTCACTGCAGGATTTGTGTGTGGCACCACTGGAAACTGAGACTTCATTAAATGAAAATGCAAATTTTGTATTTAGGGTTACCAGAAAGTGTACTTATTCATTATTTTTGCAAGGTAATTTTGGACGCCTCTAGAAAATGCTTCTGTTAATTTGCAGGCATTAAGGTGTGCTAGGGAAGGATAAAAATAACAATATTTTCCCCCTAGTTAACTAACTAAGTTACAGAAACTAGTTACTATTTCCTAGTTGACTAATTGACTTTAAGGGCTTCAGATAAAAGGCATTGAAATACAGCGAGGAATTTACTGTGAAATACACATCTTGGTGTGGTATATAGCAAAGGTATGTTTGTTGAATTCTGCTTTTTTCCTATGCATTGGGTGTTGGTTATTTTTAAAACTGACTTTTTAATTGCAAGCCTTAAGGGCCACTTCATCAGCTCCCTGAGATGACTCTCTACTCAACAGTAAACTTGTAGTCATCTCATTTTTATCAATTAACCTATTATTGCATCCTAATAGCCATTGGACATTATGTAACACAGACTGTAGTTTTTTGTAGGCTACAGACAAGTGGGCTTTAAGGGAGCTGATTTATACCCGCTGCGTCATGTGCATATACAATCCAGTATATGTTCAGTATATACACTTCTCTAAAGTACTCTATAATTTTCTCTTTAAAAATATCTTTGAGAGAGTTTGGGGTTATTTAATTGCAACATCAGAATTGTAGAGAATTACAGTGATTTTAGTCTAATAAATCATGTTACTTAGCACCTGTGTTTCTGAGTACTGATGCTGTGAGCAGTGTTCATTTCATAAGCATGTAAATTTTTGTTCTGCTATGGAAGATGGAAAAATCTATTTAGTCAATTATGTCCTTGGGAAAAAAGGCTCTTCACCCACTTTGATCTGACCAGATATTCTGATGATCATGAATCATTTTGTTTCCTGGCTGATAAGCTCTACTTGCTTATCAACCCTCTGGGCTAACATGAATTCATCTGGCTGATGAAATGAAGATGCAGTGAAGAGGCTGCAGCAACAAAAATAACTGAGTTGACTGTGTTGCTGTTAGCACTGTATCAATGGAAATATTCTCAAATGCTTTGAAACAAGGTGATGGTGTCATTTGTTTTATGTAGAATACCAAAGTATTTCAGAACACTTCATACCCTTTCCCTACTGCTATTAAGACGCAAAACATAGTTGTCCCTCCCTGCCTCTGTAGTCCACTTCCTGGAATTAGACCTGCCAACTCCTGACTTCATGTTGCATCACACATATCTGCAATGTATCCTGCATGTTTTATTATGCTGAGGTGTTCATAAACAAATATATATGAGATCAAAGGCCGGAGATCCTTTCCAATGGCAAGTTGAAAGGTGGTCATAATTTGAAGCACCACCTAGAAACTGTTCCATTCTCTGCAAACCTGCCACTCATTCACAAAATTTGCTAGGAGTAGCTAGAGGTTTAACAGGATGAGATATTGGAAGTAAAAGTAATATTTCTTGAGTGTTAATTTCTTTTCTTTTCCCTTCCAGTGGGCGAGTTTGTGAGTGATGCCCTTCTGGTGCCAGACAAGTGCAAGTTCCTTCACCAGGAAAGAATGGATGTGTGTGAAACTCACCTGCATTGGCATACTGTTGCTAAAGAGGTACATTCATCTGTCTTAAAATTTCCTGCCTTCCTTCTTTAAAGCTGTGTCACTCTTCTGAGGATGATTTAAAATGTAGCAGTGACATGGAAAACAAAAAGCAATACTTTCAATGTTTGAGTGAAAAGCATTTCGGGATTTTTTGTAAGGTAGGAGATGGGAGTCAGAGCACAATAGAGTCCATGACTGAATACTTACCATTGACCTTTCAACACTGACCTTCTTTCATAGCACTATTTTTTTCTTCAATCACTCACAAACACACTGTGTTTTCTGCTTCCTTCATTTTCCTGTGTTAGCACTGGAACTAAATGCTTAGGATTTGCCTTGAATCATTATACCAGGTAGATATTATCCAGTATTTATCGTGGATATTGGTATGCCAGATGCCCACAGAGATCAAACAGGCCTCAGGGAGTGCACTATGTGAAATTCAGCAGAAAAGGGTAGGAGAGCTGATCAAACAAGGACTAGCCAAAGGCATTTTGCAGGCACAGAGTATTTACAATTTAACAGTGCTTTACTGAAAATAGAAATAAACTTAGTGTTACAATTGCTAATGTGTTTTGGAGGGTTTTTTTCCTTACATAGAGAGATTTAGGAATAAAAACTGAGATGAGTTTCCAGGATTTCTGATTGCTGTTTTTTTTGGAATTTTTAGCTTGTACATTATTCCACCTTCTGTAGATGAAATTTGAAATGTGATCAGCAGCTTTTCAAATTTTCAGTTCTTGTTTTAATTAGACTTAAATAAAACATGTAAGGCATCAACCTTCACACAGAAGAATTCTAGTTCATTTTGACTACTTGGAAACTTGAAATGGCTACTGCCTGGAAGAACATCATCACTGTGCAACACTGAACCATTTTTGGTTTTTTATCTGTTATACATCACTATATATTTAAGGTATAATTATGCCCAACTGACTGTTTTCCAAACAAAGCTAGGAGGTACTGTACTGGCAGAGGTGTCAGACCAGACACAGTGTGTTTCCAGTGTAAGAGGTATTTCAAATGTTGATTGACCTTGAGGCAAAGTTTCCAATAGCATAATGCATCAGGATCGGGATTAATACATCAAATAGTTATTCTATCATCATGTTTTCTGTTTATGAGGCAAAGCCTGTGAGGATTTTAGACAGTAAGATATGGAGTTATCATGTATATAGGAGAAGACAAGCTTTTTGTTCTGGGAAAGACTGATAGGAGAGCTTGTTGCTGGCAGTGGATACAGGTAGGGAGCTGCTTAGAGTAAAGTAGTGAATGCAAGTGTGATCTTTCTAAATCATGTTTCAAATTTCAGAGATGATGCAGTTCGCCAGCTTTAACTTCCTAAGATAGTATGCAGTCCCTTCATATTTTCTCAAGGTCTGTGAGATTTTTTTTAGTCTTCCTCTGTGCCAATATTGTTGCTGCTTTTATTCCCCCCCTCTTTTCTGCAGTCCTGTAGTGAGAAGAGCATGAATCTGCACGACTATGGCATGCTGCTGCCCTGTGGAATTGACAAGTTTCGTGGTGTGGAGTTTGTCTGCTGCCCGTTAGCAGAGGAAAGTGACAATCTTGATTCAGCTGATGCTGAAGATGATGATTCAGATGTCTGGTGGGGAGGTGCAGATGCAGACTATGCAGATGGAAGGTACAGTGACTTTGTACCCTTCAACTGTTATTAAGATGCCAAAAATCTGTCTAAAATACCTTGGCATAGAAGAGTCTTTGCACCTTATACATGAACTTGCATTTACAGTGGTTGAAAGCATCAGTGTTCTACTTTTTTTATTTTTAGCTTTCTACAGTAAAGTTTATTGTTAAAAGATACACTTTTAAGGCACACTTTTTAGTGCCTTTGTAATTTCTTCAGCAAGAATTATTGCCATTTTTATAACAAAAATGCCTAAATTCATATTTTTTGACAAATAAGTGACAAATGATGTACTCCTAAAATGCTTCATGTGCAGTCTGGGGTACTGCAGCAGATATCAGCCAACATAACCAGGAGTTCTTGAAATGCCTTCATTCGTAATAGGCATTAGCTAGGTGCTGTTATTGCAGTAAGAATATTTTTCTGCTGACAATTAGTTTCAAAACATGATCTAAAAGAAAATGTGCTTTATTATCTAGCCTTTGACAGATTTGTTAACTTGCTGCTGTTGAGAAGGAACATGGAGGTTTCCTTTACAAGGCAGTGATGGGTGAGAAGATACCATCCCTGTCCTTACCCTTCCCATCCCCTGTGCACATAGGTTAATTTTGAGCCTGATATGGGTTATAACTGTGTTATAACACTCAGTGGTAACTGAGTGGTCTGGTGTTGTTAAAGCCTTTTCATATCACTCTCCTGAGCATGTCAGACAGCAATTGGAAGAGCAGAGTACCATGTCATGTCCTTGTAACTGGATGTCAACAACTTGCGCAGACGGCTTTCTTCATAAACTAAGATCAATGTTCAAATTCTGTTTGTGCTCCCCAGGCTTTCATCACTTTATACTGTGCTTATGCAGTGCTTCTACTTCTTTTTTTGTATAAATAATGCACAAAATCTAAAACTTGGGGGTGATTGCAAGTAATTTCAAGGAGTACCCAGAAAATAAATGGGGACCAAATTATGTGAATAATGCAGAAGGTTAATAGGTCTGAATTGTGTTATGTTTGGACTTGCTAATAATCTAGAGGGAAACAATTCGAAGAACAGTGCAGAGATGAAGGACAGAGACTGAATTGCTGTAATTTGATGAAATGAGGTGGCATTAAGACTTAGAATAATGCGAATATATATAATGGTGGGCAACTAAATCTTTCCTGACAAAGCATTAGTAAGTGTTGCAAGGTAGAGTCCTTTGTGAATAATGGAATAAATTTAAAATAAATACTTCCCAATGGTAATTTCCGTTTTCTGCCATAAACCGGAGTGAATGGTCAGACTGTTTGATGCAAAAGCCTACATCAAAGAACTTTGCATATTCCATATTGATATCTTTGGACTTTCTTCTGATTTGTACTTCTAACAACTGTCAGTGTCACTATTTATAACCCTTTCAGTAGGATTTGTAAAGCTGCTTTTGGGCTTTTGCTGTGTCATTTCTGTATATTTAATTTAGATTTTGATTGGGTGTTTAAATGTTCTCTCATTCTAAGAAATTAGTGCAGACCTTGTACTAATGGAATTGTTTCTTTTTTTCATTATATAAATATATATTCATGCAAGATAGATCTATCCATCTATCTTAAATATCTATTAAATATATAGGTAACATTTATTATATATATACACCTACATATAAAGTACATGTCTTATACATACAAGATCAAAGATGCCAAAATTATTTTAAATAAAAGAGCTCACAGGGGTATAGAGTACTTGTTTGTAAGACAGATATCCACTGTATTTCTGTCTTTTTTGTGTTTGTCACTGAACATTTAATTTACTATTGTAGTCCATTTTCTTCCTCATAACACAGTTTAATATCTGAAGAGATGAGTTAAAGAATAACTTCATAAATTTTGTCTTCTCTAGGAATGGGAGCTGTAATTGCATTTCAATCCATTTCTGAAATTCCAAGCAAATACTGATTTTTTTTTTACCCTCCCCTCCCACAGAAGTGCTTGCAAAAGGAAAATGAAAGCTCCTTCTATGGGGCTCTTGTCCTTCATCTGCAGATGAAGAGCCAAGTAATTGGTAGTTCTTTTAGAATGACTCACTCATTTCTTGCTGCCTCTTAAGCCAAGTACATTTAAGCTGTGTGTATTGCAGCTAGAAATACTCTTGAACTTTAGTTATGTATATATTAAAAAATAATTCTCACATGGCAGTACGTGGTAATTCAAATATTCTGTGTGTGTATATTTATTTATATCCGAGCATATGTTTGTGGCTATCAATACATAGTCCTAAACTGATTCATTAGTCCTTAGTCCTAAACTGATTGTGAAGGAGAAGGGAAGTGTAAGGTAGGAGAACACTTTGCTAATGCTAAATTGCCAATATTCTCTGTTATTAAAGCACATCTGTTTAAAGTGCTTACTCAAGTCTACATTTGTCACCTTACATGGGTACCCAAGTCAAAGTGAAGGTGACATGTTTGAGGTGGAGGTGACAAGCTGAAAAGCAGATGATTACATTCTTGTTTCTCAAAACTATGACAGAGCAAAATCCAAGAAATGTGGGTGATCTATTTTGACATAACTTTATATCTCAAGCTATCAGATTTAAATTTTAAAATATTTGCATTTGTGTTTCTCAATGTGTAGGGGAAAGCACATTGCAGCCATTCAGTTAATAAATGCCGTTTTTCAGACTGTTGTGTTTTCACCCCCAACAGTTGTCCCTGAGGCACTGTATTTTTTTGCTTTGTTAAGGGTGTTTTCTTCTCCACAGGGGGAAGAAAAGCTCAGCTGCATGTTGTAGCTACACTATTAGAGGGCATGTGGAGGTAGCTTGGGCTGTAGTTCCTCATAGTTGGGTGTCCTTCCTACCCAATATCTGACCACCACCTGGGTCTGGATGTAAAAGGATGTGACTTGCTTGTTGAGGTTTGTTGGCGGTACTTGGAGGAAGGTGGGAGGGTATTTTGGTGATATATGTACCCGTTTTATTCATGAGGCCAAGAGGCAGGATCCACATGTACTTTTGAAATTGTCTTGTCATGCTCATCCTGAAATAGTTTTTAACTCTGACAAAGAGGTCACAAGCATTTTTAAGCAGTGGAGTTTCTTGTTGCTATCATCACCTTTAATTAAAATTTACCTTGAAGCCTGCCTGAGGGACAGTCAGATGTAGGTGCTGACTTTCAGTGTAACTGCAGACCTCTCCCTGAATAGCTACAGCTCAGTCAAGTGACCTGCAAGCTCTGGCTCTCTTGCAACTCAGCACAGCCTGGTGGTCCTTCTGCCTGTGTGTGGGAACTAGCTGGAAGCTTTGGTGTCCTTGATGTCCAAAGCTGAACATCTTTAGGAGTGATGGCCAAGCTGGAAACTTCCAGGTTTTCTCTGTTGTCTTGGTTTGAAAGTCAGGTGTCTGCTAAGGAAGGCAAGAGCCTCCCTTTAAATGGAAAATGTAAACCCCTTCTCTCTGAATTATTATAATTTTTGAAATTTAGGTGCTCTCGGGCAAAGATATGACAATAGGAATAACTGTTTTTTATTAGTATGTATAATAAAGCAAATAAACAACAATAACAACTACGGCATTAACAACAAACAGAACTAGAAACCCGGTAACAGCCTTCTCGGCTGCAGTCACTTTCCTCTTTGGTGTAGTGATGGTCAGAGCCGGCAGGGGTGCTGGTGGCTCCGGTGGGCAGGGCGGGTGCAATGATTCCCCCACGGCTGCAGGCGGGCGCTGTGGCATGAGCTCGGGGAGCAGAGGGTAATGGTGGCTTGCCTGAGACGGATGGAAGAGAAGCTTTTGCTTTATAAACTCCCTGGGGCAGTCGATCCCAGTGCCTCAGCAGGACACTCGGAAGCAGCAAGCTGGGCCGGCAGTAAGTCTCGTCAGGCAGGGGATGGGGGGCTACAGTGCAGCAAAACATTAGGAGCAGTGCTGCGGAACCAGCGGGGGTGGGGCAGTGGCGGCCGGGCTCCCAGCAGGGCAGGGAGAGGCGAGCTCAGGATCTCAGGCACCTGAGCAGATGGTGTTAGGTCCCTTTTTTAGTGATAATAAGGAGGTGATAATAAGGTCTCGGTTCAGTGGCTGCTCTCACGAGCAGAAGCTCACCCCATGGCAGAAGAAGCAGCTCCAGACTGGGCTCTGGCGGCAGCAGCGAATTCCTTTTTCAAGCAGCAGCTCCTACTGTCCTCCTCTGAAGCCGAGAGAGAGAACTAACCATTGTCCTAGCCCCATCTTTTACTTGCTCAATTCTCACGGTATCTCTGTCTCTCAGAGAGAAACTCTCAGATAAGAGAAGTGCAATCAGATGCCTTCTTCTCCTGAGTTTGGCCACTTCTTTTGTTTTTTTTAAGTACTCTGTTGTTAGTGTTTCTTAGCAATTTATGGGAAAAAATTGTATACTTAAAAAAGGAACAAAAGGAAAGAAAGCTAACCGCCAACATTATCCACCCCAAATTTTTTCCCATATCAACATGTTACATTAAATTTAAACTTTTAGATTATATACATACATGCACTACCTTAGTTGTATACATGTATATAAGCAGATATGGATACAGGCACAGTGTCATGGGTAGTTCATCCTAAAATAAGGTCCTCTTAAGGTATGCATCAGGTCTTTCCATTCTTTTGCATCACCTACCAGGTGCAACCTGGTCCGTGAACGAAGACAACTCCATGGATGGGATTGTCCTTGCTGGAGGCAGAATTAAGCCAAACAGTTATTTTCAGTGTACTTCTCGTGTATCTCCATCTGTTGTTTGCAAGGGCTCAGACTGGGCAGGGCCTGCTTGGTTGTTGGAACTTTGGGTGTTCACTAACCATGTGGCCTTTGCTAAATTAATCTCCTAGTTCTTGAAACTCCTCTTACTCAGTGCTTTCAAGGTGGTTTTAAGCAGTTTGTTGCGTCGTTCAACTTTCCCAGCTGCTGGGGAATGATAAGGAGTATGATACACCCACTTAATGCCATGATCTCTAGCCTAGGTGTTTATAAGGCTATTCTTGATATGAGTCCCATTGTCAGACTCAGTTCTCTCTGGGGTACCATGCTTCCAAAGGACTTGCTTTTTAAGGGCTAGGATGGTGTTCCAGGCAGTGGCATGAGGCACAGGGTAGATTTCCAGTCTTCCAGTGGTGGCTTCTACTGTTGTGAGCACATAGCGCTTGCTTTGGCAAGTTTGAGGCAGTGTGATATAGTCAATCTGCAAGGCCTTTCCATACTTATATTTGGACCACTGCCCACCATACCATAGGGGTTTTACCCACTTGATCGCAGCATATGTCTTACAGTCATGGATAACCTAAGACATATTATCTATGGTTAGATCTTCTCTTCAGTCTCATGCCTACTTACTTCGTTACATTTCTGCCCTGATGACTTGGGGCATCATCGGCCCATCGAGCTAGGAATAATTCTTCTTTGTGTTACTAATCTAAATCTATCTTTGACACCTTTATTTTTGCAGCCTGGTCTATCTGCTTTTTGCTTCAGTATTCTTTATTAGCCCATCTCCTGGGGACATGGGCATCTACATGACAGACTTTCACAGGTGGCAAGTGAAAGTGGCAAGTCTCTATGCAAGTGGCAATGTCTTTTTACTCATCAGCAGCCGAGGTTGGTTTTCTTCTATGCTGCCAATAGTGGCTTTTTTCCACCTTTCCAGCCAACTCCTCAGAGCATTGGCTACCATTCACAAATTGGTATAAAGGTATAGCTTTGGCCACTTTCTTTCAGCAGTGTCCAGGGCCAGCTGAATGGCCTTGAGTTCAGCAAGTTGACTTGATCCACCCTCTCCTTCAGTAGCTTCTGCAGCCTGTTATGTGGGGCTCCATATGGCTGCTCTTCACTTCTGGTTCATCCCTATGATGTGACAGGAACCGTCAGTGAAAAGAGCATAGCCTGTTTCTTCTGTTGGTAGCTGGTTGTATGGTAGAGCTTTTTCAGCACGTGTCACTTGTTTCTGCTCTTCTTTATCAGTGAGACCAAAGTTTTCACCTTTCGGCCAGTTTGTAATTATTTCCAAAACCCCAGGGCGATTTGGGTTTCTAATAGGGGCACGCTGTGTGATGAGAGCAATCCATTTGCTCCATTTGGCATTGGTGGCGTGGTGGGTAGAGGGAACCTTTCCTTTAAACATCCACCCCACTGCCAGTAGTTGGGGTGCCAGGAGGAGTTGTGCTTCCATGCCAATCAGCTCCGAGGCAGCTTGAACTCCTTCATAGGCGCCCAAGATTTCCTTCTCTGTGGGAGTGTAGTTGGCTTCGGACCCTCTCTAACTTCAGGTCCAGAATCCTGGTGGTTGGCCTTGAGTCTCCCCAGGACCTTCTGCCAAAGGCTCCAGGACAAACCATTGTTCCCAGCTGCAGAGTAGAGCACATTCCTCACCTCTGTTGTCGTCCTGACTGGGCCAAGGGCTACCGCATGAACGATCTCTTGCTTGATCTTGGCAAAGGCTTGTTGCTGTTCAGGGCCCCAGTGGAAATAATTCCTCTTGTGGGTAACCAGGTTGAGAGGGCTCACGATTTGCCTGTCCTTGGGAATGTACATTCCTGAAAAACCTGTGGCGCCTAGGAAAGCTTGTGTTTCCTTCTTGCTGGTCGGTGGAGACATTGTGTTGATCTTATTGATAACTTCAGTGGGAATCTGATGCCATCTATCTAGCCACTTTACTTCCAGGAACTGGATCTTTTGGGCAGGTCCTCTGATTTTGCTCTTCTCGATGGTGAAGCCGGCTTCCAGCAGAATCTGGAGTATCCTCTCTCCTTTTTCAAATACTTCCATTGCCATGTTCCTCCACACAATGATGTCATTACAGATGAATGGTACAGTGGAGATGGTGAAATTTCCAAGCCAATTTTTAGAAATCAAGAAAAATTTAAAGAGGAACCAAGTGGGTTTGTGCCCCTTTTTAACTTTTTCTCCTGTGTAAATGGAAGCAAGTCATCTTTCTTGCAGACTCTTCCGCAAGGTGGCTTTAACCACAATCTATTCATAAAACATACCTGGGTTTCCCCCAGTGGAAAGCTGCAGTATTATCTGAAGTCTCTCTTGTGTTTCTGGAGGCCAGGTATTTTGGGGAGAAGGGAACAGGGAAATCATTCTTATTTGTATAGAGGCTTAACTCCTAGTAGAGTCAGGTTTGTGGCATATGAAAATTTTATCAATATGTTTTAACTTCTTAATGCCCTGTTAAAAAGGAATCATACTGTCTTCTGTTTTGCCGAGTTCGCTTTCAAAGTTGTAGGCAATAAAATATAAAATGAAATATTAAAGGCTTGATCTCTGAAATGAGTTGGAGAAGTTGTTAACTTCACCTAGAAGGCTGTTCAACCATATGTGATGCCATAGAAAGATTCACAATCACTTGTGCACGAAGTTGACAGAAAGTCATTGCGTGTTTAAATATTTAAAGATCATTTATTCATTGGTAGTAAAATTCAAGTAGAAGATCAGAAACAAACCTAAACCTTGCCACAACAGAGCACTAAGCTCAAGAAATATTTCGAAGGCAACAGTAGCAGTAGACGAACATATATTTTTTGACCTGTTGTCTGTATCACTCAGAACAGAACTAAGAATGATCCCAGAAGATTCTTGACATATTAATCCACCAAATGCATTGGCTAGTCAACTTCAGTATTTCCTCCTGTTGTCCTGTAGAAGCGTCCTTTCCATTCACATAGCGCTTGTAACAGCAGAAGGAGAAACTCTGCAGTTGGTAATTCAAGGTCAGTTCAACACTTGGTAGTCGTCTATGAAAGGCATGCAGGGAGCCGCTAGATAAGCAGTCTCCTGAGAGAGGCAAAAAAGCTCCCGAGGAATTTTCTTGCTTCTTTCGCATCAACTGAGTGCATTTTGTGCAAATTTGATCTTCTTTCAAAATAAAATTTCGTTGATGGTATCATGGAGCGAGCATGTTTACAAGTATTATTCAACTGTCAAAATATGGGATGCTAATGTTGACTTTTTTTTTCTTTAGAAATTTCTTTAGCATTTCTTACTATTTGGGACATTCCAGAGTCCTGGATTCTTTCTTTTCTATTTAAAGGGAAGGGAGGGAGGTTAAGAAACAGGTAACTGTTTTCCTTATAGAGATTTCAAATAAAATGTTCTCTCATGTTACCTTGAAGTAATTTTGTTGGTGACATATCATGATAATTTTCTTCATTTAGCGATGATAAGGCAGTAGAAGAACAAGCAGAGGAAGATGAGGAACTAACTGTTGTGGAAGATGAAGATGCTGATGACGATGATGATGATGGTGATGAAATTGAAGAGACAGGAGAAGAGTATGAAGAGGCAACTGAAAGAACTACCAGTATTGCAACCACTACCACCACAACTACAGAGTCTGTGGAAGAGGTTGTCAGAGGTAAATTCATCAGGCTTGGGGCTGAAACACTAATCCTACTGCTTTGCATATTTGCACTTTACAACACAAAAATGTTCCAAACAGCAAAATACCCAAAGCTGCAGTATTGTGCTTTTTGGCTCCTGTAATTTGCATGTTTAATCCCCTCACCTTTCCCATTACAAATATTCTGTGTTATTCTGGGATAGTTCTGCCACAACCCTTTGGATTTTCTGACCTCCAGTCCTCCTGGAGGTGCACAGATGCTGCAGGGACTGTCTGTCCTTGAATTGTGTTTGTTGTGTGTGTTGTTCATAACATTTCTTGTTCAGAAACAGAAGGGTTGATTTTATTTTAAAGTAGCATTAAATAAAATTCAACTGTCATATGTAGCAAATAGGACAGGGAAGTGTGTATGGTTTATCATGCACATGAGTTACAGAAGGATATGAAGTGTCAGTTCCAAGTTGGTTTGGTCTCTCATATTAACAGCAGTGATGGATCATTTTGTGTGATTCTCTTAGATACTTGTTTGCTATGTTTCTCCATGAATTAGTAATTCAGTAAAGTTAGACAAATTTAAAATAACTATGAAGAAAAATGAACCTAAACTAATGAGTTTTAAAGCGTGGGGAAGAAAGAAATAGGAAAAAATAGAATACATGGAGTGAGAAAAAACTCTCCTTTTCTAAAATTTAATTTTCATTGCATGTTTTAGTTCTTAACAGAACTGCATTTTAAACTTTGAATTTTACACTAGTTCATGGTCAGCATAGCAACACGGTTTTTTTAAATGCCTCATTTCTCCTACAGTGCATATTGGAATTAATTATCCTTATTTTTCTATTTTAATAGTACAGTTCAGTGTGGTGTAAATCTAAGTAAAATAGATCCCCGTTCTTCTACAGTGCTTACATCTTTGCTGATAAATGCTGGAGATGGTGGCCGGAAATGAGATTAAAGACTACATTTGAAAATAAAGGAGTTGTGACATGCAGGAGGCAGAGGGAAAATGATAGAAATTGGGGCCATTGTGAAATGAGGGAGAAAACATCTGGCCTGTCTCCCCATGCTTCCCTATCCCCTGCCTCTGGGTATTCTTGGGACTCCAGTGGTAGTGGAGTCCCACATTTTGCATGTGGCAGTGGCCCTTCCTCTTGAGCCTTGGTTCCAGTGTTTGTCAGAGGAGAGGGTGCTGACTGCAATTTATCACACCAGGGTACAGAAGCATGCTCAGGGGATGCTTTGGGGAAAGCAGAGTTACTTGCTTATATTTTTCTGTTCAGTTTACATGGAGCACTAAAGCTTTGCTAAAACCACTTGCAAATGTTTCTTTCTAAGGCTGGCAACTCAGTCTTGTGTGTTTCTGTCTTATATAACTGTTGAGTGTTTTGCTGAGTTGTTGGAGAACCTTTTCAGTGAGGAGGGGGTAGGAGGAGTTTATATCTTTAAACCAATTAAATGTATTTCCATATGTGAGCTTTTACTCCCTGGGGATAAAATGCCCTGTTTTCACTGGTAAATGAATATTGAAAGGGGAAAAAAAAAAGAAAAAGTACACTTGACTTTAATGGGATTTTGGATGAGTAGAAATGAGGACAAATTTGGCAGGAGATGTTTCTTTACTGAGGGTGATGTTTCAAAGAGGTTAAGATTTATAGCTTTCAGGAAAGTAGCATACAATCACCTGAATATAAAACATAACATATAAAAGATGAGGTAAACTATTGAAACGACCTTTTAGAAGCCCTTTAGAAATGTATATATTTGCTGATCATGAAATGATTGCATATTGTTTTTCCCAAGTCTAACCTTTCCCACCTTGGGTGACTGTGAGGAAAATATGCGTTGGTTCAAGTGAGGTGAGGACAATCTGTTACCAGTACAAGTTTTCATCACAGTTCTGCCACAAGCCTTTGGGCTTCCTGACTTTCAGGCTTCCTGGGGCATGCATGGTGTAGGAACTGTCCTGGAGAGTAAGTGGTATCTGACAGAGCTGCACTATGCAAAGTGGGGCATTGCTTATTTATTAAAGTAGAAGTGTCCAAATGACATAGCCTTGATTCTTGCTTTTCTTTCCTTCCTACACACAAGAGAAAGCTTCCTACAGGGTCCCTGTCCTCCTGGTGCAGGCAGCAGATCCAGCATAGGAACTTGTGTGGTGAGCATCTTGCTGATGCAAGTGTCATTGTAAATAACAGTGTCATTGTAAATGAAAGAGGCAGAGGGACCTTGTTGAGAACTTATGTTATTAAGAAGTGGTCTTTACTATAGAGGCATCCTGAAAGCCTCTCTAAAAGGATTGAAGCGTTAGAGCTTCATTCATGTGGACTGAGCTCTGTTCCAGGCTGCCTTGCCCAAGCACTGGTTATAAAACATTTTAGGATGCTCTTCACAACCCTTTACATCCAGTTTTATGAAGCTATAACTAATATTATGTCTTTAGCATTGAAGAACACAGAGAGTGTGTTTATCCAGTTTAAGAGGAGCTGCTTTTCAAATGGACAACTGTTGTAAAGCTGTAAGTTAGGATCTAATTGTGGGCTGGTACTGAGCCCTTTCTCTGCCAAATCAGTGGAATGGCTGCCATCAGCCATAAATAATTAAAAAGCATAAATGCAGTGTTATACTTTAAAGATACTTGAGCAACTGTAGAATCAATTTTTCAGGCAGTTTTATTTCTGTGCATATTTTAGTGAATTGTGACCAAAATAGTAATAATAGAACCACTTACATACTTATTTTTAGTGAAAAGGAAATTAATCTTTCCCAGCGAATGAAAAAGTCCCATTGGTAGGAGGATAGTATTTTCATTCTGCAGCAACCACATTTCTATGTGTTTATTAAAAAATGTTAATAAACTTTCCATAGCCCAGTATTTGCCAATATTCACTTTCCTACCTTTTGTGAGAGATGATCGTTACTCTGAGTTCATATGGCGTATAGCAGCAGACCCAGTTTAAACTTTTAGATATGCTCTTGCTGGGCTTCAGATGTTAAATCCAGACAATTGTGGGTCTGAGATTACAAGGATTCAGATGGTGAAATTAGTGTGAAATACACATTTTTCACCTTTGGTCATGGGGAGATGTTAGCATCGAATTTGTGCTGAAGAAAATATGGCTCATTTATGAAGCCCTGCTCTTGACTTTTGTCTGTATGTGAAGCAAGGGAAGTGACTCTGATGGCCAGGATTTAGATAAGGGAGTGGTTTAATTTCTGCAATCATTGCCATGGTGTTATGGGTGTTGCAGAGATGGTCCCGAGGATCCAGGCTCCCCGTGATTTTTCCAGCGTGTGATGGAGGCAAGCAGGAGCACTGCTTCCCCCATCATGTGCAGTTGTTTGGGATTTTGTTTCTGCTGTCCTTCTGCACAGGACAGCAGAAGGACACAGGAGGTGACAAGAAAAATCAGTCTTGGCATACAACAATCTCTCTTGGCATACAATGAAGAATAAGCAGTTTTGGCTTAGTGCTTCCCATCAACATCATAGTCAATCAGATCCCATTAGAGGAGAGCAGGGCAGTCAGCCCAGCAGCCTGGAACAAAACATGTGGCAGCTTCTCTGCATACCTGCCAACAGATGTGGGGGAATTAGCAGCATAAGTCTCACGTGCCTCCTCCAGCAGTGTAATATTGCCCTTTATCAGTTAGTTTTGCTTTTTCTAATTCAGCTGGATTTCTTTGGGCAGTTAGGAAACAATCTAAGCAGTGCTGCTTCACATGACATTTTAACTGTATTTACTGTCTAGAGTTACAAGTGAGAGACCATATGCCGGTTTCCTAGCTAGAGAAAAGTAGCCTGATGTTGATATGGTAGGTCTTAGTGTCATTGATCTGTCATGAGCGGTTTTCTCCTGAAGATTTTTAACTGAAAGACTTAAAATCCATTCAGTGACTCCTACTAGATATTGTAAAGCAAGAGAGATTAACCCTGATTGCAAGACCTGTCAGCTAGGAATTTTGGGACAATATTAGTAGTGTATGCTATATTAATTGGGGTTTTTTTTCCACGCTCCATAACTGTGCCCCACTTTCATAGAATCATAGAATGGCCTGGTTTAGAAGGAACCTTAAATATCACCCAGTTCCAACCCTCTGCCATGGGCAGAGATGCCTTACTCTAGACCAGGTTGCTCCAAGGCCTGCCCATCCTGCCCTTGAACACTTTGAGGGATGGGGCATCCACAGACTACCAGGGCAACTTTTCTTCTTCAAAAAGTTATCATCTTGGTACTGTAGTAGTAGTTCCTTGCTCTTCTTCTTGCCTTCAAGGCTATGCAGTAAGCTTTATTTGGAAAGGGATGATGTGTGATTGCATTTCATATCAAGAAAACATGATTGGTTGCTATATAAATAGTACACATTCATATAAATCCACTGAGGTTTTTGCTATGAGATCTTCATTACGAATGATCATCTACTGTAATTTATGAATGAGAGCTGACAAAATTAACCTAAAGGATTTGCATTTATAGCTTTTAATTAGACATTTTAATTTAAAGCACAGCTATTCCACTATAATATAATACTTTATTATACGTTGCAATTGGAGGAAATCTTCTTTGTAATCTGGTGATCTTGTTGACGGAGATGCAATATAGTACTACCTTTTTGGGTCGAGGGCAAAAGTACTGAAATACTAAACACACTAATAGTGTTATTTTATGTAAAGTTGGAAGGTTGAGAGTAATTTCATTTGAAATATATCTTGCCAGAAGTAATTACCAAGAATCTGTTTCCCTAGAGATGTCGTATTATTATATTGAAGCAGTAATTAATTGCAATATTTTTTCCTGAAGATTTTGCTGTGTAAAAAGACTGGAATGCACTTCCAGGCTAATCCTCATACTCACTATCATGCCATGTTAGCAGAATTGTGATGTTATGTGGAAATACTGCCTTTTCTAAAACACATAAATTCATGAAACTATATTAGCCTAGATTTAAAATCAAGCTGGGTTTTTTGTTTGCTTTCTGGCCATCAGTGGTAACTTTATGGCACTTTAGTTCCAAATATAGTTCTGTCATGCACAAGAAATAAAAAATATATTTTCACATATTTGTTCCGCTTCAGAACTATAAGGCTTTGTATTCTAGCCAAGTATGCCGTTAATTTTTTTTAATATTCTAAATATGCCCTTGCAGTAGCTTAAGAATAAACATTATAGAGAGAATTTAATCTTGATTACACAGGATGGAAATTACGATTTAAGGGTATTTAACAGCTTTAGAGGAGCTGTCCTCAGTATTGCATTGAGAAGTCATCATTTTGCTTTTTTAACTGCTCTCTGTAAAAAGGCATTTTAGCAATTGTGTGGCTTGTGCACCAACTTTAGTCCCAGAGCATGTGCCAGCTTCACAGCTGTCTTCTCCTAATTCCGAAAGCCTCTTCTGAAATTAGCTCTTGTCTTTGAATACTCAAATTAAAATTTGGTTTCCTCTTCTAACCATATATTCAGAATGAGGAAGTTTTGTTTCAGTGAAATTATCTTCAAATATTCCCTTTTGATTGATTCATTGAGTAAAAACAGTTGTGCCTTTTTAGAACACAAAGAGTATAACTGAAAGAAGAACAGTGCATTTGCTCTTGCCTAATTTTTCTCAGCTAGTTTAAAAAATAAAGACTAGTATAGGGGCATATATATTAATATCCTCAAACTATAGCTCAATTCCTGAAGATATAGAAGCCAAAATTACTCCAGTTGTGATGTTTTATATACTAGTGCCTGAAGAAGGGGAGCATATACCTCATGATACACATTTGAGAGGTTTGTTCCTTTGGCCTCTCTTGCATTTTTAAGTTACTTACTCTGTTCTTTAGCGAGATATAAATGGTAAAATAAAAGATCTGATCCCATATACTTAAGCAACTGTTTGAGGTCCTCATTTAAGAGGTGTTCAGGTCCTGTGTGATTGTGACATAGTTTGAATGGACAGCAGACACACACCAGTGCTAATGGGCTCATTCGGACCCTCAGTATGATTTAGTTGTGTGTACTTGATTATATCAGCTTCAAACTTGCAGGGCTGGTAGTACAGAAAGGCTCATCAATACAATACATTTTCCATTACCGTGGCTATATTTATCAAGACCTTGCAGTATTTATAAGTCAGCATGATGGTACCTTTCTTCTGTAGCATTAAGGTAAATAGGTTTCTCAGAGGTGTAAGCTAGACATGGGAAACCAACTTCCAAGACAGGTCAGAGTTAGTAACCTAACTCCTCCCTTTTGGGGAGTTGGTCCCTTTTTTCTTAGATCTCTTCAAATTTAACTTCTGATTTAAGGTTTGGGCTGACCGCCAGTATTAAATGAGCTTAGTTCTCATAATCATGTAAATAAATTCAAACCTGAAAAAATATTGAATAAACTTGATATTTACAGTAATAGAAATATGTAAATGTAGCTTTAATTATTCTCCCTGTTAGAAGTTTATGTTTTATTTCCAATTTTTCAATTGAAAATGTTGTTAACAATTTAAGTCCCATAAGGGGAAAAAAATCATGGAGTTGAGATTTTGAAATAAAGAAATTATGATTTCACTTTGATTTGAAATTGGTTTTCTTCAAGTAGCAGTAAAAATAAATGGTAATGAAAAATTTAAAATGACATTCAGAACCATATTTTATATTTCCCTCTGCAAAAAGTGATCATCAAAAACATCTAAAATGTTTGCACATAAATTCTAATGAACTCTACTTACAACATTTTGGTAAATAAGTGCTTATGGAAGCACTTTGTGTAAAGTCAGTATAAATCAATGTCCACATGCTTAAAGACTGTATTTCCTAGGGTGCTGAAGTCTTCCTAGGGTGCTTTTCAAAGAAAAAAATAACACAGTCTGTACCAATGTTTAATATAACTGGTTAGTTTTCAGTATTCAACTACTTAATCTAAAAGCAATTCAACAAGCTTTGCCGTAGCACTGTCCTTCAGGGAGTTGTGCTTGCTTGGTTAGAAACAACTGGGTTTGCCCTGACATGCTGGAATAAGTACAAGAAGTTTGGAATGGGGAAAATTGACTTGCATTTTCCTGATTATCTCAAAAGTAATTTGTCATGTCTCAGGTTTTGGAGAACAGAGATATTGGCACCTGTGGTTTAGGACACAGGATGAGAGAAATTTGGCTGTTGGAGTAGAATGGTTTGAAAACTCTGAAGTGTCTAAAAGCAACTGTTCATGAACCTGGGTTGTCACAAAGGCTTGTCCTCTTTAATTGTATCCAATTTCTTGAAGCTAAAGGCAAAAGTTTGTCTTTGGAGGGGGAGGCATTGCATTAGTAAGCAGACGAGACTCAGTTTCTGTATGCAGAAAAGCCTATTCTTTGTTCACATAACTTGTTTTTATAAAGTTTTCACAGACCTTGTGTTTTACTCCAATTGGCTAGTAGTTTTCTTGCTACTCAATTCACTGGTTAGTAACTGGCATTCTGCCTATCAAATCTCCCTAATTTTGGATTGTTTACATATCTTCTTATCTGATTCTCATGGGACAGATTTCTTGTTTATTGCAGGTGCAATTTTTTTTTCTACAAGAGTAGGTTTTTATGCAAACGGATTCTCATTCTTAAGATTTCTTCACATGAGAACTTTAGCTAGCTGCATTTAGAAGAAGTAACAGGCCAGCTGGTAATTCAGCAGAGCAAGGCCTGATTTCATAAGGCCTTTCTTTTATAATACCTCTGCCTGTATGTAACAGGAAGAGTGAGTAAGTTAAACAAAGCAAAGCTCATTGTTGATGCTGTACTGCATACAAATTATTTGTGGTATCAAGTAAAACTGAATTGCATGTTTGCAAAGAGTAACTCATATTTGCTTCAGTTTTCAGCAACAGAATTAAAATATGAAGCAAAGACAGCTTTTAGTTTTTTATTGAATTTTATGAATTGTTTAGCTTAACCCACACACTACAGCAGTGCATGCTGCCTGCCTGCTCCTAATATTTGCTAAAATGCCATAGTTCACCCCCTGTAGACATTAATTGCTACACTTGGCAGCAACAGAAGGAAAGGGAAGTGGTGTTTGGATTAATAGCCCAAGAAAACCTGTTAAATTTCTCATCTCAGCACTTCATTTCCCTATCTTGTCAGCTGAGGTGTTGCAGCTGAGAACCAAATGCAATGGCTTTTTCTTGTAAGGACAAGTGATAGATGGGGATATAGAGAGGCGTAGGAGGAGTATCTGGCTCACAAGTAGGAGTGATGGGGCCATTGCCCAGTAATATAGCTGTTTTAAAAATGTACCTTTGCTGCAAAGCAGGGATGAAGGAATGCTACTCTGAGCTCTCCACAGAAAATGGCAGACAGGCATGGTAACATTGGGAAAGGGATGAATGACAGCAGTGACACGTTTCCTAGACTGAACTGGCACTACACTTCCCTCAAAAAGAGCAGTCATGAAACAGTAAACCAGAGCACTTCCCCCTCTCTTGTTTATTCTCCATTTAGGTCATAAACATTTAAAGAACATTTCTCTCTGTGGTGACCTAAGTACCATGTAGGTCTCATCAAGGGCTGTAGGGTTGGCAGTGCAGGCTGGAGGGAAGGATGTCCTTCACATGATGGGAGGTGACAGGTCAGGCAGGGGGCCTGTCAATGGCCACAACAGTGGGGTGCAAAGCTTCTGGCTTGCTCTTTTTAATATGTTACTCTGTGGTTTACTGAACACTTGTTCAAGTGCATCTTCGTGTGTATAAATGACTTAGTTCACCAATGAGACAATTCCAGTGTCCAGTCTGATGGACAATTACCTTTGCCTTTGCACATTCAAATCTCTGTTTCTATTTCTGTGGGAGAGGTACCTATAGGAAATTTCAGATTAAATCTGTAAACAGTTTCCAAGCTGAAAACAGTGCAAAAGAAAATAAAAAGTCTGTATAGCAAAACAAGTGTTTTAAGGGAAACCTATAGAAGGGGCTTACTGTGTGGCTATAGGCTGGCCCACAATCAGCATTAAATAAGAAAGGCTGAATTGTTGAGACCTTTGTATTTTCAGAAATGACATTTCCTGTCAGTAAAAATTCTTTTGATTATACATGTCTGTTTTATATCAGAAGTCGCTATTAATTTTTAATTTACATGTGATAGCTTTTCCAAGACTGTGCAAAGCTAGCTTTTTGTCAAGATTTGACTGTATAATTGAGTGGTGTGGCTGGATTTGGTTTTAAATTAAATCATGAGAACTACTTGTATACTAAAAATTATCTATAATTAATCATATGGTAATATACAATTAATTGTAGTTAATGTGCTGTGCAATTAATGATACTTATTTTGTTTTTTCTTCAGGTAAAAAACTCAGTATTCTTTTCCCCCTAATTTCTTCATACAGAAGTGCAGCATTTTTAGCGCATTCTTGATGGTTGCGTACTCTTGGATCTGTTTCTCTCAGACTAAATGTATGCTTCCTGAAATTGATTCTTGACATTATTTATAGTTAGAATACGTTAATAAGTTAAATCCATGTAAAATTATAGCTGTATTGTATATTTAAGGAAATGTAGGTTGTGTTGCCAGTGACAGTTGGACAATAAAAACCTATTTGTAAGCAGTGGTGCTTCTGAGGATAGTGAATTGATGGATCAGGACAGACAATGAAAAGCAGGATTCTTTGCAGCCAACATTTTGAGAGATGATGAACATGCAGGGGATTTTCAGTGCTAGTGCAGTGATATTTTTTCTTACCTTTCAACCCTTAGGAATGTGATTTCCACAAAATTCAAATTTATGCAGAGAATTTAAAAGCCTCTAGTTGAATGTAGCAGTTTGTTTGCCAGGTAGTGTGTGGGATGGAAGTAAATGAGGGGTTTATTGGTTTAATATTATGTATATTTGAAATTACTTGTGCAGCACATAGAAAGATAAAACTGTTTTTTGTCTGTTTGGAACATTATTGGTAAAAAGCTATATGTTTACATGTGTAATTGGCTGAACTCCAAATTGCAGGCAGAATTTGCTTTGTCTTTCTTTAATTTGTGTGGTTTGGTTCTTCCCTCAGATTTCCCGGTGTTGCAGAATGTAGGCAGACTGTAGCAGCTCACAGTGAACACAAGCACAAATTATTTTCATTTTTTTCCTGTAGGTATATTCACTGGGGGTGAGATTTCCTCCCATGGATGGTTCAAGATGCAGCAGTAATTTTATATATGTGAGCCCTCGAACTGTGAATTAAAAACCCTGTGCTGGGTGGCTTGCAAAAGGGAGTTTCTTCATCACTGGCTACATTTAAATAAGTGTCTGAAGTGAATTTGTTTTCCACTATAATGTATTAACAATTGTTTGTTTGGTTTTCTTTTGTATACTTTGGTCAGGGAGGGTATATAGAGCTAAAAAAGAACAAGAGAAAAATGTGTCTCCTACTTTCAGATGTTTCCTTTCAGATACCAAGTAAGCTGCTTGGGCAGGAATCCAGCCAGGGCTATTGGCAAAACCCCCAGTCACTTGGTGGTTATACCCCTCTGGCCTGGAAGCAGATGAAATTCCACATTTGTTTCAGGGCAGCACCTCTTAATGTGTGCGGATAAAGTTGCTAGGAACATAAGATATAGGCAGGCTAAGGAGACTTTGTGGCAGGAATCTGTGTCAGTTCAAAATTTACCTTAATTATCTCTGGGGAAGGGTTTCCTATTCCTCAAAACACCACCTTGGTGCATCTCCTTCCAAAGCACCATCTTGGTGCATGTCCTTTCCCCACCTGAGTGTGTGGACACAGAGAGACGCCTAATTAAGAAGCCAAGATGATACCATTTCCATGCTAAATTTGGTTCCTCCGGGTCTCCTGTGAATAGAGGTGTGCTCTGAGCAAGCCGAGACTGGGCCGTGCCGCGCGATGATCTCCCGCTGGTACTTTGACATGGCTGAAGGAAAGTGTGCACCCTTCTTTTACGGCGGCTGTGGCGGGAACCGGAACAACTTTGACTCGGAGGAATACTGCATGGCAGTCTGTGGCAGCATCAGTAAGTGCCCTCCACGGCGCCCGCCTTGCGGGGAGCGGGCCTGGGCTCACACTAACCCCAGCCGCGGTCTGTCCACACCTCTGCTCACCACTTGGTCCTCCTTGGCCTTTTGCTAACCTGGCATGGTAGTGGGTGACTTCTTGGCATTGTAGGTGCGCTCTGGTTTGGGGGCTGAAAGCTTAACACCTCCTTAGGTGAGGCCTTCACACCCATCTTCTCTCTATTCTCTGTCAAAGTGTACTGATGTTTCATGTGTCTGTTTGCACATACAATGCATGTGCAGGAAAAAACACTAACTTTAGGAAAGTGTCAGGTAAGTTTAAAAATAGCTTGTATTTTTAACAGTATATCCTCGTGTATTTCTGACTTTTTTTTTCAAAGCTAAAAGGTATTAGAATGCGTATTGCCAGATTTGTTTGGTTTTAGTTTGGTTGAATTCTTTGTGTGTGTTGGCAAAAGGGAGAAATGGTATTTGATTTTTTTATATATCCCTAAGGGCTGTGGTGCACATGGATGTGAATCACCTCCCACTTACTTTAAATCAACTGTATGTTGTAATGACTGTTTTTGCTGAAAAAATGGTGTTCTCACTGTTTTAGAGTGGTGGCTTTCTCCACCATACACCATTGAAGCTGATAAATCAAGTGCTAGTTTTATCAGATGGGTTCTGTTTTGAGAGCCTCTTGTACACTTTTCTCCCAATCCGCTTTGCAAGCATGTACTCCTGGGAGAGCGTCACCTGACATTTACATCTGAGACATTAAAGAGTGAGTACATGTCTCACTGCCCTGTCTGCTTGCAGGACATGGAGGAGCAGAACACAAGCAGCATCTCAGGGCTCCTTTTAGTAAAAGATTTTCCAAACCTGGCCTTTTCAGGAGCATTTTCAGTAAGTAGAAGGGTAAAAAATGCACACAAACAAATGAAGAGCCCTAGCAAAGGGGTACTGTGTGTGTCATGGAGCAGAGGAGGGGAGCTGACCTGTATTTTATTGGAGCAGAAGCAAGAGCAGTTCTGGAGCCAGGATTGCTGAACTGGTGCTCCAGCAGCATTTTATCTTAGCATCTGCTAGAGCTGTTCATGGCAAAGCTCCAGGGAAGGGATGCAGAGAAATCTGCCATAATGGGAGTGAGGAGGATACTTCATGAACTCTGATCAGCTCCTGCAACAAGACAGAAGATGTAGTGAAGGGAGAGATCTGTGCAGGATGTTGGAGTGGGGTCTAAATGTATTTACTGACAGAGGAACATTTTGAACCATTAAGTTCCTGTGTTAGGTAAGGTGTTTCCAGAGAGGCAAAACACAATTTATCTCTGATTGCAGCCTCTCTTTGGGAAGATAAATGATCTTCTCTTCTGCTCAGGAGATTCTGCTTTGTCTCATGGAAGTTGTCGTCTTGTGGTATTCACATGCCCTTTGAACAGAGAGAGACTTAGCTTTCTCAGGATTTCTCCTGACAGAAGCAGAGAAAAGAATAATCAAAACAATTCTTATCTCTATTCTCTCCTCCTGTGTTTGTGCCCATGTGGAATGTGGTATGGAGATTGTTTACCCAAGGTGTTTGCTTGATTGGATTCTGGTGATGGTTGTTTGGATTCAATGACCAATTGGATCCAGCTGTGTTGGGACTCTGGGCAGAGAGAGTCATGGGTTTTTCTAGTTAGTTAGTTAGTGATAGTTCTTGCTAGTGTAATATAGTTTTAGTATAATATAGGATAATAAAGTAATTAATTAGCCTTCCGAAGTCATTGGAGTCAGATGCCAATCATTTCCCAGACGTTGGGGTCGCCCTAGAGCTGATACTGTCCGGCTGGGTGTTTTTTTCCTCGGATTCATTTCAATAAAACAATGACAAGACTATTACCATTTCCATTATTTTCTTGGTTTATTCTGGAATTCCAAATTTTTGGTCTAAGTCATTTTCTCTTTAAGGACAATGCAGTTAGGTTGAGTACTTGAGCTTCTTTGACTTTATTTGCACAACTCAAACTGATTTTTTATCCCCATAGGGGTATTTTTCTGACTTTTTTTTTTTCCTTCAGTAATTTCTCAAACAACAGTTGAGTCTATGAGGATACCCTTTCTAAGCTATTTCAGTTATATTTTTATTCCTGGTTTTAAGTTATGTCAGTGTTTTCTATACCCTTATCTATACACCTGTATTTTCTGTTCCTGAAGTAACTTTTTCTTTTAGTTTCATGTACTGTTTCAGTCTCACCATGCTGTTTCTCCTTATTCTTCATGTTTTTGCTGAATAGAAATTGTAATGAAAATAATTGGAAGTGCTGAATATAATAAGTTTCATCAGTGAAATGATGTCTTGTGTTTAGTACTAATCTAATGTTGCTGAAGGAGGTAGAACAGACACCATTTTTCACCCCAATCTCACAGAAGAAAAGAAAAACAGTGGAGAATAGTTTCCATCAAGGCCACTCCTCTTCTGTCATTTTTTCCTCCCACCATCACCCTTAATTTAGTCTTTGTATTTGATTCTCCTCCCCACTTCATTATTATTAATGTATTTATTCCATTCTTTCTTTTCTCTCCAAAGTTCAGATTGCTCTTGCTCCTTTGTGTCCTATTAAAAGAAAAGAAAAATCAAGCCTCTCTTAGGCAGGAGGAAAGATGGATGCTAAAGCACATCTTTCCTTTGTCTAGCTATAGTTTGCTTTTCAGGATAAACTAGTTAGATTTTACAGAGTAATATGAAATAGTGAATAGTATTGGGTTTCTCTTGTATAGTGGGCAAAGGGTGGAAATGTGGGATGTGAGTCAGATTTTCTGGTAATGAATTGAAGTTGGACTGAACCAAAATGTGAGGATGTTCTGTTGTCACAAATGCCCATACACTGTGAAGTCTCAATACTAATACCCTGAACACTTTCTCTTAAAAAAGAGTTTAAAAGAGCATGTTTTTTCTGCATTCTTGCTAAGTCTCTTTGCCTTGATCTGGAAAGGTGGGTCTGTCCTCTCATGCAAAGCCCTAAACTCCCTCCATGTTGAGTGGATTTGACTAGTGCTCTGAGGTCTGATGGAAATGATTTATCTATAGGGTAGGAGCTACTGGTGTCATACTTTTTTTCATTTTTCATCCAGCTCCATGGAAATTGATGCATAATTGCATTAGAATTAGAAGGCTTTGAGGCTGATGTTGCCAATTCCTTCAGCCTGTCAGATTACCTTCTCAGTCTCTACTGATTTTTAATAAGAATGTTCAGTACTGTTTGTGGTTTCCGTTCAATATAATGATTCAGACTTCTACTATGTGACTGTCCATAATGGCTTCTTTGAAGTCATAGAATCTGTCAGGTGTTTAATTTGGATTTAATGGCCTTAGAATGAGAATATATTGACAAGAATAAGTGAACATATTGCTGTTACCAAAGGAAAGATTTCTGTCTTATACTAAAAAGTAATCTCTTGTACGAATTTTTCTACTTGTCTGTTCGTTGTTGCATTTTAAACATCCTTAAAGTTACAGGAAGTATATTTTTTTAAATGAGTGCTATCTTGATATTACGTTAATGTTTAATTCTTAACTTGGAGACTTAAAAGCTGGGAAAATACATTCTCTTAAATGTACTTCATTTCTCAGATAGCTCTCCCAGCAGCTCCAGCAGCTGTCAGAGCCTGATGTCAGTGGAATTCACTGTGTTTTCATTTGTTCCTCTTTCAAAGTGAGAGTGAGTTGAACTCTGATGGCACAGTCAGTTTTTGAAAATTTTGACGTATCATTAAAATGACCTTTTATAAATATTTTTTTTTCTATTTTATGACAGTGCTGAATTTTTGTGGCTCACAACAGAGGGAGCCAACAGGGTTCAGTGTTGTCAGTTCCCTCCTTCCTTGCATGAGCCCTGAAACTTAGCAGGAAGTTTAAATGTTGACACATGTGGTTTTATTTTTGATTATTTTAGAGCAGTATCACAGGTTTTTGGGTGAATTTTGGTAAAAATAGTATTTATTTTCTAGACTAAATACTTTGAACTTCCAAACTTGCTAAATCTCTCAGTGATTTTTAAGGGCAGATACTGTCCACTTTAAGTTTTCTTCAGAGGTGTATTGCAAATAAAGATCTGTACCTTTTACAGCAGCAGCTTACAAGATGATACTCCTGTTGTCAGTCATTTCCTTCATCCATTGTTTGTTTGTTTGGGATGTTGACATCTCCCTAGTTAGCAGGAAGTGAAACGTTTCGGCAGCTAAAGTTGCATGCCAAATTCCAGTGTCTAAAGCATTAAAGAATTGTGACTTCTAATGTCATAAATTGTTTATTTTGACTATGACCTTTAGAGGATGCAAGTGACTAATTTCTGTTTCCACAGTTTCTTCATCTATATAAATTTTCACTTTTATTTCACCTTTGAACCACACATGTTGTACTAGACCTTTTAATAAATAAGTGGGTGAAGTTTAGGATTCA
>VXBC01000016.1:16540-103244 GCA_013399945.1 Ploceus nigricollis | reverse complement strand
ACAGAAGAAAAGAAAAACAGTGGAGAATAGTTTCCATCAAGGCCACTCCTCTTCTGTCATTTTTTCCTCCCACCATCACCCTTAATTTAGTCTTTGTATTTGATTCTCCTCCCCACTTCATTATTATTAATGTATTTATTCCATTCTTTCTTTTCTCTCCAAAGTTCAGATTGCTCTTGCTCCTTTGTGTCCTATTAAAAGAAAAGAAAAATCAAGCCTCTCTTAGGCAGGAGGAAAGATGGATGCTAAAGCACATCTTTCCTTTGTCTAGCTATAGTTTGCTTTTCAGGATAAACTAGTTAGATTTTACAGAGTAATATGAAATAGTGAATAGTATTGGGTTTCTCTTGTATAGTGGGCAAAGGGTGGAAATGTGGGATGTGAGTCAGATTTTCTGGTAATGAATTGAAGTTGGACTGAACCAAAATGTGAGGATGTTCTGTTGTCACAAATGCCCATACACTGTGAAGTCTCAATACTAATACCCTGAACACTTTCTCTTAAAAAAGAGTTTAAAAGAGCATGTTTTTTCTGCATTCTTGCTAAGTCTCTTTGCCTTGATCTGGAAAGGTGGGTCTGTCCTCTCATGCAAAGCCCTAAACTCCCTCCATGTTGAGTGGATTTGACTAGTGCTCTGAGGTCTGATGGAAATGATTTATCTATAGGGTAGGAGCTACTGGTGTCATACTTTTTTTCATTTTTCATCCAGCTCCATGGAAATTGATGCATAATTGCATTAGAATTAGAAGGCTTTGAGGCTGATGTTGCCAATTCCTTCAGCCTGTCAGATTACCTTCTCAGTCTCTACTGATTTTTAATAAGAATGTTCAGTACTGTTTGTGGTTTCCGTTCAATATAATGATTCAGACTTCTACTATGTGACTGTCCATAATGGCTTCTTTGAAGTCATAGAATCTGTCAGGTGTTTAATTTGGATTTAATGGCCTTAGAATGAGAATATATTGACAAGAATAAGTGAACATATTGCTGTTACCAAAGGAAAGATTTCTGTCTTATACTAAAAAGTAATCTCTTGTACGAATTTTTCTACTTGTCTGTTCGTTGTTGCATTTTAAACATCCTTAAAGTTACAGGAAGTATATTTTTTTAAATGAGTGCTATCTTGATATTACGTTAATGTTTAATTCTTAACTTGGAGACTTAAAAGCTGGGAAAATACATTCTCTTAAATGTACTTCATTTCTCAGATAGCTCTCCCAGCAGCTCCAGCAGCTGTCAGAGCCTGATGTCAGTGGAATTCACTGTGTTTTCATTTGTTCCTCTTTCAAAGTGAGAGTGAGTTGAACTCTGATGGCACAGTCAGTTTTTGAAAATTTTGACGTATCATTAAAATGACCTTTTATAAATATTTTTTTTTCTATTTTATGACAGTGCTGAATTTTTGTGGCTCACAACAGAGGGAGCCAACAGGGTTCAGTGTTGTCAGTTCCCTCCTTCCTTGCATGAGCCCTGAAACTTAGCAGGAAGTTTAAATGTTGACACATGTGGTTTTATTTTTGATTATTTTAGAGCAGTATCACAGGTTTTTGGGTGAATTTTGGTAAAAATAGTATTTATTTTCTAGACTAAATACTTTGAACTTCCAAACTTGCTAAATCTCTCAGTGATTTTTAAGGGCAGATACTGTCCACTTTAAGTTTTCTTCAGAGGTGTATTGCAAATAAAGATCTGTACCTTTTACAGCAGCAGCTTACAAGATGATACTCCTGTTGTCAGTCATTTCCTTCATCCATTGTTTGTTTGTTTGGGATGTTGACATCTCCCTAGTTAGCAGGAAGTGAAACGTTTCGGCAGCTAAAGTTGCATGCCAAATTCCAGTGTCTAAAGCATTAAAGAATTGTGACTTCTAATGTCATAAATTGTTTATTTTGACTATGACCTTTAGAGGATGCAAGTGACTAATTTCTGTTTCCACAGTTTCTTCATCTATATAAATTTTCACTTTTATTTCACCTTTGAACCACACATGTTGTACTAGACCTTTTAATAAATAAGTGGGTGAAGTTTAGGATTCAAAAAAGAAATAATGCAAATGTTTTCATATCCAAAAGTTAGACTACTACTAATTTCAAACACGAATAATTTAATTAATATAAGGTATTGCTGTGGGCAATGTTTACTGTAACTTGTTTTGCTGGGTCTAATCACAGCATTTTTTGTTTTGGTTCTTTTTACTCTGTGGAACTTGATGACTCTTGTTTACAAACTTGGCAGAAGTCATGTTCAGGAAAATACTTTTGTCTTGTATTTGTTCTCATTTCAACCACACATGAAGAATTTAATGGTTTTTTTCCTCTCATAAATATTTAAACTTATGATAAGTTGAAAGAGAATGACCTTGCAGCAGAGTATCACAAAGATGCTTGAGGAAGTTTTGCTTTGGGAACCTCCTCCCAATCAAGAAGTTTATCAAAGAACTTGGAGAGGCATGATCTGAGCCATTAATGGATGAATGTTGAATGGATATCAGCAAGGCAAAATTGTATTTGTCAGGGTAGGTGAAAAGGAAGGCATTCATGGAAGGTTTAATTGCCAAATTCTAGCTGTGCATGGGTAGGAAATGTATCTTGAGGTTCTTACTCAGGCGGCTTTTTACATGAGAAAATTCAACTTAAACCTAGTTTAGATGGCAAGTAGCACCTTTAATTAAAATAATGGATCGGGAATAATAAAAGTATGATATGTTTCATTGAGTGGGTTTTTTTCCTCCAAGGAGTCTCTGAGGAATTTCACTAAACTCTTTCAAGCTGCCTGTTGTTTGATGTCATACCAATTACCTAAATACTAACATATTAAAGGAAAACAGAATCAGTCTTTGCAAAGTAGGGGTTGGATATCACTGCGTAGAGTGGGGACTATTGCTCACTTTGCCTGAATTACCCTAAATGCAAACCTTTCCACTACCAATGTCACCACTGCCTCCTAGTTATCCAACAGGAAGGCTGGCTATTAGTGCAAACTCGTTTATTTCCAGCCTTTGTCAGGTTTTTTTTTAAATCAAAGTTATTACGAATGAAGTAACTATCTGTAAAGCCAAACTGTTGCTAAGGAAAGGATTTGAGGTATTTCATTAGGTACTATGAGGTCCATAAGTGCTTTAAAAGGGATTTGCATTCACATTTATATGTTACAATTTATCTTTTAAAAATAAACTTATGTACAAAGCATGTAACTTTGCAAAGGGCGTTTTGCTGGCTAACGGACTGTATTCGTTGCCAGGCTTCTTTTCATGCTTGGAATTTTTCTTTTGGTAGTAGTTTCTAACCTGGTTCAAGAACATTGTTTTGTTCACTCTGCAGAGCTTCTCCTGGTTTATAAAATGGGGTAAGGGAGGGGAAAGAAATCCTGATGTATTTTTATGTACTTGCTGTGTGTAACATGTTCATCTAAACCCTATTTCTGTGTCTTCCTCTGAGGCTAAAGAGATGGCAGTATGTCAGTGGAAAGTAGGACAGATGCTTCTTTATTAATTCATCTAAGTTTTTCCCATACTAAAGTAGAAATTCTTCTTTTCTTCTCCCTCCCCTCCCTCTCTCCACCTTCAAATTTTACGTCAGTCCCTACCACAGCTGCTAGCACTCCTGATGCTGTTGACAAATACTTGGAGACACCTGGAGATGAGAATGAACATGCCCATTTCCAGAAGGCCAAGGAGAGGCTTGAAGCTAAGCATCGTGAAAGAATGTCTCAGGTAAGGGGATATTTCTTTATTCCTAAGTGTATGAGTTTGTCTGTCAAGTAATAAGTGATCCTTCATCTTCTTATTTCCTAAGGCTTCATCCAGGTGCCCTGCCAGTTTGCAGTGCTGTAAATACATAATTTACTGCCTTTCTGACTCTTATCTAAGAATTCAGCTGTCTGACACACATTTATGGTTGTGTCACCACTGCGATCATAAGTCGCTATAGTTACTAGAAGGGTTAAAAAGAAAAAAACCTGTAAAAAATGTCTCTCATCTTTGTGGGAGAATGTTTGTCTTGTGAGATTATTCATGTTTCAAAGTAAAGAACTTGGCCTCTGTATTAATTGTCCTTCTCTTGGAGCAGCTGAGGGAAGATGGTTTGTGTTGAGCATCTTCTGTGTGTGCCCTGGGGGTAGTGTAAGATCACTTATGATGACCTAATGGTTTTGAGCCTCAAGGTAACATGATATGCATCTAAAGTCAAAGATAAGAAGAAAAACTGGTGCTTTTGAACTAAAAATCCAAACTGAATCAACCCTTTTCTTTCCCTTCAACCAAAGAGATTTGTGTAGTCTAAAACTGTACCCAGGTTTTAATCCAGTGAGAGATGAGTTACCCACTCTCTCAGAAACAGGATTTACCAATGCCAATAAAAATGGTCACAGTTCTGCTTTAGTAACAACAAAGAAAAATATAAGAGGTTTAAAGGAAAGCATATTTTTTGAGAATGAGAAAACCACAAAAAATGAATGTAGTATAATTCAGATGCACTTCATATACCCGTGTAGCTAATTTACTGTATTTTTTCATTATAACTTTGTTCCCCTGATGGGATTTCAGTGTGTTTGTCTGTTACTGATACATTATTAGCCTTTAGTTCTGTGCTAAAATGTTATTCCAAAAATGAAAATAAAATGTTATGAATGAAAATGAAATTAAGCTCCTATTGTACACCCATGCCTATTGGTACCATAGCTGTACCTGGCACTTCTCTAATAAATTAGGCAGCGCATCTTACCTGAAGCATTCATTCAACTGGTGCAAGCCACATACTGAGAATATGACATGTCATAGATAGGAAGATAGGTGCTCCTCATCTGCCTGGGAAGTGTTGAAGCACAAACAATCTGTCTCCTCTTTAAACAGAGAAAATAGAGCCAATTTAATGGACAGGGAATCTGGAGAATAAAAAAAGGCACATAGCCTGCCTGGCAGAGGAGAGACCCTGCCTTGGCTAGGCATGCAGACATAGTCTTTAGAGTCTCACTGTAGTTCCATGTTTTTCTCCAAAATCCTGGTATGTAAAGGTTAAGCTTTGTCATTAGGGGCAGTATTTGAGTGAACTGTGTATTTTCTGTTTTAGCATGAGCATCTGGAGGACCCTATCAACTGAAGGGTGTGATTCAAAGGTTTGACTGAAACTGGAGCTGGTGCCCTCATTAGCACATTTCTAGCCATTCTTCCTGTTAGCACTGAGCATACAGGGGGTGAGGCCATTCAGCTGCCCCCCTCCTGCAAGGTCAGTCCTCCAAAAACAAGTCAAATAACCAGCTCTGGCCAGTTCAGCAACCTAAGCTGGCCCTGGTAAAAAGCAGCATGATAGGTACATAAAAAAAAAAATTAATCATTAAGTTGCCTAAGCTGCTTATTAAGCAGCTNTACATTTTATTTAAAATCAGGTATGTTCTTAATATAAAATTAAAATATATATGTAGCTGAAAATTAATGTGGAACTCTTGCTTGTTTTGTTAAAATAATGCTGTATAAGTTAACTTTGCTGTGACACCTTTGCTGTCAATGATTTTCTCAGTGAAAAGAAAAGGTAAAAAATGAGTCACTAGCCAAGTCTTCCAGCTGCACCAAACTTTTCTTTTTTTTCAGAGTCCAGTTCTTTCAAAGCTAAAAAGTGGAGGTTTAGAAAGCAGCAGAAATGCCCATTTTTCTTCTAATAAAAAGAGAAAAAATGATCAAGTAATTATTTAATCCTGATAAATGTCATAATCTGAAATAGATTGGTTTGTTCACAAAACACAGATAATTTATTTCATTTAATAAAAAGTCTAGTTTTAAAATAGTATTGGGTTTGCTGCACACCTTATTTTGCAACAGTCAATTAACTAAGAAAAAAATCAGATGCATTCTAATTGACATGAAAAGTGTAATCATCTGAGGAGTAGGGAAGTTTATCACTAAACTTGAAGTGAAATATTTTAAAACACGTCATCAGGGAAAATGTAAATATTCTGCATATCCTTTTTCTGAGATTTCCCTTAATTTACCATGAAATTCTGACAACTTTTGTTTCTTTCTCTCTTTTATAAAGATGTTCACACAAGCAGAGACCAAGATTTTGTCAGTTGTTATGTCCCATCATAGTTCACAGCTCATGAAAGACTTCTAGTAGGGAAGTTTGTCTCTGTGATGACCTGATGCACCTCTGGTTCAGACTCTTAATCCCTTGTGCTCTAAAGTGTCCATCTCTTTAGACTACAGATCGTGAAAGTTTTTCTGCACCACACCTGAAGCAACAAGGCTTATAAACTTTCCTATTTTACAGGAAGTACTGTAAGGGGAATTACATTAATACAAAATTTTAAGCTTTTCCCAAGAATTAATAATGCAGCCTCAATAGCAGGAAAACTTTATTCCCATGCTAACAGGGATAGCCATTCATTGATGCATGTGTAACCTTTAAACATTTGCTGTTCTCCAAAAGATAACAGGGAGAGGGATGTTAACTGATTGCAAGGAGGTCATGGTTCTTGTGTCTTGTTTTGGTACAATTCCCCTTTTTCTCTTTCTCTTTTCAGTTTATTAATGGCTGTACAGCTCCCTTACTTAATTAGTTGCTGCTAAATAGCCTGATGAACCAGATACCGAACCTTACTCAAGGGAGCAATATATTCATTCATTTCTCTCCTAAGACATCTTGTGACGTCCTCATGCCTTAAATTTGTTCTTCCTTTGGCTCTCTACGATATTTTTGGAATTGCAGCATGTAGAATACTTATGATAGGAACTTAATGACACCTTGTGTCCTAGAATAGGTTTGCTTCTTGGAAGTTTATTTCCAAAGCAAACATCTGAAAATACTGCAGTTCTCAACCAGCCTGAACAGGTCTGGTGTTCGTTCAAGATTATTTTTTTTTATCATTGCATGCCAGTTGTTCTAACATCCTGGATACATCTTCAGCTGATTTTTAGTCCCAGTGACACTGTAGATTCACAGAATGGTTTGAGTTGGAGGGACATAAAGATCATTTAGTTCCATCCCCCTGCCATGGGCAGGGGCACCTTCCAATACGTCAGATTGCTTAAAATCCCATCTAGCCTGGCCTTGAACATTTCCAGGGATGGGGCATCCACAACTTCTCTGGGCAACCTGTGCCAGGACCTCACCACCCTCAGAGTAAAGAATTTCTTTCTGATATTGACTCTTAACCTACTTTCTTTCAGTTTAAAACCATTCCTCCTTATCACTACATGCTTTGAAAAGTCCCCTCTCCTGCCTTCATGAAGGCCCCCTTTAGGCAATGGAGGGCTGCTATAAGGTCTCCTTGAAGTCTTCTCTTCTCCAGACTCAAGAACCCCAAATCTCTCACCCTGGCCTCACAGAAGAGGTGCTCCAATCCTTTATCATCTTTATGGTCCTCCTCTGGACCCACTCAAGCAGGTTGATACGCGTCTTGTGTTAGGCCCCAGAGCTGGATGCAGCACTGCAGGTGGGGTCTCACCAGAGTAGAGCAGAGGGACAGAATGCCTTCCTCAACCTGCTGTCCATGGTGTTTTGGATACAGGATATACTGGGCTTCCTGGGGTTTGAGCACACATGGCTAGCTCATATTTGGTTTTTCATCCACCAGGACACTCAAGTTCTTTTCCCACTGCTTCTCTCCATCCACTCATTGCCCAGCCTATACTGATTTGGGATTGCCCCAGCTCCGGTGCAGGAGCCCACACATGGCCCTGTTGAACTTGAACCTGTGGTTTTCCCAGGCCTGCCTCTCAAGCCTGTCCAGGTCCCTCTGAATGACATCCCTGCCCTGTAGAGTATCAATCACACCACTGACCTTGGTGTCATCTAACTGAGATTGCTCTCATTCCTGCTGTCCATGTCCTCAACAAAGATGTTAAATAATACCAGTTCATGTATTCCCTAGATTCCACCATCTCTACTACAGTGTGTGGGAAGCCTGTTTCCTTCCTTAAAACTGTCCGGTTAATAGGATTACCCCCCTCAGTTGTAGTCAGGACTCTTTGGAGAAGTTTAATGATACTACCAGAAAAAAGGTCAACTTAAGTGTGGAAAAAAAGCCCTTGACAAAGATAGACACCCTTTTGGCATGACTGACCGTTCTCACTAAGTCAACCTTCAGGCAAGTACCTCTGCTGGCCTGATTGTGCTAACCCAAATGTCTGCCATAAATTCTTCTCTTGCAGATATGCTTTTGTGCCCTAGTGTAAAAAATGGGAGTGAATTCTGCTGCTTCGATACATAATGAAATTTTTGTACTTAGCATCTCTTAATAATGAATGACATTTTCCATACTGCCTCTTTCCCTCTTACTGTCCCTTACAGCCCAATTTCAAAAAGCATCTGCCAGGCTCTAAGGCCTGAGTTTTGAGGAAGTTTGACTTTGAAATGGCTTGCTGATTATATCTCAATCAGAAGCTCTTATTTTCCCTGTACAAAGCCTCCAACCCTTGAAGAGCCCTAAATCTGTATGTTTTTCATAGGTCTGTGCTGTCAACAGAGGAGAAGAGGTTTGTAAGTGCAGAGGCCAAGTTCAGCCTTCTTCTGCACATGTGTAACTGGGGAATTTTTTCTCCTCCTTGCTCTTTGGGGTCCTCTGTAGCACTATGGCTTATTTCTCACTCACAAATTCCTGAAGTGATGACCTTTGGTGGGAGCAGGAGTTCCCTGTGGTTGGTAGCATAGCCCATGGATAGCTGTATCTTCAGTTGGTTAGCACACACACACAGATGCTCTCAAGCGTTGATGTCTTCTCAGTTACAAAAATCCGTCACTCAGGTCACAGCAGTCTTTACAGGAATATTGTTTCTGCAAACAGCCGTGTAATTCTGGTTTTTTCTTTCAGTTTTGTGGCACCAGAGCTGAACTCTGAGGCCACTAATTTACATCCCTCCCAACTAGCTGTATAGGCTGTCAGTTTATCATCCTGCCTTCCATGTCTTAAAAGGTTTAAAGAAATAAAATGGACAGAGATAGACCTGGTGTAGGCAAAGGTCCTCTTAATCACATTACCCACAGTGCTTGTTTTTGTCATGTGAATTAGCAGAGGATTAGTTTGGAAGATAAAGATGGCAAGGGAACTGTTGTTCTGAAAATCCATAACTGCTCTTTCAGAGTCAAAAAATTAGGCAGATGTCAGAGATGTGAGTTTAAGACAGAAAGGGAGAAGAGGAAGAATAAAATCATAAAGTTGTTAATATAGGCCAGTGTTCAAACTTGAGCACATCATTGTAGTTTATGACTTGGCTTAAGGCCCTAATTTCTGGGCCTTCTGTAAGTTCACATCCTGTTGCTATCCTCTCTAATCACAGAGGAGCAAAGAGAACTAACTCTGTGAATAAAGCAGAAAGAACCCTGAATATTCGTTCAAATATTGGTTCAAATATTCCCCAGAACAGGATAAAGCCCAGAAGTGGTTAGATGTTGATACCAAAAAATTGATGTATTTTATTTAAAAGAGGCGAGAAGNAAGAAAGAAAGAAAGAAAGAAAGAAAGAAAGAAAGAAAGAAAGAAAGAAAGAAAGAAATGGAAAAAAAAGAGGGGGGGGCGGATGGACAGGGAGAGTGACAGAAATGAAGTAGAAGCATATCACCCCTCCATGAGTCCCAATGACGTCTCATTGTTCCCCTCCATCTGGTCTTCTTGGAAGTGAGGGTCCCCTGCTGAAAAGCATAGAATCCCATGGATTAATATACATTTGGGCAAGTGGGAACACACAGGTACCTCCCTGAGGGGGGCCAGTTAGACACTGTCCCTTGCAAGACTGTGGATCTGTTGCATCATGTTGTATCATGTGCAGGGTCTTGGGACTCCTTTGGGGGTTGTTGTGAACTGGCATAACACAGAAGACCAAAACAAACTAAGCCTCTGTGAATAAATTGGATCAGATCCAGGACAGTTTTAAATATACTGAAAAAACATGATTTAAATGAGACGCGGTTAGATGTTGTTGCCAAAAAAACTTGATATATTTTATTTAATAGTAAAAGAAGCAAAGAGAAAGAAAGACAAAAGACAGAAATAGAAAAAGAGTTGTGCATGGGGGGTGGGGGGACCAGGAGAGAGTGACAGGGGTTAGGTAGAAACATATCACTCTTCTGGAGGTCCCAATGGCATCTTGTTCTTCTCCTCCATCCCATCTTCTTGGTGGTGAGGGTCCCACGCCGTGGCGGCGCCAAAAAGTATAGAATCCCATGGATTAATATACATTTGGGCCAGGTGGGAACACTCAGGTGCCTCCCCTAAGGGGGCTGGCTTTGACACTGTCCCTTGCAACACTGTGGATCTGTTGCATCATGTTGCAGTGCTCTGGCGCAGGGTCTGGGGATCCCTTTGGGGGGGCCTCTGATGGGCCATGACATCCCCTCAGCTGTCCTTCACATGGATGTGGCTTTTCCTGGAGTGAAGGGGCCTCTGGGCTCCTCTGCACAGTGGAGGATGGGCATTCACTGTCTCTCACCAGAGACTTTTTCGACATACATCCAAACCCCTCCTCCTCCCACCCTTTGGTGGGGGTCTGTGCAAGCCTGGCAGCAGATAAGCATGGGGCTATAGCCTCCACTCCTGAAGGTGGTTGGCTGGGCCCTGCAGTGGATGCTCTTCCAGATGCTTTGAACAATAGTGTCACTTTTCTTATCTCTGTTCCTTGGGAGGTTTAACTCACAGTTCAGGGTTTAAGTCAGGAGGCCCATTCAGGGTGGGCTTGGGTCGTCTTCTGTGAAGCTTTTGTTATGTACTTTTACTATAATAGACAAAACCATAAAATTTCAGTCTCTGACACATCCTGCCATCAGTGGCATGTCAGGTCTCTGGAAAGATGCTGCCTATGTACACGAATTATTTTCTCAGCCCCCACAGTCATATGGCCTAAGCACAATCAAGAGCTGAATGCTTAATGCACACTGAATACACAGCAGCACTCTGAGAATTAATATGTTTTTTTCCAGAACACATCACTGTGCTCTAAACTCTGATGTCAATTATTGTCATCTAGTTCTGTTTTGTCAGAGAATCAGTGAAATCTCCTGTGCCAAAGTATTGCAATAGTAGCAGGTGGGGGATGACCTATAACTTCAGTGCGCTGCATCCATCATGTTCACTGTCATTAGTTTCTTGCTACAACTCCTTGTAAATTTTGTTCTTCTGCTGCCTTAAAGCTTGGCTTCAATTTAAACATCAATGGGTATTGTCTGATGAGAAGATAATATAAACTGAAGAGGCAGTTTTAGGCTGACAGTTACATTGGTTGGAGTACAGTTCTTGGGACTTAAATTTCAGATTAGTTTTCAGTAAAAGAGTGGGGTGAGATAAAGACCGTGATTCTAACTATTTAGTTTCAGGTCTCTGCTTTTAACTGCTGCTTAACCATGCCCCTGGTGAAGCCAAAAAGCAGGCAAAACAATTTCTCAAATTTCGCCAAAAAATTTAAAGTTTACAGCACCCCATTAGCTTCCCAAGAGATAAGTCTCCATTCTTTTAGACTGTTATTGAGGCCAGAATCTCTTACAGATAAATATTTTGCTGACAATGAGTTTATTTGTTTTTACTATAACTGATGTACTGCTGTCTTGAGATACACTCTAGGGTTTGGGGTGAAAAGGAAGATTAAAACTTGGCAACAAAATCCCATACATTGAGTTGTTTTGGAGTGCAAGTTTCAGCCTGCTGGTAATCCTACAACCCTGTATAGAACTGAGAGGTATTACATTTTAAGGCCTGGGACTTGTAAAAGTCTCCTTTGAGCCCAGGTTTGTGTGGGTTTTTTTTTTTTAAGGCACTGGTTCAGCCAGGTACCCTTAGGCACCACCAGCACTTTCCAGTCTGCTCATCAAAGAGCCTGATTAGCAATGTCTGGTGTGGTATGTGGAAAAACTGGGAAGCCTGAGAGAGGAGGTGAGTGCTGGAGGCTCAACTTGCAAACATAAGACACAGCAGGTCTTATTTCTCTTGCCTTAGGTATTGGTCTTGGTAAAATTTCAGTTGTCCATGTGGACTCTCAGCTTTTTAAAAAATTATCTTGACAATTTATATTAAGTGGTGTGAAAGTGTGTGTTTTATTGAGAAGGGAAGGAAAGGAAACGCACATTGTGAGTAATTACTTATAGGTTTCTTATCATGCTAATCCTGCACATAAGTAGTTACCTATTTGTGTGCACTTCATTCAGTGGTAACAACTGTTCCTATATAAAATTTATTATCTGAGGAGATTGCTGTCTAGGTGTGAAATGAGAGATGCCATTATAGACGACATAAAGGTTTCAGATCTCATGGACAACAAGTTAACCCACTCCCTGACTATTGAAATACTACTGCTCTGTGTTACAGGGAGAGGAGGCTTCTCACATTGCTGAAAGAAATGACACCAAAAGATCTCCTATGTTATTTTTCTGACAGTGTTGTACTTGAGATACATATTCAGTTCTTGGAAGTGTTTCTGCAACCCCTGTTTCTGGACAAATAGCTGGACTAGCACAAATTATGTGCAATTTTTGATCTGCCTACTCAGGCCAGTGATGCAGTCTGAATAAATTAAAAGCTTTCATGGTGCCAAAAAAGATGGCATGATCCAATGGGAATTAGTTGAAATTTACACCCTTGGACAAAACGAGTGGAGTCTGAGATGAAAAAGGGTTGGTGTGTTTACCCATGGAGATCTCCACTTCCCTTGCTTGAGGGCTGGTTAATGTGTTCCTTCACAGCAGAGTTGTGAGAGCTTGGCACAGTGTTCAGACACACAATTACTGTCTTTTTTTAATTTAGTAACAGGATCCTACCTTCATAAAATGTTGTAACTGCCTTTTTTTTTAGAGATGAAAGGAGGAGAGGAATGTAAAAATATGACTCTTGGAGCTGCAGTGCTTGGCTACTGCTAAGCAATGGGACAGGGGAGGAAAATAGCAAAGTCACACTCCTTATTTTATTCATTAGGTCATGAGAGAGTGGGAAGAGGCAGAACGCCAAGCAAAGAACTTGCCAAAGGCCGACAAGAAAGCTGTTATCCAGGTAAAGGAAAATGCAACCACAACCTTACCATCTGGAGCCCCGGTTAAAATACAAGGCGTGCTGGGTGTGCTGTAATTTAATAATCTACTTTATGGAGATTTCATGTTATTCTCTACTCTTTTTTTCCATCTATGCTGATGTCTTCTCTGTTTCTGTTGTGATTGATGGTTTTTTCAGCATTTCCAGGAGAAAGTGGAATCACTGGAACAAGAAGCAGCAAATGAAAGGCAGCAGCTTGTGGAGACTCACATGGCACGAGTGGAAGCCATGCTGAATGACCGTAGACGCATTGCTCTGGAGAACTACATCACAGCCCTGCAGACTGTCCCGCCGAGGGTGAGTATGATACCACAAGCTCTGCCAGCTGTGTCAAAATCATTGTAGTTGTCCTGAGCGAAATGTAGATGTGCCCAGGTGCAGTCTAGCTTTAGAGCCAGGAGCTCACTGTGCAAGAGCTGTGACAGCAGTCAGATAGTTTGCCTAAATGCATACACAAGCTCCCCATGTGAATACCTGTTGATGGATGGATGCATAATAAAGATACTTAAGCAAATCACGTGGAAGTGGTTTTGGTTGTCAGAAATTGTGGTGGTTCACAGATCCTGCAGGAGGATGGTGTCCCTCCAAGTGAAACAGAGTAAAAATTTTACAGGGTAGAAATCCATTTGGATATAGGTGAAATGTGAGTAATGCTGTTTAGCTCTGCAGCTGCCCAAGCTGAAGAGATAAGAGAGTCCCCTCAAAGTTTGAAACAGACAGGGCAGGGTGAGCCAGGAGTTCTTTCTGTACTTTCTGATAAAAAACTAGTTGCAAGTGTATGAATATGCATGAAACACCATACATATGTAAACTACAAGGGGAAATAAAAAGGAATCGGGAGTTCTCAGGGGCGCATGCCTTTTGAAGGGGAAGTATCCCCGCATGTGCCAGCGCTGCAATAAACATACCGGCTTTTACAACTTTTTACAAAGTTGTGGAGTTAATTATTCTTCCGCAATTCACAAGTAAGCACATTAGGATACTTCATCATGACAACATGGAGTTTAAAGATAGGATGATTGTGATTTTTTGTTTTGTTTGTTGAACTCTTGAAGCGTTTGGTGAAGGATCTCGTGAGGATTGTTGGATGGCATGAAGTTAGCACATTAGCAGTTTGAAGTTTTCTGCTTTTGATGGGTGTAAACATGTACATTCATAATGCAGATTGAGTGGAATTTAATGACTTTATATCTCTGATACTTGTTTCAGTACCACAATAGCTGGTCAGTGACCTCCATAGGAAGGGAATTTACAAAAAAGACTGGAGGAAAGCAGTTTTATGTATCTCTGGCCTCTTGAACACTTCCTAGATGGAAAAAAACATTGCTACACTGCTGAGTCTTCTAGTGAATTTAACCTTACAGGGAGTTATACCAACATGGCTAACATGATTACATTGCATATTTTCATTAAATTTCCTTCTGAGAAGAAACCTGCATATTTGGTGACCATGGAAAAGTGATCATTGTCTTAGTTCTTTATCATTGTCATCATAATTGAACTTTTTTCTCCACCCCCTGTTACAAAACTCTCTTGCTTTTACCGTGTCCACCAAGTAAAAATTAATTCTTTCACTTAGGTAAAATTGTTGAGGGGTGACTTCAGGTGACTTCCATATATTTTGCAGTAGTAATTTGTGGAAAATGAAGCTAGTTGATGTTAAATTGGTAGAGGATGTTACTTGGCCTGAGTGTGAGTTGCATGTTATAACCTCTTACCACAGTGAGGGTAGTGAAAGGCTTGAACTCATTAGGAGACAGATTAGCGAGTTATAAGCTCGCTAATGTAAGGGATGCAGCTTCTTTTAAAGTTGCTGGAGTCTGTGGCTCAGAACTGAGGTGTGAGTCATGTTTGCTTTCTTGCACTGTGGGTTTGGTAGGGTTCCACATTTGGCTTTGGAGCCAAGCTTTCCTGCTTTGAAGTTCAGCCTTCTGCAAATGTACAAGTACTTGTCTGAAAAGTACCTGTCTGAAAAGTACCCCAGTAAAATTATGTGATTTCAAGCTATGTGTGTGTCAGGCTGGAAGCTTGGTTCTTCAGGTATCTGTGGTTGTTGAAGGGTATGATGGGGACCACACATAACGGCAGAAAGGTCTCTACAGCTGACAAAATGTGGAATGCAGAGGACACAAAGTGAACTTCAGCTGCAGAACTCTCTAAGGGGAAAAAATGTTAAGTGACTCTGGGACCAGAAAAGCTTGCATTTTGTGCTTGTGTAGCTTGTAATCAGCTCCCAGGATGTTTAAATTACTGATACATTTCCTGTATCAGGAGGAGAGCACCAGGCCTGAAAGGTGACATGAGTCCAGTAAAAATAAGTTTTGAAGGTACTGTTTGAAAGACTGAAGTGCATCCTATATTGAATATATGTCCTATATATGTCCTACAGAAGCTAATAATTCTGAAAGGAGCAGACAGCAAGCTTGGAGGTAACATTAGCTGAAAGTGCTAGCAGACAGGGACTCATCTCAAAATAACAGGGGTGAACAGTTTAAAAAATAATGTCTTTAAACAAGTCATTGTTCAGTCTTGTAGATGGTCTTGTCCTTGCCTCAGGATTTTTTGGTTGTGTGCTCTGTAGCTGATGACAGTTGAGGTGTTGAACTGCTGGTCAGGTGCATGTCAAAGCACTTGAAAACACTGACCTTGAATTCAGCAGGATGATTTGTCTAGTTGTATTGAAAGAGAGGAGGAGGTTTTGAAGGAACTTAGGAATAAAAAGAGGATGTATCATCTTTGGAAGGAGGGTCAGGTATCCCAGGAAATATTTAAGGGAGTTCCTAGGGCATTTTCTTAATCCAAGAAGTGCCGTCAGGGAAAAGGACTCAATAGTTACTTCTGATTTTGTGTCAGTAATTGGCATTGAGAGTCCTTCCCTCGGATCATCATCATCCACTGGCTGATTGGTTTTGGTTGTGTGTTTTCTGCTTCTTGTGGTAGGAGCAACAGCCATTGGTTGAGGCTCACTGTCTGGTTTAGCTGCGGCTTAGGCTCGCTGTCTGGTTTAGCTACAGGCTTANGTCTGGGTTAGCTACAGGCTTAGGTTTACTGTCTGGTTTAGCTACAACCTGCTTTAGCTACAAGCTGGGGTGTTAGGTGCAGTCTGAGTGAGTGGGGTAGCTGCTGATTTATCTCCCTGCCCCCTGCCTCTTATCTGCTGCCCTGCAGTATCTAGCAGCGTGTGATAAGCATATGCCAGGGCCCAGCTTATTGCAGTGATCCTTTTCTCCTTAGAGTCATCATGGCACTTCTCTTTCAAGTATTTCCCCACCTCAACTGGGTTCTGTATTTGTTCACGTGGCAAGTGCCAGGCTGTAGGGTCAGAAAATTCCTTCAGGGTTTGGCCCATATCCTCCCATTCTCCACACCACTCAGGATTTTCCACACCTGGGTCTACTTCTGGGTCAGGGGTCTCATCAGCTCCTTAGGACATCTCAGCCCTCATTCTAGACAAACTGCAGACCATATAAAGAAAGCAGCCCCTCCCCCCAGCTTTTTAGGAAAAGATTTCCTTGGAGAAAAGTGGAAAAAGACTGTTTATTTAACAGGCAAAGCATTCATCCGCACAAAAAAAAATTGAACAATATTAAACAGTAAAACCTCTTGCCACTCCAAAAGAGATGACAGACTCAGAAAGTCCATTCGTGGGCTGTAGCTCAGCTCACTCAGTCTCTCATCAGTCCCTCTGGCACTGGAAATGCTGCGGCCCAGGCTCTTCTGGGTTTTCAGTCCAGAGCAGGTTTAAACAGTTCAAAGAAGAAGAAAAGCTATAGTCCAGGGTACTTCTCTGCCTTATCTAGCTAAAAACTAACTAAAAAGCAAAGAAGTGTTCTGTCCCGCTGTTTGTCCGTCTCCAGACAACACAGTCCAGGAGCAGGAATGTGTAGGAGTGAGTGAAGTTTCTGAAAACAAATTGTGTGCTTCTTCTCTCCCTTTCCCCCTTCACTCTCAGAACCAGTCTTAAAGGTGCAAAACTTATTTCTGGGCTAAACAGATGAATGGGGATACAATTCAGCATCATAAAGTCACTCCAGGACAGGCATGTAGAAAAAAATTAGAAAGGGCAAAGCTCAGTTAGAACTTAATTTGGCAACTTTTATGAAAGATAATAAAAAATGTTTTTACAAATGTATTAATGGCAAAAGGAAGGGTGAGAACAACCTCGAGTCTCCACTGGATGTGGGAGGGAATTTAGTGACTGCAGATGGAAAGAAGGCAGAGGTGTTTAACGCCTTCTTTGCCTCAGTCTTCAGTGGAAAGACAGCTTGTCCTCAAGATAACTGTCCTCCTGGGCAGGTAGATGGTGTCAGGGAGCAGAATGATCCTCCTGTTATCCAGGAGGAAGCAGTCAGGGAACTGCTGAGCTGCTTAGATGTTCATAAATCTAGGGGATCAGATGGGATTCATCCCAGGGTGATGAGGGAGCTGGCAGATGAGCTTGCAAAGCCACTCTATCATTTACAAACAGTCCTGGCTCACTGGTAAGGTTCCAGATGGCTGGAAGCTGGCCAATGTGATGCCCATTCACAAGAAGGGTACGAAGGAGGATCCTGGAAATTATAGGCCAGTCAGTCTGATCTCAGTGCCTGGTAAGGTAATGGAGCAGTTTATATTGAGTGTCATCATGCAGCACTTACAGGATGGCCAGAGTGTCAGACCCAGCCAGCATGAGTTTTGGAGGTGTTTGACCAATCTGATCTCCTTTTATAATCAGGTGACTCTCCTGGTGGATGCAGGAAAGGCTATTATGTTGTGTACATGAACTTCAGCAAGGCCTTTGACACTGTCTCCCACAGCATACTCCTGGAAAAGCTGGCAGCCCATGGCTTGGACAGGAGCACTCTTTGCTGGGTTGGGAACTGGCTGGATGGCCAGGCCCAGAGAGTGGTGGGGAATGGTGCTGCATCCAGCTGGCGGCCAGTCACCAGTGGGGGTCCTCAGAGATCTGTGCTGGGGCCAGTTCTGTTCAATATTTTTATTGATCACATGGATGAGGATATTGAGTCTATGGTTAGTAAATTTGCATCTTTTGGATGGTAGGAGGGCTCTGCAGAGAGACCTGGAATGGTTGGATGGTTGAGCAGAGTCCAATAAGATAAAGTTTAATAAGTCCAAGTGCTGAGTCCTGCATTTTGGCTGCAATAACCCCCTGCAACACTATAGGCTGGGGATGGTGTGGTTGGACAGTGCCCAAGCAGAAAGGGACCTGGGGGTACTGGTTGACATGAACACGAGCCAGCAGACAGCAGTGTGCCCTGGTGGGCAAGAAGGCCAATGGCATCCTGGCCTATATCAGGAATAGTGTGGCCATCAGGACCAGGGAGGTCATTCTTCCCCTGTACTTGGCACTGGTGAGGCTGCACCTTGAGTGCTGTGTCCAGTTCTGGGCCCCTCAGTTTAGGAAGGATGTTGAGACGCTTGTACGCATCCAAAGGAGGGCAACAAGGCTGGTGAGGGGCTTGGAACACAAGCCTTGTGAGGAACGACTGAGGGAGCTGGAGTTGTTTAGCCTGGAGAAAAGGAGATTCAGGGGTGACCTTATCACTCTCTACAACTACCTAAAGGGTAGTTGTAGTCAGGTGGAGGTTGGTCTCTTTTTCCAGGCAGCAACTGTCAGAATGAGAGGACACAGTCTTTAGCTGAGCTAAGGGAAATTTAGGCTGGATGTTAGGAAAAAGTTTTTTATGGGAAGAGTTATAAGGTACTGGAGTGGTCTGCCTGAGGAGGTGGTGGAGTCACCATCCCTGGATGTGTTTAAAAAAAGATTGGGTGTGGCACTCGGTGGCATGGTTTAGTTGAGGTGGTATTAGGGCATGGGTTGGATTCGATGATCTTAAAGGTCTCTTCCAACCTAATGATTCTATTGTTCTGTGAGAGTGAAACCTGGGGAGAGATTGATGATAGCTGAATGACCTAATGAGTTAATCCAGTCCACTAACTGCTTTGCAGGATATGGAGCCAGAAGTTTGAATACACTGTGAATCCAAACTTCAGCTGCCTAGCTAAAGAGAAAATGGGCTTAATGGAAAATGCAACTTTGATACCCTAGCTGTATTTCACTCTGGCAGCTTCCTAGTAAATTAAAAGTGCATTTGATGCAGTTGTGTTATCTTTGGGAGAGTAATTCATAACCCTACTGATAACTTGTTAAGTATTATTAGGAAAAGTGTGGGAGTGGGGGGTTCTCGAGCTCTCAAATTATTTTTAAGAACCCCTTTCACTGCCTGCTTCAAGTCACATGGTTTGCTATTAGTATGTTTACTACAAAAATAGATTCTAAATATTTTAAGTGATGGAGTCTCTTTCTGTAAAGTTGTGAGGAAGAATTTGGATTTAAATTTAAAAAATAAATTTGACTTTTTTACGGAAGTGCTGCATGCAGTTAGGAGGGTTAAAAAGTCCATGAATCCTTTGTGAATAGCTTCTGTATCGGATCCAAAACTAACTGCATGTTTTTTTATGTGCTACATGGATGATTGCCCAGTGCAGTGTCAGAGGTGTGCCTCTGAGTACCACTCAGGGCAGCAAGGGAAGAGAGGGAGCACACAGAGATGAAATTGGATAGTTTCAAGGTGAACAAGAAAATAAAATTTAGCAAAACCAAATATTTGTACTATTGTTCTATTCTCAGAAGCACTGTCATGCAGGCTCCCCAGAAACTCAAAATTTGATCCTCATTCTTGATTCCTGATGCATCTTAGCTGTGCTGCTGTACTTTGCTGCCTTTGAAAATGGGGTGCAGCTGTTCAGTATCCAGTGTCAAAATAGTATATTGTTTCATCATCCTTGATGGGCTTACTACAGGAAAGGAGGATTAGTGGCAGCTGGGAGCAATATGCCTCTAGCTTTTAAAACATTTGGAAATTTTCCCCTTAATTTTGTACATTAAATAGGGGAATTCAAATCCATCATTCTCTGTGAGCAGATTGATTCTGTAATTTGCTTGTATTCCCTCTTTCATGTGCATGTCAAATTTTTGTGGATTCATGTATTCCTTTTCTAATCTTTGATGGTAAGAGAGGCACATTATCTGTGGGAAGGGGGTGGTGGGTGACAAAGACAAGCAGAAAAGAAAATTGATGAAATGAAGGGTTTCAGATGAGGGAAACACACAGGAAAACTTTGAAAGGTCATTAGTTAACCTCTTTACTTTGCACATAAATTAAAGTGAGCATATAATCCTTAAAATCAGTTTAAAATGCTTCTCCTTTAATTCAGCACTATTTTACTGAAATACAAATTCTTGCTTAGAAGAGCGGGATCATTAAGATCAACCCTATAATGTACATTAATCCATCTGGGTTTTTTCCCATGTTTTCTTTTTCTTCAGAATTTACTCTGGTACCTTTTATGCTTGGGAGCAGTGTCTGTTCACAGAGAGAGCACAGGGCAGGTTGAAACTAGTCCAGTTTGACTATTTGGACAGGGAAGAGGAATCTGCAGAGGGGCCCGTGCTCAGTATCTCAGAGTTTGGGAAGCTCAAAGCATTTCCTGAGTCCAAGGAGGTTGCTGTGGAAATATGCAGTTGGAGGCAGGCCAAAGTGTTGCTGCTGAATTGGTGACAAAAATCCTCCTGTGCAGCAGGAAACAACAGTCCAGCTCTAATACTCCACCCTTTAGCTCTGCTTCTCCAAACCCATTAATTTCCAGTTGTGGAATTCTTCACATATACTTAATTTTGTAGTTTTTTTGTGAAACAGCATGGATTTCAGCTCTGTTTTTGTACAAAGTCAGATTTCAAGAAATGTGGTCAGCTAATTCCATTTTCCAGAGTGTCGTTTTAAACCCTGGCAGGTTTGTTATATTGAGAATTAAGAGTTTTAAAATAGTGAGCAGAAACAAAATTTGTCTTAATTTGTCAAAGTTCAGTAAGTTGAAATACTGCAAAACAAATAATGAGATTGAATCAAATAGTTTTCTTTTTATTTGGCTGCCAGAGGAGTCTTTGAGAGGGGAGGCAAATGTAAGTCTTGGGCACCATTATAACAATGTGATTTTGATGTGTGAGGTAACCTGTTTTGTTACAAATTATTAGAAATTATGAGAAGGCATCTTTAACTCCACAGAACAGGATGGGGATTTATTTGTCTTGCCCATGAGTAAGTGTTTGCATTCATCCAGTTCAACTTTTCTTGAATGTTTCTAAAATGAGCTACTTCTCCATGATGAAACATGACCTGCAAGTTAATAATGTAGCAAGTGAAATATGTACTGAATATGGTACACAAAGTATTCAGAATAGTGAATGAAAAGAAGCAATTGTTGCACATTGCAAGAGCAGTAATTGGAAGGGACCGATGATTGATTTTTCTCTAAAGACAAGATTAATTAGCATTGTGAAAGTTTCCTCTCTGATTTAGAGTGAATTTTGATCAAAATGACAAGCCAGCTTAGAATTTCCCATGGAAGTTCCATGACACAAAACTAGGAAGTTGTATTATCAATACACAGAACTGCTTTAATATGGTTTTAGTGTGGTTTCTTTGTAGTATTTTGGATTTCCACAAGAAGAGATTTTTTTTCCATGAGGAGAGATTTTAGCCATGCAAACTACATGTGATGTTTCCATTTTCCAAGCTCAATGAAACTGCACTGTTTCATCACTCCCTTAAAATCGGAAATAGCAGATTAGGATCAGTATAGAGATCATGGTGGGGGGGACATCTGCATGTTTATGTATTTGCATTTATGTGTGTGTGTTTATATATAAATTGCTAGAAACTGGATTATGGGCATTTTAGAGCTCACATACAAGACCACAGAATGACTCATCTTTCAAATAAGAGACAAGGCATATTCTCTACCGTTCTAGGTAGAGAATTAGTTCTTAATGGTGCATTGTCACCCTAGGTAGTCTGTGTAGCCCAGATACATTGTCTGTGAACTTGTCCACAGGTACTCAGGAAAGCTATGTAAAATAGTACTTTGACAACATTCTCCAGTGTAAATGGGATTTTAAACTAACAACTATAAAATACTCAAAGACATGAGCACATCTGCTGGACAGTTACAATAGCTTATAAGAAGGACTATGATCAATCTCAGTTGTGCTCAGCTGTAGATAAAAACAGGTGTTTGAATCTGCTGAGAAGGGGGAGCTTTGGAAGGAGTTTGATGGGAGCAAATGATGTTACAGTATGTGCTTAAAATAGTTGGTAGGTTCACATCTTATTAGGTGTGTCTTTTTGTTGCATTTGCCTGAATACTGTGTGCCATGAGACAGTGGATTTAAGCTTTTTGCCAGCCAGTCCAGAGTTTTGGAGTACACAGTACCCATATTATTCCTAACTAATCAGCATAGTTAATGAAATAAAATGTATTCAGAATTTAGTGCTGGGTCCTCTTGCCTAGGAAGTCACTGACCATTCTTGTCACTGCCTAAATGACAGTCACCAATGTCATCGATAGTAGCCTGTTTGCCTTCAGAGGAAGACCAAAACAAAAAAAAAAGAGACAAGCCATCAGAACAGGTACAGATCACTGAAAATAGTGGAATTATTTAATGAGGCTTAGGTAGCCACTGGTGGCTGATCCAAGTTATTCTGTGAGATGTTTTTTACTAAGACGGCTACAGCCATAAACATGCAGAGTTTTCCCTGGCAAAACACACAGCAGAACTTCAAGTATTAGACCCAGAATTTTTTTAAGAAGTTTGATGGTTGGTGCATTATTTAAGAAGAACAAGAGGTGCCAAGCTGGCCCAAAGATGTGTCAGCTTTTGTTCTTCTGCCATAGACAGTGTCAGAGCTAAGACCTTGGGAACCTAATTAGCTGATAATAGAACCACTTTGATTTATAATGTAGTCTGAAGGTTCCTGCCTAGGGTTGACGTAATAGACAGCTGTGGATATAATGGCTTAATACAGGGGGTCTGGGTGCATCTCCTCAGCCTGTGGTGCCTTTCCCTACCTCTGTGCTTGACCTAGACCATTCCTTGTGGCCCCTCTAGTCTACCATCACAGGAATTTATATTGCAACTTGGTGTACTGGATTTAGGTGTGAATCCTGCTGAAAGTATTACCAAAAATCAGTAAAAATAAAAACTCCTTAACACTAGCACAGCATTAGGGAGCAAGCATTCTTTATTCAGCTGGATGCATGAGGGGATATCTCCTCCAAAATTGTGCATGCCAAGTACAGAAGAACCTTCTGTCTAGATACTGTATTTTACATACATATTCATAGGTCTTCGCAGAAGAAACATATATATGATAGTGATTTCCTCAAAATCTTATAACTGGGCTGGTTGCTCTCCAGTTCTTCTTCCTGCAGAATAAGCATTTTGCAGTTCCATAGGCTAGTGCTTTTGGAAGAATAAGCATTGTATTAACCCACCAGTTGTAAACAATTTTTAATCTGGCAACAGAAGTGCTTGTGCAAAAAGTGTCTGTATGTGTGGAACTTTTAAGCAGAATCAGTTCACTCAATAATGACATTTTAAAAGAAAATGGGTATGAAGTACAATACAGAGGTGGGACTTGAAGTGAACACCTTTTGATGATGCAGAAATTTTTCAAAACTCTGCAAACAGTAAATCTACTGCTTTCTGCATCAAGAAGAAAATTATCAATTAATTTTTAAAAAGTTTTTTTTGCATTTTAAGTTATATCCAACTGTAGAACGTGGTACCCCACTAGGGTATGCAAAGTCCAGTGAAGAGTTGTCATTGTTCATCACCAACTCTGGAAGTTTTGCCTCCAGCCATAGCCCTAATGCCATGAGGCAGAAGCACTGAAAAATAGTTGGGCAAGTTGGAAGTCTGACCTGATCCAATGTAGCTGGGACTTCCAGAAAGGAAGAAGAGCTCGTTTAGTTGAAGTCAGATGTTCAAGGGATACCACCACCTTTTGGGGATTTTTGATCCATGTAGAAATGACCTAGTATATTACCTTAAGAGCTGGGGCAGGGCATATTTCCTAAAGGTCACAGTAAAAACATTTTTGGCAGTAAAAAGTCTATGTGGTGAGTCTTCTAATGCATTCCAACTTCCACATCAGGGGGTCCTGTGTACATATCTATCTCAGGTCTCAGTGTTCCATTCAGAGAATCCTGTTGTTTCCATAGATGCCTGCAATAGACCCTAGGAGTACGCGTGTAGTGCAATGTCCTGCTGACCAGGAAATCCTTGTGTGTCTGCGCCAGGTGATTCAGTGCTTCAGAAGGACTTCTTAGTTCTGGATCACTTGTTAAAGCAATGTCACAAGCTTTTAGGCCATGTGAGATCACCAGGTAAGGGCTGAAGTGTGCATATGGATAGTTTAAAACCAAAACACTGGAACTCCCTAGGTTTGTATTCCTACACAGAGTGATGTTGCAGTGTGCTTTTAAGTCGTATTTACACATATTTATTGGTTTAACATTTATTTCATGGTTTAACCCAGCACACCCCTGTTTTCCCCCAGTTTTTGGTCCAAACCAGGTGTTGCAATCTCTCCCTTGCTCAATTCAATACGTTACTTCCCCTAACTCCCCTCTCATGCTGTGCCATCGTTGGGCAGTGACCCTGACCCCTACCCCTTCTGCTTTCTGTGTGTATAAAAGTCCTCTCCACGTGGGCAATGATTGTCTTGGATCCACCATGAGCTGAATAAAACACCTATGTTCAACTCCCAAGACCCGAGCTGCTGTTCTATCTGTCCCTGCACCGAGGCATCGATAACCGGGACCTGCAGAGCTCATAGGGGGCAGGCTGCACTCCGTTCAGTGCCGCTTCACCTGCAGCACCCTGGGGTGCAGAAGTACCCCAGGACCTCGCTACAGAGTGAGTTTCTAGTGTTTTGTTGGGGTTTCTTTCCTGCTTGAGAAAAAGCAGTCTCTGCCCCTCTAAGGAAGCACTTTGCATTAAATATTCTTTCATTGTCCTAAACTTGAATTATGGATTTCTGCTGCCACAACAGGAAGATTTCTTGGTCAGACATGCTGGAGGAACTCATCTCCATTTCTACTTTATAGTGATATGTGTGGGACATTTCTCAGTGTTAGAAAAGGCACTGAAAGTGGACTGCCAATGTACCCAAGTGACTAGTACTGCTGTTAGTGGTATTTGTTAGGTATTTTCAAGATTGTTGTCCTATTAACAAATCTACTCATAAAGTCTCATTCACACATTCCAGTGAATACAGACATGCTATGGAAAAACAAAAGCTATTCCCTTCTGGTTTTAGACATGATACTTAACTGGGAATAGCTCTTGAAAAAAAAAATTAAAATTAATCCTTTTCTGTCTAGTCTGCCCTAGCCTGTTACCTGGACGTGTCTTGGGGGCAAGAAAAGTTGAATTATCAGGAAAGGTAGCTAAATTTTCTGTCTTCAAAATTTTCTTGTTATTAAACTTTCTGGTCTTCTAGCCTTCATTTCAATAAAGCTTTACAGTTGACATTTCAGTTGTTTGGCCATTACCACAAGGTTATGAGGATTACTCACTTTCCAGCATTGTCCGCAGTTTCTTGCAGCTTCATCTGAGACTACTTGGCTTTGGGGACTTTGAGATATTTTCCTCATGAGTGAATTTTCAGATGGAGACACTAAGTTTAATTCTCTGGCAGGATATGGCTTCACATCTCTGTTTCTGTCTGACGTATCTTCTTCAAATAACCTTTGGTTTGCTTTCCTCAGACATTTTTGAATCTGTTGCTTCTCTTAAACTGAAGAGATTCTGAAATCTTTGGACTCCATATCTTCGTATTCATCTCTTGTGTAAATGTTAAATCAGTTTAGGCTCTATATTTGTCCATGAATCTAAGTCTTCTTAAAACTTCACCTTCACCCACAGTTCTTCCTGCTTTGGAAAGCTGTGCACAGAGCTTCTAACACTTATTTTATCACTTCCATACCTTCTTCCCTGTGTCGCTCTCAGTGCCTAGACAGGCTCTTTACCACTTCTGTTCATTCTTTAATCTGCCGCACAGTAAGGTCATCTTTCTATTCCTTCTCACTGCTCGGCAGCTTCAGGTAGGATGCACAAGCACAGCACCACAAGCGGGAATGGAGAGAAGGGGGACTGCATTTCCAGAATCCATATAATCTCAGGGTTAAAGATGGATGTCTGAGCTGGATGCTGGAGATCACTTCCTGTTTTGGCACTGTACTATTGTGCAGAGCAGGAAAGTACATAGGAATACATGTCTTAGCCTTCAGTGCTCTGCCATCACTGTGTATATTTTCAAGTTCCCTTCAGCTGCTGATTTTTTCTTTCTTTTTCTTTCTTTGTATTCAGTTATGTGCCTGAAGGCATTATCCATTAGGTTTTACTAATTCCTATTACTTGCAATGGACTTCATATTTTTGCAAAATCTGGCATGTAAGCAGAGAAACTTCAGAAAACTGGGCAGATGTCTCTTTTTTCTTATGCGTTTTTAGTCAGTCGTGTGTTCTGGATGTGTATGTTCTGTACCTCAGCTCAGTGGTTCTTTTCCTCTGTTTTCTCCTCTGATGGAGTAGCAATAGTGACAGGGCAGGAATATTGTGAATTTTTTTTCCTGAAGTTTTGCAGTCAAGTCTGGGCATAGGTTATTCATAGAAACATAGAAATCTGAGCACCCTTCTCAGGAACATTTATCTACTGCCTACAACTACTATTTAATGGTGCATCCTGATGGTGTTCAGTTGAGAGGATCTTCCTTATAGTAGTCAGAGTTGCCTTCAGAAGATAGCACCAAGGGCCTTTGGCTTGGGATGCATCTCCAGTGCAAAAAATGAAAACGTGTCATTCTAAATGGATGGTTTTTTTGTTGTTTTTCTTTCCCTGTAGCCTCGTCATGTATTCAACATGCTGAAGAAGTATGTGCGTGCTGAGCAGAAGGACAGACAGCACACTCTCAAACACTTTGAACACGTCCGCATGGTAGACCCAAAGAAAGCTGCCCAAATCAGATCTCAGGTAATCCCCACTGACGGTTAGTGAGGTCGTGTTAGTTCATAACTATTGTGAAATTTTTGTCAACCTGTTTTTTATAAAATGCCCAACTCCTTTCCATGGACAGCTTTAAATGCAATCAAAACCAATCTGTTTTCCATCAGAAGATTAAGGCAAAGTGATAGAGTAATGTCAGTATGATTTTTCTTCTGAGAAGAACTGAATACAGGTTTTTTCTGTCTGGACCATGAGTCAGTCATGGGCATGTTCTGAGGAGCCTTCCAGCGCATTAATGCTGAGAGCCTTTGTTAGTGCTTTGGTATATAATACCTCTGGGAAAACATCAGTATTAGATTTAGCAACAACACATGGTTGTGCTTCTCTCAGCTGAAGTGGCAGAACCAGAAGTGGTGTAGCCATCTGACTGTGACCAACCTTTCTATAGTCATTGCAGAGGCACTTGTAATGTCTGTAAATGTGATTACTATGATGCACTCGAGTTTAATATGTTCTTTTAAAACAGACACTGTCGTTCATGGCATTTAACTGCTGAATGTTACTGTAGTCCTCAATGCATATGTTTTGGAACATCTTTTATCTTGTCTTCATAAATCATAGAGGGCAAGAAAGCAGAAAGAAAACACCCAAGATTGAAGATGTAGCTGGTTTTCAAAACAACAACTAAAATTGGAGTCACAATGGATAAACTGTAAAAACAGTGTGCTGGAATCTGTGGAATCTGCTGTTGTTCCCTCTGTAGGATTCAGTGGCAGGCACTGTTCCAGGCACAGTTTTTGAATTGACTGACATCACTAAAAGAAAAATCAAAACCATGTACCCCCCTGGATGGCAGATTAGATTTTCTGGAGTGAGAAATGCACACTTCTAAAAGTCTTCTGCAGTGACTATTGTCTTTGCCTTGTCTTAAGCATCTATCGTGACTTTTTTTTTTTCCAAGTCTCATTGGATTATTTAATAACAAAAATTAGTAAAATTTTGCAGAGTGCAGGTTGTGTGGCAGCACTAGTGAAGAATAGAAACTGACATATAAATACAAGAAGTGCAGTGTATTGTCTAACATGTCATTGTAGGAATGAGTATTGATATAGCATCTCTGTGTCTAGAATTGGTCAGATGGTTGGGGAAATGTGGCCTGGGAGTTCTGTTTGTGAAATGTTTTTCAGTGGAAAATGGAAAACAAAATATTTTGTTAAATAACATAAATATTTAGATTTGAAGAAATCATGCTGCTGTTTCATTAAAATTGCTGTCTGCAACTCATTTTACTTGTTAGGCCTAATTATTTTGTCAGTCTTCTAAGTCTTTTAAGATGCACCTCAATTTCTCCTTCTACTGAAGAAAGGTGATACTTGTGAAGAGTATCCTGGGGAGCACATATCATATAATGTCATAACTCAGCCTGTAACAATGTGAGGGCACTTGAGGCAATAGAGCTGTAACCGCATGAGAGGAGAGAGGATGCAGTAATGCTTCTAGGTGGAAATATTTTTATTTGCAGCTGAAATGTTTGCAATTTGTAAATGTTACCTTTTTTTTCTTTTTCTTTGGAGAGCTGTTTCTTTTCACAGTATTTGGATTAGGAAAAAAAAATAAAACCCAACACCTAAAACATTTTGATGAAGCAATCACTGTGCCTCACTTGGTTTATACATTATGTGAAAATTTATGAGTATGGGCAAATGTAAATGTTGCTGAAAGAAGAATGAAGCTGTGGATTTCTGTCACAATAGCTACTTGTGTCCATGTTCTGCCCCACAGCAAATGTAAACCCCTACTTTAAATTACTGCATTTGCATGAGATTTCAGGTGGCTATGGAAGAGCATCTAGAATGGTATTTTTTAGCAGCTGTAGGAGAGATGAGTTTTGTAATGGGTTTGACAGTTTTGATGCACAGAGCATATTGAAATCTTATAGATGCACAAGTGAAAATATAATCTATGAAATTTGTGATAATGTCAAATTATCCATAGTATTCCCCTCCTTCAAATACTTTTGTTTCCATAGGTTATGACACATCTACGTGTGATATATGAACGCATGAACCAGTCTCTCTCCTTCCTCTACAATGTGCCTGCTGTGGCAGAGGAGATCCAGGATGAAGTCGGTATGCAAACTACTAATGTAGAAAAAACCATATATTTCTGTGATGAGAAATTACCACCAAAAGCAAAAATACATCATCTCACTTTTCCTATTGATATACTATCTCAGGTGAAAAATAGAAAAGGCAACCTGGCAACATTCTTAAATTTTGAATTAAATTATAATGAACCCTTGGAAGACAAATCCTGTATAACCCATGCAGTGGCATCATCATACTGCTGTAAATGTCTTCCCTGAAATATGTTAATTGACATTTGGAGCCTTCCATGCTATAGGGATGCAGCAATTGACAATGAGATTTAGGCAAACCCTATCCTTTGGATATTTAGTTTACCTGGTAAGTATTTACATGATAAAGACCATTTGGAAATCCCACAGCTAAAAAACTGGTTGCAGAACCAAGCATCTGAGAAAAGTGTAGGTATGAACTTGGCAGTATTCTGGCGGTCATGCATTTTAATTCTTGGTTAGTTATCAAATTGATATCTCTGCTCCTCCCATTTTTTCCAGCATACAAGCTGGACTGTGGATGAATCCAGTAGCAACAGACCTATGTTTGCCTCTTCCCTGAGAGCTGTAATGGCAGATAGCTGTGAGGGAGAATGGCCTTTCCTTCCATCCAGATTCCTGCCCTTGGCTGTGGCATTGCTGCAGCGCAGAGATCTCCAGTACAGCACTCACACTTTGCCGTTTGCTGCTATTGCAGCAAGGCAACTGCACTCAGTTTTGGACATCACGTTGCTAACGTTTGTCTTTAAGAAAAGTAACACATGGTTAAATGTAAAGGTCAGAGATGGGACAGTCATTTTTGGAGCAGCTTTTTTCACAGGTTGTGGCAGTAAGTGGCAGTTAATGTATTAATTTCATTAGTAATCAGGTTCAGCTGAATAAAGAAGTCATCGATTTCTTCAAAACATGAGGGAGGGAGGCATGCTACTGCAGTAAGGATTAGGATGCATTTAAGACACAGGGAGAGATGGACATGGAATAGTGGTGGATTCATTTGCCCGAAATATGAGTTATGATGGAGATATGCTTCTGCTTAAGAGGGCTGGAGATGAGATCAAGAAATAGTGGAAGGGATTGGGAGGCAGCCAAAACTGGTTAGTAATTGTCCTTAACTGTCCATAACTGGTTAGTAATTGTCCTTAACTGTGTGTTTCTATGCTCCACAATTATAAGGCACAATCAACATTCTCAGTCTGTGGATGTAGAGTCATTCAGGGAGGAACAACATCTAATTGATAATTTGAAAGCATATCATTTCTGTAGAAAGAAGGTGTCAGTACTGTGAGGTCTTTGAGATGCTCAGTTAGTTTTCTTTTTGCACTGCTATCATTTCCTTGGGGTTTTTGCTGCAAATTTCAATTTCTTCTTTTCTTGGTAATGTTAATGCTTGTTGCTGAGGACATTCTTGTGAATTTTGTTCTCCTTTCTATGTCCTGAAGTGGAACAAGAATTTCAGAATCTTTGAAGTGGCATGAGACCAAAAGCCTAGTAACTGCTGAGTGGTTTACAAGAATCTGACTCCTAATCTCAAATGTAATACTAATTTTTAGGGGCAAAAAGCCTAAAATTAGTAAGGCATTATTTCCTAATAAGTTGAGAGCAGCTAAGAAATCACAAAGAAAATGTTTGTTACAGTCTCTTGAGCAGTTTTTCCTTACCTTGATTTTTTTTTTCATTTTGTGGTTTAGGCTATGCTAAAAGCTATTCAATGCATTGCAAAGTTTAAAGCAATTAAAACAAAGTTCTCATAATTGGGAGTTACTAAGCAGCACAAATTAAAGTACTATCTTTTCTGGGTAAAATATCAGATCTAGATAAAATAGTTTTCCATAATGCAATGCCTTTCAGTATCGATGTTCTTCTTGTTGATAATATTGTCTCTATACTTTGTTTTACATGTTGGTTTTAATGAAAGTTTGTGGAGCTCATTCCCATGTGTTCAAGAAGACAGTATCCTTCTAGCTTTGAGCCATCTAGCTCTGATCAGCCTCTTTCAAATTCTCTTCTGAAATGACTGAATTTCTTAGTCTCTGTACTCTTCCTAAACCCATGGAAAAGGACATCTATTACCGCTGCAAAATCTGTGGAGAAGTAAACTTCTAATAAAACTTCACTTTGTAGCATTCCCAAGAAATATTACAACTCTCATTAAAAAGACAGATGATTGATTAAATACCTTTTGTTGGAACCATTGACTTAGAAATTCTGAGTCAGTAGAAAATTTGAAAAATAAACGAAGTAAGAACATCTCACACAGAATGTCTGACTAATACATTACATATAAGGAGACACGGTTGAAAATAGTTTTAGTTAATTTTCTTTCTTAATTATAGTTTTAGTTTCTAGTTCCACTCTGCTGCAGAGTTCTTCATGTAAAGTTTTTACCTTGAGGAATGGATAATCTTTGCTTTAGGTAACAGAGGTCTGACAAAGGTAGTTTTTCCCTGAATCAAACAAGTAGCTCTATAAGCAGCAATACAAATGAGATCTAGTTTGCTATGAATTTGTCCCATGGGTTTAATTCTTCTTACATATAATGTGGTGCTGGTTTTCACTCAATTTTTCCTATTGCTAAAAATATTATGACCTATTTTTGCACAGTTAATCAGATAAATCACAGTCTAGCTGTTGGACATTTGGAGTTTCCTTAAAATACAGACTATGTTTGAAGTTTCTACCTTAAAAGGCAGGCTTACAGCCATTGTTTTAATGTGCAAAATCCAAAATTAAAAAATCCAGCTTCTATGCTTAAAACAGGCTTTTATGCCTTTTAAGAGCAGCCTTTTCTTGTTATTTTCCTAACTCCAGCAAAGATGGTGGTAGGAATTTAGGGTAAAATTTAACAGAGTTTTAGTCCTTACCTGCAGGTGTCCATCACCAGCTGATGTCCACCAGCTTTAACAGTGGGTGTCATAGGAGCGTATAGATAGTTGGAAGACTCACAGCACTCCAGAGGGTAGAAAACAGCACTTAAATTAAGTGAGGGCTTTCATCCTAAGCATTTGACCAATGTGTAATGTGCAAATGCCCCATAAGGGTTTCAGGCACTGTAATGTACCAGCAAATTCCAGATGTGTGAGGAAGGATATTGCTGGCTCTCTCTTGTTCATGTTGGGGCAGAGGAAAAGGAGCCAGTCTGAGAGTTGCAAAAAGAGGTCACCTGACCATGGTTGTTCTGACAAAGCTTGGAAAGAAAAAGCAGGTCATTTGGATAGGAGACTGGCATTCTGGCTGTAAATGATTTCTCAAGGGACAGTGATGCAAATGTGCTAAAAACCAGGTTGCTCTTGGCAATTGATGTAGTTCTTGGTGATAAATGGAGTTTCTTATGAGCGGGAGTATGCCTCATGAATAGGAAAGTGGCACAAAAAGAAATCTGAGCAGTTTATTTGCCTGTCTAGGTATTTGTACTCACCTTTCCTCTCTGATAAAGCTCATATACTATTTAACATGTATGGAAACCCAGAAAAAGCAATAGTAGGCTTTAAGAGAAATCAGCAGTTCCTTCGAGCACATCCTGCTTTAAATCCTTATTTTATTAGATTGCTTATCCATCTATGTAAAAGGCAATTTATTGCAGAGAGTGGCACAGCAGGCATAGCTTCTTCTGAATCAGAAACTACGTCAGAGCTTTGTGCATCAGTCATGTGGGTTGGCAGTGATCTGAATTTTTAATTCTGTGTTTGCAACTTGTTTCCAAACTGATGTCCTCAGCTTCAACTTTTCTAGCCCACTACTGAGGAAATATTAAGCACTGTAGTAATACCACAGCAGTATTGTACCTAAGCTCAGAAGCATTCAGTTATGAGCTTATTATTCAGTTATGAGTTTATTATTCTGTTCCACTCTGTCCTGTTGTTCTGCAGCATTTTCTGGATGCCACACACACATTTCTTGCCTAGAAGAGAAGGCAAACCCAGGCTGACCCCAAATCAGCACCTGCTTTCAGATATATATAGTGTACTGTGGGTCAGGTGCTATTTTAAACATTTGTGTGCTCCAACTTAGCATGACAAAATTTGAAATGAGACATTTACCTCTTAACATTTGCCTTGCAAGTTCTTTTGAAGAATTTTGTAAGTGTTTTTAGAAGCACCTGCAGACTCAAGAAGTCTGAAGACTTCCTTTCTTTTAACACTTCCTCTTTAATCATCAGGCCCAACAACCTGAGTGGAGGGCAAAGCTAGCACTACCTCAGCTGGTTCTGGTCTTTCAGCATTTATTAGACTAATTTTTGATTCTTTGTTTCTAGCTTGTAATTTTGACCTGTAGTCAATCCACAGCCTTTCTGCATTTCTTGCCGTGAGTTGAATTAGGATGCTGTTTTAAATCATTCTGTGGTATCCTTCTTTAGAGGTTTAATGGTATTAGTTTCTTGCCACAGGCTGACAGTTCAAAACCAACACCAGAGTGGTCTGGGGACTGATACTGCAAAACCAAAATAAGCTCTTGGAGGCTTTGCAAAAGCAAATTCTGTGTCTTATCTGGTTTGGTGCTATTCCTCCTGTGATTGTTTTCTTGATCCTCTCCCTTAAAATGCTGTTTTGAATACGTAACTAGTAATGTCTGTCAGACTGCAATGGGACTTCTCAGTGTCTTTTTTTTCTGTAACTCTTCCTTGTAGTTCTGTCTTAACATTTATCTGATGGGAAGAATTCCACCTTCAAAAATGTTAAAGATGTTGAAGCAATACTTAGGATTTCTGAACCTTTATTTGAAGTTGGGTTGCACTATCAAGGTATCAGAAGAATAAAGGGTAGCTGACTTACATTGACTGTGTCAAAAGCTTGTTTAAAGGTTTACAAGAGTATTGTAATGGGATCATACAGAATGGTGTAGTTCATATCAAGTAAGAACAATAATTACCTTGTAACTCAATTTGAGTGTGTTAGACTAGAAAATTCTTGAAATTCTTTTTTGTTTGTAGAGGTGGCAGCTCTAGGTTGCTTAATAGGAACCAGTTCTAGTCTTCCTCTAAAACTAGAGGCAAAAATACTGGTAGCATCTGATTGATGCTATAATGTCATGCATCAGAGTGCTTATAATGCGTTATTTTTTTTTTTTCTGGTAAAGTAAAACAGTGTTGTTGAAGCATGGGTAAATGAATTAGCACTCCATTATTTATCTGCACTGAGACAGACCATGTTCAGTGAACTGGCATGGAGAAAAATAATGAACAGTCACCAGTGGTGCTCATCATCAGGGCAGTTGCGTTTTGCACTAGTTGATGAATGTGCTTTATCCTGACAATGTAAATAGAGTGAGCATTTGTAGTAGTTGCAAAAACCCATAGCTGGGGAAAGTTGGACAATTTCTGTTCAGTTTTTTACTTTCTGCCATTCTGGAGATCAATGGAATTGTCATTTTTAAATTGCCCCAGGCACTTGGCTAGTACTGTGTAGGGGAGTGTTCAATACTGGATGCAAGGAAACATCATCTTTGCCAAAGAAGAAGTATTGAATTTCCACTCTCATCCCTTTAAAATCAGCACATTTTTCTGTGACAGCAAGTATTCCATTGAGATTTGTTGATATCTACACCACAGAGAAACTTCTCAGCAAACTTTAAACAGCTTATGGAAGTAGGACAATAGTATGTAGGTCTTTCCAAAGGTTCTGTAAAACCTGCCTTCTAGTTTTAAATAGCCTGTTTGGTGTGTCTGTATCATACAAGCCCATGTTCCTGCCCTTCTGCTTTGTGCCCATAAGTGTAATGCAAGTGGAACAAGCAGTCAAAAGCAGCCTTCAGAGAATGTGTATTTGCACAGGTATGCTGAAGTGACTTCCAGCACTAACTACGCCTGTGCTTTCTCCCCATAATTGTTTTGACATATTTATGTGTATCCAGTAACCTCAGCTTTCCAAGAAAAATTTGAATTTTCTGTGAAGTGGTTATTTACCTTTAATATTCTCCCTTGAAGGCCTATAGCATTCAGTCAAAAAGATGGTTTGTTAGGATTCTAGCAAAATATATATTGTTGTGTCAGTGGTTAAAAATAGCAGAGTCCTTCCACAAAAGCAAATGAATTCTGTGGTTAACTTTCCACAGCAACATTGAGATAGATTTTGTATACTTAAATATTGACATACGGCCCAAGTATGTCCTGTGCCTGATGAGCAATTAAGACCTTTTCTACCCAAGGACATTGGTTTTTAAAGCATTTGACTAATTCATATACATATATTTACACACACACTGAAGCTTTTTTTCCCCAAGTGGTGTATTTTTCTTTAATCATCACAAGCCTATGATCTTTACTAAGCTATCTGTTTTGCCACTTTGTTATCTCTATAAAATATTCTTACAATTATTTAAATACCATAAATAATAAGATGCCATTTGTTGAAGCAAGGTGATGTATGACGTTTGTGTAGGGAATCAGCCAATGTCACAGAAGCACAGAATGCCTGAGGTTGGACGGAACCTCTGGAGGATGGAGGACATCTGCTCCATTCCTTCTGCTAAAGCAAGGCCACCCAGAGCCAATTGCCAGTGTTTGGTCACCCTCACAGTGAAAAAGCATTTTTAAGAGACTCAGCTCTGTCTGCTAGTAAGATATGTCCTTTGCTTCAGTGTAGGAGAGAGGGAAAAAAATCCTGGAAATAAATCCAACATTTTCTTCCTCTAAGCATTTCTTATTTTTTGTCAAGAGTATTTAACTGTCAAAGGAAATTAGGTGGAGAATTGTAGATTATTAAAATAGATATAAATGCACATCCCTGACGCTGATGTTCTGAAGTGCTTTCATTAGCAGTGTACTATCTCCTCCCCATCTTTTATAGCTAAATGGGCTATTGTGTGCTATCATGGGCACTAACGTTCTCCAGAAAAGACATGAATCCTGATTTTTGTGTGCACAAGCCCTCTTTCCTTCTCATAAATATTGTGAACATGACTTCAGTCAGTAAAAGAGCCAGCTTCCTCCAGGGCTCACAGATACAGGGAAAAGGATAAATTATTTCAGGTGGCTTTGGATTGAGGTGGCTTTTTCTTAAGGAAAAGATATGGGACATCTTGTTTTCCAGTTCAGAAATATAGTCAGAATACAAAGTTATTAGAAGTAACTAAGTTTATTAAGAGAATATTTTCCTTTGGTTTGAATAATGCTGTTCTGTTTCACTTGCACCTCTAAAAAATCTGGTCTCATGATCCACGTGTTGGAACTGAAAACTGATAATAATCATGGACCAGTAAATTATAAACAAAGTAATTTTTAAATTTTCTGAGCATCTTCTATTTTAGTGAGTATTTAAATCTTTCACTCTAAATAATTAATCTATTTGCAGGAGAGGTTTAAAGGTGTTGCCTTAGCTTTTTTCAGGAGCTGATGGTGAGAGCACTCTGCCCTACATTGATAGATCCTTCCTGAAGACCTTATTCTGTGACCTTTCCATTACTTTAGCCTGAAGTACTTTTTCATAGACACTTCTCTTTTAATAGAAAGTTGCCATCCCCACTACAGATCCCACAGGGAGTTCATGATCATGAGACCACTCTGGGCTCACAGTGGCAACAGGTTGAGGCTGAGACAGTGTCCACTTAAAAACGTCCTTTGATACCCCTCTGGAAGAATCTACAGACACCTTGTGCACAATGGAAAAAATGCATTGAACTTTGAATAATTGTCCAATTATTGGTTGTATTCTTTCCTATTTTTTCTTATTTTATTGGACACATGTGGATTTGATCAGGATTTTCTTCGTAATCACCAGTCATTTTCTGGTATCATGAATTCAATAGACTGGGAAGTTCTGTCTTGGAGAGCCTTGTTTCTGCAAGTAGTAGGGTTACAATTATATGAAAATGTTGTATTTAAAGGAGCGTGTATATTATTTTAAATCAGTATACTGGATATATTTGATTTTAAAAAGCATTATGGGTCAGGATTACCTTATAGCTACAGATTTGCTCATAAACATCTAGTTGAATTGATTTCCTGTTCTTTTGTGTCTTCAGTGAAAAGTCTAAAGCCGAGCACTCAGTTTTGAGATGATGCAGATAAAGCATGTGGTGGTACCAACACGTTCTTTTAAAGCCTGAACCAATATGTTCTTTTTAAAGACTTTTTAAAAGTCTGCTTTTAGTCTTATGAAGCAGAATGGCTTCTCAGCCTTTCTCATTAGTATTTNCACACATGCCTCACTAATTACTACTTACATCAGATACTCAGGGCTTGTAATTCATCTTGTAGGGTTGAAAACTCTTTTCCATGGACAGGGATCAGAGACTGTGTCTCTCAGGGCTCTGTACAGGGGGCTTCCTGACCCCCTGCCAGGATCCCAGACCTTCCAGGGCAACCAGAGGGATGCCCTGGATTCCCACACCTGATAATTGCTTCTAATGTTATGCTTTAAGGAGCTCATATGTTAGTTCATCACGTGCCAAATTTAAGATGTCTTTTTTTTTTTTTTTTGATAGATAACCAAAGTCTGAAAATGTCTTCCAGTTGTCCAGCTTTCACATATGATCAGAGAGTAGGTGACTTTCCAAATGTATAGCTCTAGTCAGAGGGGAGGCTCTGGCTTTGTGAGTGTTGCCTGCTTACAGAAATCTCATTATACTGAGCTATTGGAGATTTTTTTGATACACTGAATATGTGTGTAATTTTTTTCATAAATATGTCCTCTTACATCAAGTTCATTATGTCAATGTCCACAATTATTGAAGCAGCCCAAAATTGTGGGATCACAGACACTCCAACATCTTCTACTTCATTTGTGCTGTTGAATGATGGATTTTCTTTTCCCAGTTAACATGTTTTGGAAACACAGTTGTGTCATTCTGTGTGATTCACTCTAAGATCAGATTCCTAGCAGGAGGTCTTGGACTGTGAAAGAAACAAAGGAATCATCCTAATTCTTACCTGCTGGCAAATTGCAAGTCTCCATTGACAACCAGTTACAGACTGGTTATATTAGCACAAGGTAATATAGTTTTATATATAATATATTACAGAGCTAGTGTGTCAGTCTCTGGAATTGTTATCCAAAGGGATTTAAACACTAAAGTCTGAACTGCATCACTGTGGGCAGGTATCCTGAGGGGGATGGCAAAATAAGCCTCTAATGCCAATGGTGTACTAAATTTTGTTTGAAGCATAGCCTGCTTTCCAGAAGTGCTGAGGGAAAATTCACAGCTGTTTGTTATGGTCAATAGTATCTGTGGTGTTCTTCTTTGGCAATTGGTACTGTTGGGATAAAAAAGGAAAAAATTACAGAGGATATGTGATTTTACAGAATGGCTGGGTTGATGGAGATGTTGCAGTAATGTTCTGTCAGTTCCCAAGCACATGGGATTACAAATGATCTTTCATTGATGCAGCTTTCTCCTGCCTGTGACTCTCATATACCCAACTTCACTGAAAAATGCATTTTTCTGAATAGTGATGCCTGGGCAGGGTTCCAGTTCTTGCTTTGTTCTGCTTCCTCCTTTTAGATCATGCATACGAAAAACAGCATAAAAAGCATCAGAACTGGCCACATGCCACTTCATAGATATATTTGGTAAATTTAATAAATGCATCTCTTTAGATTACTCTGGCAACCTAGGATATATCTGGCCTATCAAATGCTAAAACTGCAGTTAATAAATAGGCAAAATACTTATTATCTTGAGCAAGCACGGCACAATTCAGTTCTGTAAATTTGGAGTTAAATTAAAAAATATTCTTTTTTGACCAAGGGTATCAACTGCTGATGCCTATTTCGGGCTTACCTAGAAACAGAGGCCAGACAAAGTTAAAAGGATAAAAGCAGATATATTTAATGAAGGGCCTTCAGGTAAGGGCAGATGAAGCCTCCCCAAGGAGCTATACCCAAAATGGACAATGGTCACGAGTTTTTCAGACAGATATAAGTTTGGTCTATTAGCATATCAGGTGTTAATCCTCCAATTACAGCTTCAGGTAATGAAGTCATATTCCCCCAGTTTGCTCCTCTCTCCCCCAATTCACTTTTGTTTATACTTTTTGGGGCCTCAGGCAGATGATATCCTTGGATCTCAGGCCTAGAAGGATTGCTTTGTCTGACCAAAATATGAAGAGAATTAACTAACACTCTGTGGAGTTCAGAGTTCTACACTAGTGCAGTACAGGATATGAAAAGTACAAAAGCTAAAATCTTGAAGCATCAGTGCAACAAGTTAATGTTCAGATTTTTATTTTTTTTTTATGGATTATTGAGTGCTTCCAAGATGACACATCAAAAATTGTTGTGGTATTCACAATATGACCTTGAGAAGTGTTTGTAGAAAATGATAGGTAACTGACTTTTTTTCAGGTATCGGAAAGTGGTTTTAGGTCCTACTCCAGTTTTAAATTGTATTGTGTATTGTAAGTTTGGCAAGTAAATATAATTATTTTTATCAGTAAATGAGACCAACAAATAATTTATAAATAAAGTAGATAATTATTTCCAGAAAATTAGACAATAAAATTCTGTAGCAATATTTCATATAAATGTTTTTTGCAGAGTAGTTTCACTTATAAGCCTTATCAGGTACTTAAGAGGGAAGGGCACTTGGCTTTTTCTACTTTACACAAGCCTGAGCAGGAATAATGATTGCTGATTCATCTGACTGTAATATCAGTGACAGCTGGTCAGGCTGTTTATTTGTTTTTATTTAGACTCTTCAGTCTATTTTAAAGCACTTAATGATATGTTAATTCGGAATTAAACATGGACTTAAATTTAAACTTGAAGAGTTTGTCACAGTGCCTTCTGTGGATCAGGATGATGATATACAATATATGTTCTGGATTATGGTATAATTTCCATTCAGATTTTTCCCCAAGTATTTTTTAATATTATCTCATCTACCTTCATATTAGGTTGTTTCCATGTCTTGGAGAGGACCTGTCTAATTTAACCAAATTAAATGAGGAGGGGATGAGAGGAAGGGAAAGAGACAACAGAAATTGACAAAAAGGCATGTTGTGAAAGGGAAGAGCAGGGTCTTTAATTTCTGTTAAATGACTCTCAGAGATGACACAAGTTTCAATACTCTCTGCTTTGAAATGAGGAGGAAATGCAGTTATTAATCAGATGACTGGCTGTTAAATACCAAAAGAATTATGAATGTGCACTTCGCTATAGCTGTATGTTGAGATTTAATTTTAGTTAATAGATAGTTTGTGTAGTTGTCAGATAACTATGGGTCTGTAGGAATTAAAGTTTCTGTCACTGAAGGCAAAGAGTGTCATACCAGGCTTCTAGGAAAATTAGACAAAATTTCAGACCATGAGTTTCATAGCAGGCTGATTAAGTGGTGTGAAAATTGTCACGAACCTTTGCTCAGAGTGCTCAGTAATTGCATTGCCATGTACAAAACTAAATTTGCATTGAAGTTCATCCCTAAGGAAAAGACACTAAGGTCATTTTGAAAACAATCATTACTTGGTGATAAGTGTTTTCCTGAATTGGATTACCCAAGCTTTAAAGACTGTTCTGTACCAGAAAACCTGTGATTTACCTGCACAAGGACGATGTCTCTGTATATTAGTTGAACATTTTTGGGGGCTTTAATGATATAAGACAAAATGTCTACAAAATAGATTTAACTGAAACATTATTCCATGTACCAGCTGACAGGAGGAAACTCACTTGGGTTGTTTTTATGATGTGATTCAGGAAACAGCAAAATCTACATGTGCTGAAATAGAAGGAGCAAGAAATGGGAAAGAAATGGAAGTGCTAAAGTTGTGATTTTTTTTTTTAAATTTAGTAGAAGCATATTCTTTTTAGCATGGTTCTAATTATTGCAGTTATTCTCAAGTTCAAATGTGTATTTTTTCTAAAGTTAGGTTTTCTTTTTTGTCTGAAGTTAGTTTTTTTTTTTTTCTTAAAGTTTTCTTTAAGTTTTCTTAGCCATCAAGGTGTTGTCTAAGGCTATGGGATGCTTATTCTCTTATTAACTTCTAGAAAAAATATTTTAGGTCAACTGTTTCATGATACCTTAAATGTTTGTTTTCTGAGAATTTGAAAAGGGCAAACTCTTTTCAACTTATTGAACAAGGTTTTCATACACATAGGAAATTTCTGAAATGTGGAGGGTTTTGGCTGCTATTTGCTCTTACCTAGTGGTGGTATCTCTGAAGGACAGAAAATAAGAACTATGAAATGCTTTTTTCCATGATTCTTGCTCTTTCTATCTCCCTTTAGCTGTGAGGGAGAGACACATTGCACTGAAAGAGTTTCCAGACAAAAAGACCTGTGGCATAATTTCACAGGCTGTCAAGGAGGTGAGAAGAAAACTTAGATCTGATCATGTGGTCACATTTCTCTGTCAGTATGGATCTGAGCACTGAAGGTTGGGCTTATTTCCAGTATTTCACAGGAATGATCTACCATATCACTCCTCTTTCATCATCCTCAAAGCATGCAGGCAACAAAGGCACTTCTCCACCCTCCAGCAGGCAGTTCACTTTCAGTAACATTCTCATCAGTCTTTCTACATTATATTTGATTTGTACTATACAAATGAATTAGTTCAGCGCTGAATACCACAAAATTGTGTTTTGTAGCTTGATAATGTAATAATTACAACTTGTGGCAGTATGCAACATCATGATCATACAGTGTTTGATTCAGCAAAACATCTGAAAATAACAGAATACTTGAAATTCAGTGGAGCTTCACTCTTTGTGGTAAGGCACAGGAGGTCTTGTTTTCATATTTACCAATTTGGGAGAGTTCTGATTCATACAGCTGACAAGATACAGACCCTCAAAGTTAGTTCAAACCTGACTGCATTAAATCAGTGCAACTGCTTTAGAAGATAACATTGAATTAGGCCATAAAGTAAGCGTACAATTGAAAGCTGCAGCTAAACATGTTACCTCTTGCAACATGTGCTGTAAAAAATTATTGTGTTGGTGTTCTTAGTGAATCCAAATTGTGACATACAACATGTGCATGATTTAAGCTGCCTTCAGACTGGATTAAGGCAGTATGTGTGCCAGAGCAAATGAAGCTGTTGCTGCGACTCAATTGCTCTGTTAATTTCTGCTGTTAAGAAGAGGAGGGAGGTTGCTGACACTTACTAGTTTTGTCATTTTGAAAGCACATGCTCAAATACAAGTAACTTCAGGAAAAACACATGTTCAGTTCAGACTGAATGGTCACTGATGATAAGTGAGGCAATAAGACTCTGCATTTGTGCGAGTTTATTTGAGCTGATTCCAAGCCCATGTCTGTTAGATCAAATATATGTTCTACTATGTAAATGGCATTTTACAAAGGAAGTTTGATGTTGGGTCAAAACTATGGCATATAATTTGGTGGTATTTTAACTAGTCCTAATTAGAGGTGTTTTGGGTACACTTCATTTCTAATCTGGTTTAAGAAGTTGTTTCCTAGAACTCCACAATTACAGTTGCCAATTTTAAGGCTGCTTTTCAACTACATGCAATAGTTTTGGCACATAATAGTGATTGCAGAGCTTTTCATCTAGTAGGTGGGCTCCTTGAAAACACAACAAACAAATGTTGTAATTATTTTTGGAAATTTTAAACATTATGAACATGTCATGGGTTGGCGCTGGCGCAATGCCAGTGCACCCATGAAAATATATTTTTCCCAAACGGCTGCTGTGAGATGTGACCAGGAACAGAGCAGAGCAGGCTCAAAACTTAGAAATAGAAAGAAAAACTTTATTAACCTACACATAAATAAAAACACACACAAGGAGCAAAACGAAAACCCTCCAAAACATTTCTCCTCCTCCCACCCAATTTCCACCCTTACACAATGAGCCAGCACCTTGGGTTCCCGATCAAGTCATCACCACTCAAAGAAACACTTCTCAGTTCATCAGGGGAGAGAGGAGTCTCTCTTGCACCATAGACCCCCACAGGAAGCACAGTTGAACCCTCCCGTGTTTCCATGTCACACACGGCACCGCCCAGTGAAAGTCTGCCATTGTGACATCCTCCTTTCCATGTCCAGTGCTCTCACCACTGTCCATGGACCAAAGCTGCATATAGGGTTCCTTTAAGGATGCTTTGCCAAGTACCAGAAAACAACCATTCCTCATTTCGGGACAACAGTCCCCCCCCATTTTCTCCCCTGGGGCCAAGGGTCTCAAGAACAGAGATCTTCTTCCTTGAAGACAGAGGGCACCACCACACCGTCCTCATCCCTTCTCTGTTCACTCCATTCCTACACATGGCAGTCACTGCAGCAGGTCACTCCCTTTGCATCCACCCAAATGCAGTCCTTGTGTTCAGGAGAATTCAGGTTCAGTCTATGGCTATACAAGAAAAGTCCAGCCCAGAAAGCCACTCCATCATCTCTTCCCACCTAGGATTTTCTTCTTCTAACATCTCAAGTCCCAGGCTGTTTTCCTTCTCTCTTGAATCACCAGCCAGGAGAAGTCATGTTGCGAAAAGTTTCCTCTGCCCAAGGAAGGGTTAAAAGTCTCTGTTTTTGCTGCCCAGATGGCTCGAAATCTCGCAGCAGGCTGCCCGGAGCTCCCACGGCCACGTGTTCCCCTCCCCCCCTTCTCTTTCTCCTCTGCTGGTGTATTGCTGGCACATGATACCAAATTNACAAAATTTTAGGGTATCACACGCTCTTTTTTTTCTCTCTCTCTCTCTCTCTCTCTCTCTCTCTCTCTCTCTCTCTCTCTCGGAGGGGACAAAAGACATCTCAGCAGTTCTCCACTCTTCCAGCTCCATTCCCTTCGCCCCCTCCTCTGTCCAGGGCTATGGCCTACCTCTGCCTGGCCGCATGGCTTCCTCCCTCCCCTGCCCAGCTGTGGCTGGGCAGGGGAGGTCTGCACTCCTCTGCTGACCTGAACCAAAGAGCCCTGACTGGAACCAAAGAGCGAGTCCCTCTGGGAGTTCTTGCTTTTAACCCCCTGTGTTCTCAAAGGTGTATCCATGCCTTCAGTGGTCACTCCAGGTGTCAATATTCAAATCAGACCACTGATTTGTCTGATCCCAACCTCCTGAAAAACTCACTTCCCTCTCAAACCAGGACAGAACAAAATAAAAGTTATGGTTTGAAAGATAGCTAATGGGTTGTTGGCACTCCAGGACAGCAAGAGAAGCTGTTCCATATGAAATTCTTGCCATTGTAGCTGTGCCAATTAAGGGCTGGGAAGTTAACTCTGGGAAGTCCCAGAGTTCAACATTGGAAACAATAATGTTGTGTGACAGTAAAATTAGATAAGGTTTTAACATAACATGGGTTTTGTCACTTCAAGACTCCATCAACTTTGTTGGGATTTGTCATTATATCCTTTCTAGCACAGTGCTGTTTGCAAAGATTTGCAAATAGAACTGTGGTCTTGGAGCATTGTAGACAAATAGCTTCTAACAATGCAGTATCTACCAGAAGATTCTGTAGTAAATTTTATTTCTTTTCTTCAGCTCTTTCTTTGCTTTTGGCTCCATTTGCCTCTTTGTGGGATAAGAGAATAGTCTTGAAAGTAGTTTGGAGTGGTATTACACTTTTATCCAGTTCCCCAAACATATTTCACTTCAATTTTTCTAGATGCTGTTGTTGAGGAGTATTGACCCATGAGGAGGCCTGCAGTGAGTCCAAGAATTAGTGAAAGTTGCTTAGGTGTTATGAGAAGTCCAAGAAGCATCTTATTAAAATACTAGAAGTGACCCTGTCTCTCATCCTGAGAAAGAAAAGGTTTAGGTGCCTGAAGGAGAATTTTGAGTGTCTGGAGGAGAAGCAGCAATTGTGTGCCCTCACACCAAATTCAGAGCTAGTGGGAGGTCTGAGGTCCCAGCTGAGTGTAATCTTTTCCTAAGGTCATGGTTGCTTTTGAGCACATGCTCTCAGAGAGACAGAAAGATTTGCCATCCTCTTTATTTTTCTCAATGGCAAGGCTTAGCAGAATGCTACAAGGAGATAATACGCCAAGCAAAAAACATTTATTATAGGAAAATTCTCAGAGTGTTTTTGTCCTGTTGGTTTGATGTGAGATGAAATTTTGAGGAGCAACCTAGGATCTCTCTATTTTCAGCACCTAATGATAAGATACTCATAGTACAAATAAAACCCCTGAAACAGTCTTGAATGCACATCCTAGCCTCTAGCTGTGTCTGTACTCCCTGCTTATTTAGGGATTTGTCTTTTGCACAGTGGGGGAATTGAGTTGGTAGCTGAGGAGGCAGATGGAGGAAGTTCTGTGTCAATGAATAGATGTATGGCTTTCCATTAGTGTAACTGATGGTTCAAGTAGCCATCGATACTTGGAACAAAATCAGCCCTGAAAAATTGATCTTGGACTTTGCCAGTAATATCAATAACTGGAAAGCCTAAGGCAAACTTTTTTTAGCAGTTTAACAATTGAAGCAATTGTTTGTGAATCATTTACCCAGTGCAGACACAGCTGCCTCAGTGTGATGGATTCCAGCAGTTTCTATGCCAGGCACTTCCAATTTCTCACTGTCATTCAGTGTCTGATTCATCCTATCAGATGGGCTTGACTCATGTCGCCATTGTTTCCCCACTTGTAAAATGGATGTGATCATAATCTGCTGGTTGTAATATCTGTCTGCCTCGCTTGAGCTATTGTGCAGGTCAGTTCCTCTTCATGCTGTACGCCACACCTGAGTGGAAAACAATAGAGCTGGCAACGATGTGCTCCCACTTGGGCAGCCTTGAGAGAAACTGTGTGTGATCACTCCCAGCCCTCAGAAATTTGGGTATAAAGATGGTATCATGATGGGAGCTTGGAACCCCTCTCTGTCAGCCATGCCTGCACTGTGGCCTCTCCTGAGTTCTGTACCAGTCCTGGTGCTGCTCCTCCACTGCCAGAGCTCAGGTCCTTCCTTCACCTCTGTGCACCATTTGTCCCTTTCCAAGAGCAGGAGCTGTCTGCAGGTGACACTGAGTGTGTCGGCAGCAGAGTATGGACAGGAGTTGTACATAGGCACTGCCTCAGGCAAAGGAGTGGCTGGGGCACAGCTCCTCTAGCACCAGCACCTGCCACTGCTGCCTGAGCTCCAGGTCTCTACAGTTGCCCCACACCATCCTCTGGGGATGGGGAGAACAGTGGGAACAAGGGGAGCTGTGCCCCAAAACCATTCCAATGCCCATGTTTTGAAAGGTCTGTGGTCACAAAGATGCTAAGTACTGTAACACTCTCTCGTGTGGACCATGATGATATGGTTGAAGTGTTCTCAGCTGCTGTCATCTGTGGCACCCTACAAGGTACACAGACACCTGACTCCTCCCTCAGGCCACTAAAATCCAGCTCTTTTTTGTAAAGTATTTTCATCCATATCTAATGAAAATTAACATATCACGTGATAATGTCTGCTCAGAATATCAAGGTGCTTCCCCTGTCTCTTCTGATGAAAGGACATGGTTTAATTTGAAAAGGAGTATCCATGTAAGTGCAGTTTGGAGGCAAAATCAGATTTAACTTCTATGCTGAAGATTTAGTAGGTGTCATAAAATAGTACTGGTTTCAGTAAAATGAACATGAGAAGAAAAACAATTCAGTGTGATTGACATAGGCTTTCTATACTGTCCTACTAAGTCATTTTAATGGGCAAATGAAATCACAGAATTAAATTTTGTATTCACGTTGGTCTTACCATCTGCTCAAGTAATTACTGTTTAAACTGGAAAATTTATTTTAAAACGCTATTTTGTAAGATTCAGAACCTGTGTTTGCCCCAGAGCTGAGGTTGCAGCATTCTTTTTATTTTTGATGTCCTGAATTCAGTGTTATGGGAATAGGGTGGCAGAGAATTTCATCAGCTATCTTAAGGTGGCCTTTGAGAGATGAATTACAGAGCAGAGCCCTACTGCATCATCATTTATGGAAGCACTGAAGCAGTGGCACTTCTAAACCTCGTGAGTTGGTAAGGGTCCTTTCTGAGGGTGCTGCATGGTTACATTGTACTTCTGTGATGTGAAGCTTCATGGTGTAAAGCTGGGAGAAACATAACATTCAAAAGATTTTGCTGAGTTTTCTAATGCTGTGGTGTGTATAGAAACTTAGATGCCCTTCATCACTGATATTACTAGGAAATGAGTGAGCCCTATGGAGGGGCATAAAGGGTTTAGCAGCAGTGTGGTGATTCATGTCCCTCACTTGCTATGTGGTAGAGATGTGGGTGTGAAGTAGTGACAGTCAGGCGGTCCTTAATGAAGTGCAGAGAAGACAGTCCTAATAAAAGCTGTTCTATCATCAGCTGCCATGTGTGTTCTCATGTGGTCACTTGCACTCTACTACAGTCTCCTATTATGAACTATTTGGTTCTGTGGCACTTGCTCACTATTGGGGCCTTATTAGCAATTATTGGTCTGCATTGCAATTTCTTGCTTGAATGTGCTCTTGTGCAGCAGGTTCCCTCAAAATACTTGCAAATAGTATGTTTTTCCTACAAAAATAGATGTCAGTGAAGCAGGAGGGATCACGAATGGATTTGTAGAATAGTTGTGGTTGGAAGGGACCTTTAAAGGTCATGTAGTCCAGCCCTCTCTGCAATGAGCAAGGACATCTTCAACTAGATCAGCTTGGTCAGAGCTCTGTCCAGCCTGGCCTTGAATGCTGCCAGGTACAGGGCATCTACCACCACCCTCCTTGTAAAAAATTTCTTTCTTATATCTTACGTAAATTTACTCTCCTTCAGTTAAAAACCACCACCCAATGTCCTATTGCTAAAGCCCCTGATAACAAGTTTGGCCCTTCTTTCTTATAGGCCCCCTCTAAGTATTGAAAGGCCACAGAAAGGACTTCTAGGACCTTTCTTTTCTTCAGGCTAAACAGCCCCAGGTGTCTCAGCCTGTCTTCATAGCAGAGGTACTTCAGCCTTCTGATCAACTCTGTGGCCCTCTGGACTCACTCCAACAAGTCCATGTCTTTTCTGCACTGAGAGTAGAGGAACTTTGACGTGAGAAGGGAGTAGAAATAATGAAGCACATGCAACCTCTGAGCTTATTTTTAACACAGAGTTGAACAGTTTGTCCTATACACCTGATCAAACTGAAAAGTGTTTTGATTGTTCTCACCTTACTTCAAGAAAAAAAACTCTACAGCATAGCTTTAGGCGATGGTAGCTTGTAAAATAATTTGCTTGCTACTACTCTTACTACTACTAGATGTCTACTACTGCTTTTTAACAAAGAACTACTTCAGTGTTATGATGAAGTTATATATGTTAAAAAATCAAATGTTTCTTCAGATTTGATGTGTTATAGTAAACCCAATTTAATACAGTGACTGTTGTGGAGATTTAGGATTTAAGAGTTGTGATGAGCTTTGGCGGTGAGCATTTAAGAAGAAGGAGAAATTACAAAGACATTCCTTCCTGTGGATCTCTCACCAGTTGACTTACAGCAGCATGTTGAGTTGAAGGGAATTGTTTCGTGCTTCCTTTCAAAGTGGTTGGGAAGAGCCAAGGAATGTATATAGCACAGGCCTATGATCTGTTATATGGTGGAAATGTGGGTAGGAAACAGTATTGAGCAATTGTGGTTGATGTTTCAAAAAAATGCCTTAGCTGCAGTGCTTATCATGGGGTTTTGACTATTCCAAGCCTTAATGTTTTTATTTATTGTAGGAAAACAATCTCACAACAGTGATTTCTTACTTGAGTAGCATTGAAAATAGGTCCTTAGATATGCTGGCTCTTTCAGATAGTTTCTGCATTGAAATTTCCTTGCAGATGAATTACTTCAGAAAGAACAAAACTACTCTGATGATGTTTTGGCCAATATGATCAGCGAACCCAGAATCAGCTATGGAAATGATGCTCTTATGCCTTCATTGACGGAAACGAAGACTACAGTTGAACTTCTTCCAGTGGATGGAGACTTCAGCCTAGATGACCTTCAGCCATGGCATCCCTTTGGAGTTGATTCTGTTCCAGCCAATACTGAAAATGAAGGTAAGTACAATAGGGGTAGAAACCACAGAACTTCCTGAGCTGAGCTTTGTGGTTTTTGTTCACATTATTCCCTGAAAATTAATATTTTTCTTATAAGTAAGTGTAAGTGGGATAGAGGTTCTGAAATGTACATTTGGAACTGGTCTGCTGTGTCAGTTGTGTCTCTTTGATGGAATAAAAAGACCTGATTAAAATCTGTAATTTAGACACACAATAAATTTCAGAGTTGAGCTTACTTGCCTTCAGAAACAAACCATAATAAAGTCTAGGCAATTATGAGTAACAGTCTTATAAGATACATGACAATGACTGAAGGGAGATATACAAGTTGTTAGATTTGTACCATGATGAAATGAGTGTTTTATTTAAGGTAGAGCTTTTTATTTGCTAGCATGAAAATTATTACAGTTCCAGCATAATCCTAGCAGACAGATAGTTTTATTTCACTCCCTACACTGGTTGTCTGGAGTGTACTGCAGAAATGTTCCTACATGCATGTCAGTACAACTTGGCTAGTGAAAATGTTTTTCCTGAGGAGTATTATATGTTGTTCATGGACTACTTCAATGAAGTGACGGCATGCTACTTGAATAATCCATCTAGAATCTGGAATTGGTAGTTCACTTAGGTGCTGGAGCCAATAAATCAGAAACCTGAGGACTTCAGCCATGTCATTCAAGTTCCTCCTCTTGCCTTTGTTTTCCTTTCTTCAACTGCACTGTTACTAGTGCTAAGTTAATCACATCAGTAAAAGTTTGATACTGCAAAGCCACAGTACATACAGAGCCTGGAACTGCAGAAGTCTTCTCAGGCAAATCTGTGATTTGTAGCTGAACTGCAAAGACATTAACATCCTCCTCAAGTCTTTTGAAACCACTGGCTTAGGCTGTACCTGCTCTCAGAATGAGTTCTGAGATCATCCTTACGCACTTAGTCACATTCCAGCATGATATATGAGTGACTGTGAGCAACTGTGTGTGTGGGGCATGGATTTGCCAGGTCTGGTATTGGTGCCAGGTGAAATCAGTGGAATCGGAAATAGATTTGCAATCAAAGTTTGTCTCAAGGAGTCAGAGAAGCCTAGCATCAGGCAAAAGAAAAGACCTGCACAAAGGTCAGTGAGGCAGATACTTAGCAGAATTGAGAGGAAGAGGAGAGGCTGGTCAGGAATAGGGCTAAAATCAGAGTACCAGTGAGTCAGCACTGCAAGTTAGGGACCAAGTAAAAGAGCAGAGCCAGAGCAAACTCAACAGACCTGCTGGCAGAAGAACCAGGAGGCAGGAGACTGTGACAAGGACTCCAGCTGTGTCTGAAGGGCACTTGCACCCAAGTGGCATGCCAGGCAGTCAGAGCAGCTGGCTGGAGCACGTCAGGCACTGGCAAGGGGTACAGATGGCTCACAGGCTGGGAGGCTGAACCTCATTTTCCTGAGGAAGGAGCTGCAGCTTGCTCTAACCCTAGTGCACGTATCAAGGCTGTCTGCCAGGAGCAGGTCACAGTCTATCTCATGTCTGTTCTGCAGGAATTTTCAATTGCAGTTCTTGCTCCATTTTTTCCATAGCTGAGGCATCCAGGGCATCAGTTTCTATACCTGTTGCCTGCTTTCATAAAACATGGTGGGGATTAATTGTTTTTGATGTCTTTCCTCCTAGCTTCCAAAATATATTGATTTCAGTCACCAGGTTTAGAAGTTATTAGGTAGACAGGTACCCCCAGACATACCCATAGTTTAATCACACAAGTGTGTTTTTCCTTCAGAAACCTGTCTAAGCTCAGGATCTAATTGTACTTCAAAGTGACACTGAATTCCCACAGGCAATTATGCTGAGCATGGTTCTCATTTTAAAATGTATGGCAGCAAATAAGAAATAAAACTCTCCTGCCTGGAATACTATTCTTAATTATTAGGCCTATGTGTTTTAATGCAGTATATGGTTTGTTTGGCAACGCTTATTCTTTCATGTCTCCAGGTTGTTGGGGTTTAGTTTTGTTTTTTTATACCAGGATTGTATTGTATTTGTCATGAACTTACTGCAACAGTCAGTTCAGTTAGGCCAACCATTATAATTGTTCAAGTATGTACAGTTAGATGTGGAAATCGTTTGGTGACTTAAACCTCTTCAAGTCCTTCCTGTTTCCCCTTATAATTCTCTGTCCTCTACCCAAACCACAACGTTCTTAATGTGATCATGCCAAGAATACCTTCTTTCTTTACAGACCATTTCTATACCTTTATCCATAGCATCAAAGAGGAATTTCACAGCTTTGTTTTTTTCCTTTGTGTTTATCTCCCACCTCGTTGTTCCAGAACACCAGGACTAACTGTGCTGTTTGTGTTCACTTCTCATGCCTGTTTTCTTCTTTGATAGTGGTCTTATTTCAGCTTTTGTCTACCTTGCTTCCAAAAATATGTTTCTGTCTTCTTATAAAATGGTTTGGAAGTAGCAAAAAGTTAATAACAATTGACATACTTTTCTCCTCCTTTTTTTCTCCCTCTGATGAACTGGGGAGTTAAAAGTTAAAATACCACAACCCTTCCCCCTAACATTTGTTGTTCTTATTAGTTCCCATGCCTGTTTCCTTCTGTGGCCATGATCTAATCTCAGGTTTCACCCAGAGATATTAATAAGGTATTGGATCAGTATGTTGCCATGTAATCTTAAGGTTTCATAACTGCATTTGAAATTTTCCCAATGTAAACTGCATGTTTTTAAGAACAGGTTTTATGCAAATAGTTTATTTTCCTAGAATTGCTTTTGCTGACTAGTAAGTGAAAAATAGTCTAAAAATAAATAGACTTTGAAAGTCTAGCATAACTCAGTATTTTCTGCAAGTATATTCTCACTTGTTTCCCCCGGAAGTAGTGTCCCTGGAAATGTCGACAGGAGTTAATCTGAAGCAGCACATAATATACTGTTTAGATGTCCAGCATGCTGCAACACAAATTAGGTTAATAAAGAAAACACTTTCTGAGAACTGCACAGAGGGACCATGAAAAATGTCAGGAAACTGTACTTCAGCAATGCAAAATGCATCTTCAGAGGTGACCCCCAACAAACCCCCAACAGCTGTGGAGCTCTGACGCTGCCAAGCCCTCTGGGCATTTTGCCAGTGACTAACTGGGTTTTGTGGCTTACCCTTTGTGTTTTAGCTTGCAGGTTGCAGGGAGCCTTAATGTCTATATCTAGTATTTATCTAAAGTGAGATTCCTGTAAATGTATAGTGTTATCCTTATGATTTGTTCAGTTACTCCCTTCAACAATGTTCTTGATAGGTGAGCATAACATACCACTCCTCTCCTGCTGGTCTGTACCAGTTTTTGATGTACTTTTCTTTTACTTTTGAAAAGGGAAGTAAACACGTTCTCTCTTGCTCTTCTGAGATGTATTAGTATTAGGTAAAGATGGGAATGTGTAGCCTCCATGAAGCCTTGGTAGTCAGTGTAAATAAACATGTATCAGTTTAGTTTAATGAGTCTATTTGGACAATGCATTTTCAGTCTTATTTCTGTGCACATGGAGGTATATTCAAGAGAAATACAATTCTGGAGCTTCAAAATGAATGCATTTTTTATAATAACATACAGTACATATTTGAGTTTTGCTTATTGATAAATGCTGTAGTAGGTTTAAATTTCTCCCCTCTTCATTAGCTGTTGTGATGATGTGGTCCTGTGAGGTGTAGCAGTTTGACCGTGGGCCAAACACCAGTGCACTCATGAAAATCATCAACTCATCTTCCTCTGTGTCATGATCCACCTTTTTCAGTGGAGTATCGTGTTGGTTTGTTTCACCGATCCCAAAAGTGCAAAAAAGGCAAACAGCAGAGGGACAATCAGTTTAATCACAGCAAATGCACCTTTATTAGGAGACAAAACAGTAAATGCGATAGAGGGGTGTTAGAAAAGGAATAAAAGGACAGAAAAGGAGAGAGAGAAGGAGAGGTGATGGGAATTATAGCTACCAACACAGGCGAGATCCTCACTGGTCCGGACGATGGGGATCCGTCTCACGCCGGGGAAGTCTTCAAAATTCTGGTCAACTCAGGGGTCCAGTTATAGTCCATCGACAAAAGAAGCGGGGGAAGCAAGATAATGAAAGTCTATTGACAATATTCAGAATGGGGAACATGCAGGTCCATTGAAACTACTTAAGGAGAACAAAAATAATAAAGAATAGGTCCATTATAGTTACTGAAGAGGAAAAGGTCAGGTCATCAGCAGTCCTTCCCCCACTCCCTGTGGTAGGGGTCTCAATCTCAGTCCTTAGGAGGGGGCTTCGATCTCTGTCTGTCATGGTGGTAATGAGGCAGGTGAGGGGTCAACAGATGAAGAGTCAGCAGTGAGAGACCACTGGAGTTACCCCAAAAGTTCACTTGGCTTTAAGGTGGTAAAGTTGTGGTGATCGCAGCAGGCCGCTCCTCACTGGGTCCATACCAGGTACTTGCCAATTCCTTGCCAAGTCCTGGCCAAGCCGTGTTTTGAGAACAGCATGTGCGGAACAGCAGACTGTCGTCTCCACCAAGCCGGAACTGTGGTACTGGGGAGGGGGTTTCTCCCGGATCTTGCTCTTAGTGGTGTCGTGGCAATCGTGAGGCAAAGGAAATGAGGGAGGGGGGTCTCTCAACCATCTTTCACACTCTGCTATAACTGAGCAGAGGAGGAGAAAAAAAATCAGTTAAAATAAAACTCATGGGGTTGAGATAAGCTTTAGGAGAAGAGACTTTAGGGCAAGACAGGCTTAAAACTTCAAAAGGTATAAAGAAAACTTTATTAAAAGTAGTAAAAGAAGAATGATAAGAACTAAAATAAACCTTTAGAACACCTTTCCTCCTCCTAGCCCCTCTTTCCTTTCCACTGACAATGCAAAGAGACAAAACCTGGGATTCTCAGTCAGTTTATCACTTCTAAAAAGAATCTTTCTTCACTCTGGGAGAGAAGTCTCCCATGCTACCCCATGGAGTCCTTCCCACAGGAAACAGCTCCCTGTGAACTCTTCCAACATGGTTCCAATTTTCACAGCTAATGGTCTGCCCGAAAAAACCCTGTTTGCGTCGTGAAATCCCTCCCATGTTTTGTAGTCTTCCCGCAACTGCTTTTGTGGGCCATTTCAGCTTATAGGGTACAGTTTTTAAGGATGAACTGTTCTAGTATAAGACCAAAGGGTCCTCTTTTTCTATCTCTGAAAGCAAAAGTTCTCTCTGTCTCTCTATTCAAGTCAGATCACAGCTTTTCAACACCTACAGTCTCCGGTTCTCATGGGCTGCGGGTGAACGCTACATCCCCCCATACGCTTCATGAATTACAGGGAAACATTTTGTTGTATTACAGTCCTCATCATGGCTTACAGAAGATTTTCAGCTCCAATGCTTGGAGCATCTCCTCCTCCCCTTCCCCCTTCTGAACCGACTGGGTATCACTCTGTTGTTCTCCTCACATGTCCCCACTTTCCCTTTTCTCTGACTCAGGAGAAGATTGTTGTCCATAAGTTTGTTATAGATAAAGATTTGGCAAAGCCAATTTCATAATTAATAACAAAAAATTTATTTTGCGATCGCTAACAAAAATTTAAAGTCCGAAACTCCACGACCGCAACTCGGTCGTAAATAGCTACAATCAAGGAACAGAGCAGGCCCCGGGCTCTGGGTGAAAAAGCCATCTGACAGCGGCAGATTCACCCCCTGTTTATGCCAGTGTCTCTGTGCAGTGGGTTTTTATACATTACGTTGGCGTGCATGTTCATGTGGTCTCTCTTCCTGTGCTGGGCTGGAAGAAACTGTTTCTGGTAACCAGTGATCGCCAGTGGTGGTCGATCATGACTGTGAGTATCGTCCAGGTGTCCCCTGAAAGATGGACGATTACTGTAGTGGCCCCGCTCTTTCCCTTGTAAATGAAGTGGATCTGTCTGCAGTTTCACCATCATATGAATTCATCCGTTCCTTGGCGGTGGTGCTGAGCAAAGCCTGCTTTTGGAAAGTGATGAATTTCTGTGTTGGGACATCTGCCTCCCAGCCACTTAATGGCTTGGGTGTTTCCCGATTGCGGGTCAAAGAGCCATTCTCTCGTGCCAGCGAAGCCTGTTGGAATGCTAATTAGGCGCCCTTTCAGCTTTCTGTCTGCTTCCTGCAACCTGGTTAAGCAATCTTTCCTGGCTTCGGTTTTATATTTCTATAATTTCTAAGAATCTCCTGCATACCCAGTTTATCACATATATATACCAAAAACGCATGAATTACACCAAACATGTATTACAAGTTCATCTGTTCTCAAGTGGAGTTCTGCAAAGCTGAAAGGTAGATCTTAACCAGGCTCCACAAACTGGGGGAAACGCTCATTGTGCTTTTCTCCGTGTTGGTCATGTGATCTCCCTGGCAGTGCACAAGCCGCACTGGCTGTCAGCTCCACTCTGCGGGATGCTGAAAAAAAGAAAAGAAATGCTGTCATTTTTGTCTCTTTGTTTGCAGCGCAGCAGGTTAGAGGCAGACAGGCATGAAAAGTCTATCACTGGCTGGGCCAAGATGGCGGTGGCCACATAGCTCAGCGGCGCCGGGATGGTCCCCGGCCGCATGGCTCGGCGGTGCTGGGATGGTCCCCCCAGTGGGATCTTGGTGGCCGGACTGTGCTGGGGCCTGACAGGATCTCAGCAGCCACACCAGGGGCCCAGCAGCCCCCCACTGGCCACTTTTCCAAAAGCAGGAAAAACAAGAGAACTTCAACAACCTTTTCATTCTTAAATATGTTATCATAGAGGCAGTCCCAGTTTCTCTAATTGGCTTAGCAGTGTGTCAATTCTCAGAGCCAGCCAGCCATTGGTTTTGCCAGGCACAGAGGAAGCTCTTAACAGTTTCCTACAGAGAATAACTTCAGTGCCTGATGTTTTTCCTCCTCACCAAACTCAATTTAATGCAAAACCAGCATATGAGGGCAAGCAGTGAGAAAACCCACAGACAAGAGTTTCAGAGTTAATTGCTGTTTGTGCATGTATCAGTACTGGGGCAGAGCAAGAAGGTTTTAAAATTCGGCTGAAATTAAAAAGGTGGTAGCTCAGGGCTCTCCGGAAACCAGCCTTTCTTTGTATCACGTTGCCTGACATCACAATCTGCTTTGGAAGACTCTTGGCTCTTCTAATTTGCCTCCAGTTTTTGCCCTGAAGCTGGTTTGTTTCCTTGACCAGGTCTTTTCACTTCTGTGTCAGTTATTACATGTGCCAGTGGCCCAGCTTTTCCCCCCCGTAAAGGGCTTCTAAAATTATAGATTACAAGAATTATTAATTACTAATACTTTCACCTAACCACAAATACTGCATTAATCTGAGGTCAGGAGCCAGGGAAACAGAGGAGGGGTCTGCAAGAGCAGTTTGGGTAATGTTTGCTCATGGTTGTTTCTTCCCTTGGGTCCTTGCCACTGAAAATTACTTCTGACCCACCTGAGGGTTGGTGCTGACAATACTGAAAAACCTAGCAGAAGACATAAATAGGAAAATACTCAAAACTCTGTTTTTTAGTTAAGGATGGAAATTGTGTTTTGTATAGAGCTATATAAGAAAAACAATTACATGCTATGCTAGTGCCAGTCTGAACTGCTGTGAAGGAAAGTGCCTCTGCAGCACCAGACTTGCAAGCTCTGTGAAAATCTGCCTTTCTGGAGACACAAGTGAGTCTGATGTGCTGATGTGCTTTTAGTTTGCAGCTAGTCTAAAGCTGAGTTACTGGGTTTCATTCAGAGACAGAACCTCACACAGTCATCTCACGTGCAAAGGACACGGGAGCCATTTAGGCTCTCACTTACAAGTGTGGTAGGTTGTTTGTCAAACCCACAGGAACACTAAGCCAGTGACACAGAATTCCTGAGAAGGTGGGCAGTTCCATTGCTTATATCAACAGTATCATCAGGTTTGTGTGATTTTCTGAGGGCAGTTCTTCTTGATTGAAAACTGTGGGTTTATCAGATTTCCTGTGTTACTGCATCTCACTTACTGCTGATAATGGCTCATAGCTGAATCCAGAAATTCAAATGAATAAGAATATATGTTAAAAATTCTGAATTCTAAGGAACAATGTAACACTTCATTTCTGAATTTAAGTTCTTTGACACTGTCAGATATTGAGTAGATAAAGAAGGCAACACAATTGGAACAAAAGAGAGAAACAACGACAAAAAAATCTGAATCTTTTAATAAACATTTCCAGTATGTTTGAACTTACTGAGGCAGTTGGCAGTGACTTATATAGCTCTAAGTTTTGCAAATCCTGTTTTTCTATTAGTGCTGTTTTTCTATTAGTACTTCAACTTAGGTTTCAGCTGATAAAACCTTAGTAGGGTAATAAAAGAGTTTTATAAAACTGTATATGACACACATTTAGATAGAAATTTGTGTTTCTTCTTTCTTTCCCTTCAAAAAACTGGAAGATAAATATGCTGTTCACAAATCAGAACATATAGGAATATTGATTGTATTTTCAAAAAGCACTTTACTTTTTTAAAATGTTGTTGATGGTTCTGTAAAGATTCCCTGTTGAAAGGAAAAAGGAGGGATTCAGGAGGCTTTTAAGTCAATATTGATAAAGAGCAGCTGCAGGAACTCATCATGTCCATTCTGGCTGCCAGTTCTGATCAGACAATGGGGAAAAGTTTGCATGTGATGAATATGATTTTGTTCTCTTGACAGAAATTATTTAGTCTTACTGGTTTCTGACTTGAAGCAGTAACCAGAATATGATGTAAAAATGATGCTGTCTCAATGCTGAAGCTTTCCTTGTGAAGTCTTGCCCATCCCTTCTTTTTACTTTCAGGATTAACTGAAGGCAGATATTTTCTAGTTGTTGCTTTGGTAACTGTTAATGCAGTATGTCTCTTCTGCACTGTCCCAACAGAAGAGCCCTTGACTTTTTGATTTATGGTGATTTTGTTTATTTTTGTTTGCTTTTTTGTTTCTTTTCTGCACGTGCCTAGTTGAGCCGGTTGATGCCCGCCCAGCTGCAGACAGAGGACTCACCACACGACCAGGTATATGACTTGCATGGCTTTTACCTAACCTATTTTTTTTTCTGGCATGTATATGGTCTGCTAGTGTTGAAATTATTTACCTTTGCTTTGTTGTACCCTGCTCACAAATTTTAATGCTAGTCCATGAATGATGGAAGCATCATTCCCTCACAAATAATACCCATGTGAGTGCTGTCCATATTGAGGGTGTTTGGGATGTGTGCTTGCAGCGGGAGTGGGTCCCAGACCCAGAACTGGTTTGTATCAAAGGTCTCATCCTTTCCAGAAATAACACTTTGGCAGGTGCAGGAGATGGTAAACTCGGTACCCCGTAGTACAGACACTACTTCTAATTTGGGAAGGTATAATAGAAATGTTGAATCCTTTATGTAGAGTGAGCAGGGCTAATGAAGAACTAATGCGTACAGTTTCAGAACTGCAGGGGACACTGATATTTTTTGCTGTGGTACTTATCTTACTTACCTCCAAATACCTAAAAATCGGTATTATCCCTCTGGATTCCCTGAGGATGCCTGAGGACACAACTATTCATTCCATTCTAGGACAGAGCAGAGTGATTGTTTCTACTCTGTAGGTACCTCTATCTTTGTATTGATTTCAGAACAATAGCAGATCACTAGGTTGAGTCAGGCCGCAAATGTTTGGAAAAGTTAAAATGGGACAATTCCAGTTTCCAAAAGGAAAAATTATTTTAGCTTTTCATACTATTTTTTTTTTGCTTTTGGGGTTATTTTTCCTCTGTTTTTTCTTCAGAATTATCTGAAACTGTTAAAGCCATTGAGAGGAAACAGCCTTTTATTTCAGAAGAGGTTACTCTCCGACTCGTTGATGTAGCGAGAATATATTTTAATGTCAGGCTTATTTCAGTGTCACATCATAATTGTGTTTTCTTCCTTCAGATCATATTAAACTGATTGATCTGTATCCTTTTTCCCTTTATCTTGTCTTCCAAACATCCATTAGATAGCATAGTGGACAGCACCTTCCTAAGTGTTTTTAAATCTTAACTCACCCATGTTTAGCAACTACAGAAATTGCTACAGTGGGAGGTAAAATAAGCTCATATGTTGCAGCAACTGCGATATGTGTCAGAACTGGCGAGGTTGTGTGCTCCTAGCACTGTTTTAGGAGTCTGACATCTTTACTTATGTTTAGAGTCTTAATTCAGTCCATGAAGAGAGCCTGGAAACTGGTACAGAGCTACAATGCCAAAAATCTTGGGATCAGGAAAAAATCCCTTCAGTACTGCATTATCTACCTTCTTCCCCTGGAGCAGTAGAAATATCACAGATGAAACATGCATATGGTTTAATCCAAATTTTGTAATGCTAATTCAGTCTAGCAGTTTTCATATAATCTTAAAATCTATTATTATTTGCAATTTTAATTTCAGTCCTCTTGAAAAATTGCCTGTTATGAGGCCCATATTTATTACTGCAGGTTATTCCTTCCTCCCTTCTGTTCCCTCACACATAGACACACGTCTCAGAAATCCTTAGTGTCCCTTCTCTAGAGAAAGGATTTTCTCTCACTGCCACTCTCTTGTTTCAGAGTGAAACTGTATGTTTTAGTCAACTGCATTAGAGTGCTTTGTTGGTTGTGTTGATACAAGTAGTACTAAAGTCTATAAGCCTAATGACAAGAAGTCATGAGTCATCTTGGTGAATGTGTGTGATAGACTACTAAGGATAGGTAAAAAATATTTCAGCATCTGACCATTATGGCTTGAAATCTGGCAGATGGCAGATGCTGTAACTTTTCTACTGTGAAAATCACATGGGATATTTCCTCAATGTTCTGCTAAAGTGCAAAAGTAGTGCTTATCTTTCCTTTGTCTTTAATCACCACTTACAGATTTAGAAAAAAATTTTCTTACTGATACAGATTCTGTCTATAAATGTCCATGTGGTTTTTCATCATCCTTCAAAAGCAAGTTATGTGTGACAAAATTTCACTTTAACAGAGAAATTATTCCACTCTGAATATCTTAATGAACTAAGAATAGAGGAAACCAAATAGATACTTATTTCAACTGTGAAGTACAGAAGGTATTCTGATAGTCTAAAAGTGTGTGCTTTAAAACTGTTTTACTTTACTTGCTGATTACAAACAAAATTTCTATATTGGAGGTTGAAAAAGGAAAATAAATACTTCTTGTGCAGTAACTGTCCTTTTGGGATAGTCTGTTTTTACAGTTTGGGGCTATTATTGAAGAAAAAGAATCTAAAAATGTAGTAGATTACTGTAGAGTGAAAAAGTATTAATGAAAGACCTGCAGATTAATGCATCCAGCTGCTTGTGACTTTTTGTTTTAATTGCCCCGCTTCTTGTTGGTTTCCCGAAAGGTTTGCCCTTTCTGTGGGCCTGACTTTCTAGTTGATGCTTCTGCTTGCTTGGCTCAAGTGACCTGCTTCTTCAGGATGGAAATACTGGTATCATGTCAGTCTGTATTACTCCAAGCCTGAAGAAGAACAAATTATGTTTTGTAGCTGTTTGAATTTCTTGAAGAAAATGAGCTCTGAAAGGACTAAGACAAACATGCAAACGTGTGCCCTTTTTTCTCTTTTCCAGTTTATTTACTTCTTGGTCACACAACATTCTTATAATGATCAGTATGTTTTTCTTTCAGGCAGATCAAAATCAGGCAGATCATCTTTGTCACTTTCTTACAAGACAGATAGTTTGGTCACAGTACAGAATAGTCACAGACTCATAGAATACTGGGTTGAAAGGGGACCTCAATGGTCATCTGCTCCAACAAGTATTTAGGTGGTAGTAGTATTTGTGATGCCTAGGATCTTCTTCCTTTACCACATCATTGTCTTTCAAAAAATGGAGTCTGTGAGTCAAGCCAGAAAAAGTAAGGAGTTGTCCAGTCCATAGGGTAGAAAAGTTTATGAGCAAGGACCAAGTTTCAAGCATTTGTTGAAATTTATGCCAGTTGTCTAAACCCCAACCTCTGTTGTGCTCCACCTTGGCTGTCCACAGTTAAAGCTTGAATTGGAATCTGATCTACATCAGTCCTAGGAAAATAATATTGTCTGGATGACTCCCATTTTCTGCTTTGGATAAAACATCTGTGTAATTCACATGGGCATTAGAAAAGGGCTCTAGTGCCTTAACTAACTGTCTTCCCCTTCCTAATTCACAAATGGGCAAACAAACATAAAAATTATACCTAAAATCATTTCTTATCATCTCCTTCCTAAAAAGGAAGTAAATGATATGGTAAAAGGTCAGAGGAAAGAAAAATATCTAGATGTACTAAGTAGTCATCAGTGCACTATTTTTTAATACAGCACAAAATTATAACAGATTTATGACATATTTCTTGCTATTTATAAATTGCTTTATACAAGGAGGTGTTAGGTGTCCAGTCCAGCCTGAGAACTTCCGTAGGAAGAACTTCAGATAGAACGAGTACCTCTTTTCTTGATAACCTCACTGTAACAACTTATTCAGTAGTGTTTCCTTCTCTCCTGTGCTCCAGCAGTCACTTTTTCATGATGACCGCTTAATTTCTTGCAACTGAATTTTAGGTATCTGTTTATTAGTAACTTTTTCTTTGTGTGTGTGTGTGCGTGCTTGTACATATAGAGACATATACACATAAAAATACATATAAAAACATCTCTAGATGCTCTTGAGCAAGCTTGTTTTACTTACGTTAATTCAGCAGCTCTGATTTGTGGACATTGATTGAAGATTAGAAAATGTACCATCAGAAGGGACATTGCTTAGTATTAGCATATTTTCTGTAATTCAAGGTGATAAACAACAAATTCTCTGTTCAGGGCAGATCATATTTTCATCTGTTACACAGTTGCAGTTGTAATAATACACTCCCAGCTGTAAATACATCACTTACAGGATGCCCTGCCCTTAATTCACAATGCAAGGATTTTATGCTATTAAGTATGTTACTTTCTTCCATGTAGTATAGTTTGGACTTGGTGGTTTTTTGCATTATTGCAGCTCTTTGTCAGTTGATCATTTTTGCAAACATCTAACTATTTTGGGGAAATGTTGTACATAAAGCTGCTTCTGTCTCTTTGGCCCTTCTGATAATAAATCACGACATGTCTATCTTCATTACATTACATAATAACTGAGGATTTTTTTCCCTAATGCAGAGGCTCTGTAAGCCTAATGGCTGTTCTGCAGAATCATTGGCATATATGCTGCAGTCTGTATGAGGTGAGGGCATAGAGCAGCTTAGTTAATTATTTATGATTTTCTTGTCAGAAACTGCCAACGTATTTTTTTCCTGTCTTTGTGATGTTAGTTCAATACAGTTGCTTTAAACAAACTGTCTGCAGCTACCAAATAAAAATAATAAATAATTTTTTTTCCATTAGATTGTTTTGGTTTGTTTTATGGGATCGTTGCTAACTGTGAATGCAATTATAGGTACATAGGCACAGCATCTGGATTGACATGCCAGAAAGATTATCAAACCAGATTTTATTTGTTTTGATTATTCATTTCTACACACATGTATTCTGAGAAATAATTATTTTATACTTCATTCCAATGAGATTCTTTTGTAAAAAAGATAACGCTTTTATTGCACTTATTTTCTGCTTTTTTCAATTTGAGAGCCCCATAACCATCCATGAAGTAAAAGTGAACCAGCAGTTCACTGACCTCTTAGGAGAGACCAGAAAGTTTTAGCTCCATGCAGTCTTAAAAGTGCATATCCCTCAAAGATGTTTGAGTTTATCTTACAAAAAAGAGTATATAGTCTTCATTTTCATCTTTATGAGTTTACAATATACATTCTTCTTTAATTTCAAAATTAAATGACCTGCACAAAGTCACCGAGTCATATGGAAGTAATAGTTGAACTTCTAGTTAGAACAGGCAGCTCTCTACTCCAGGGGTTTGTTTGAAGACTGCATTCCTTCCCTTCCACCCTTTTTATCTTTGATGAAGATTAACCCAGATAAAGCTGTTTGCCACACATGTAATGGGCTTTGATTCAACAGCTCTTTTCTTGTTCTTGCCATGACTGAAGCACAGTTCATGGACATGGAGCTGGATGTTTTCCTGAATGCAGTCAGTACTGCAGTCACTCAAACTGCTACTTTGTTTTTTCTCTGTGTAGAGATTACCCAGGTCTAGTTGTTTCAAGTGTGCTTCACTTGGAGATTTAATTTTTAACTCTAGATGTAACCTCAGGCACAGCTAACACTCCTCGATCTGTGCAAAACAATATTACAAAACCTTTCTAGCTGTTTATGTAACCAGTAGATGAGGTAATTGCAAGCAGTGTGGTAGATAATGTGCATCTAATTATTTTCTTGGTGGGATTCACTGTAACCTCTTTTTTTTAAGTCTTCTGAAAGCATAAATATATATTTGCACAAACACAGAAGCTCATCAATGTTAGTATGAAGTGTTCTCCAAAGCAGCTACTTGGTCTTTATTTCATATGAGTAGTTTTTCACTCCATATGATTTTTTTTTCCCATTAAGGCAAGGAAAAATTGGGGTTTCATGCCCTCCATTTTTTGATGTTTGGAAATGTATGTGTGGACACATGCATGTGTACACATGTATATATAAAAGCAGTTAATATTGCTAATGAAAAGCAGTATCAATAAAAAGCCCATCATAGTTAGCTCATTTTGTTGCATTTCACTAGAAGCTTTTAAAAAAGCCCATGGTTTTTATAACAAAATAGTTTTGTCAATTTTTCTAAGGAGCTGTGAGTTAATGTATTTTTCAGCTGAATTGAAGCATTTTTAAATTGAAGGGATTAGGATTGCAGCTCCCTAAAGGTGGTATGTAGTTCAGAAGAAAACTGGTAGCAATTATCATTATTTGTGAATTTGCAATGAGGCTGTTGCTCTCACTTTTCATCTTATATATTGGCTTTCGTGTTTAGGTTGTGTATTTTAGAATTGGTAATGGAAAAAACATCATTTTGTCTGAGGTCAGGATTAAAGTTCTTGTCAGAGAGAGAACTGTTCTTTGTGTGCTTGTCTTCAGTGCAAGGGTAAAGAGATATTAGGAATCCCTTGACTGTTTGTATCTTACCTCTGATCAAAGTTTTAGAAAGACCCTGAAGTTTTTCCTATTTCAGTTACTACCCTTGAAAAGTGTATCTTTGATTTTAGCATGCAAGTCTAAATGTGTGGTCACTAGGACAGTAAAGTGAATGAACTGGTAATAGAGAGAATCTCTTCAACAAAAAGTCTCAATTCTATGACATTGTGGAAAGGTGTGTGTAACTCCATGTATATTTTTATCTCATAGCAGGTATTTAATTGATTCCAGTGCAATGTCATACTTCTCCTTACTATATAATCAGTTATTTGCAGAAGACCAGCAGTTTACCCTAGTTGAAGTCTTTTTCCTCACTCCTCACCAAACTAGAAGGAAGGAGGTAGAAGGAAGGAAAAAGTTCCTATCAGGTTTGTTAGTGCAACAGCTAAAAAGAAAAGATATCTCTGTTTCTGACCTTTTTTCTGGTGCAAGTTGCCAAAAACAAGTTTCAGTAAATCCTAACATCATTAACTTCCTAATATCAGATCCTACCTTGTGTTCAGATTCCATGGCATTTTTGTGGGGCCTTGGTCACTTGGCCCAAACAAAAAAATTTCTGCCTGATCCCAAAGCAGAAACCCATTGTTTAACCTGCTGTATGCTGAAAGCATGGCTCCCATGCTACTGTTTGATTGGAATGGGATGAGGGAAGGGAACCAAATTAAAGAAATGTTGCTCTAGGGAAGCTGGAGCCTGCATTTTTCCAGCATCTGAGACTACTGGTGAACTTATCATCCTCTGGTGCCCATTGATGTGACCTGTTCTGCCCCTGTAATGCTCGCTGTAACTCCTGCCTGTGGCGTTTGGCTGTTGAACAGAAGCTGACAAAGACCGGCAAACTCAGCTGTTGCAGCTTTGCTTTCACTAAAAGTGGTCAAAAGCAGAAGTGCTCATGTCCATTTTCCTACCTCTAGCACTGGTACAAACAGAATATGTACAGATTTCACCACTGTCTTATACCCCAGCACATCCATTGAGCATTTGGCAGCTAGCATTTGATAGGTTCCAGGACTGAAAACTGTGTATTCAGCATTGTGTTTAGTAACCCTGAAGGAACCTTTCTTCTTTGCATTTGTTCATTTTTATTTTGAACATCCTCATGATTTGTGCCAGTGAGTTCCACAGTCCAATTTTGCATTGTACTGAATTATATATATATGTACACACACTGTCTTGTGTTACTTTTCAATCTGCTGTATCATAGCCATGTTAGCGTCCTGTATTTCTTAGGAGAAATAATGAATGACTGTTTCCTGTAGGCTTTCCCCTTGTCATTCACAGTCACACACTCTGTTGTGTTTCACCTCATTTGCCTCTTCTAGTCTGAAGACTCGCTATTTCAGTCCTTCGTGTACAAAAGCCATTCCATACCTGTGATCATCTGTGTCTCCCTGCATTATATCTTTTGTAGTTCTTCTGTATTTGTGTGAGGTGAGGTGACCAGAACAAATAGCCAGATTTAAAATGAGGATGCATCATATATACAGTGGTGTAACAATGTTTTCTATTTTCTCTATTTTCTCATAATTGCTCCTACCTTTCTCTTTGCCTTTTTGACTGCTACTGAGCCAAGTGCCCACAGAGTTACCCACTGTGACTGCAAGGTCCCTGTCCTGGGTGGAACAGAGCTAAATTAGTATCTTTATAACTATATGTGTCGTTAGGGCTGTTTATCCCCACAAGCACCACTTTCCATTATATCAACACTAAATATAATTTCCCTTTTATTGTGCTCTTGGAATTTGTAAGATCCTTCTGCAGTTCTTTGCAACTGGTTTTACTTTGACTATCCTCTTTTTTTTCTTGAATTTTTTGTCAGTAAACTTTGTCATGTCACTATTCACTCTCCTATCCAGATCACTTTGCAAACAGCACAGCACAGATCCTTATGGGACCCACTGGTAATATTCCTCCATTGTGAAAAACAGATGTGTATTTACACTTCATTTCCTTTCTCTTAGTCAGTTATGGAAAGTAATGTAGGACTTTCCCTTCTAATCCTTGGCTCTTAGCTTCTGCCAGAGCTTTGATCAGGGACCTTCTCAAAAGCTTTTTGGGAATCCAGATTCACTCCGAGCAGAATCACTGTTTCCCATGTGATTCCTAACTCTTCCAGTGACCTCTTAAGAGTTTGGAAGGTAGGACTTACATCAACAAAAGACAAGCAGATTCTTCACTGATTTATCTTATATGTGTGTGATATGTTCTAATCAATATTTATAGCTTCAGTGGATTTGCCAGCTGTAGCAGTCAAGTTGTACAGTTCCTCACGCCTTTGCCTTGATGGAATTTCCATGTGGTGCTTTTGCCAGGGTATCTGTGAGGGCAACAAGTGTGGCCATGGACAATGGTGAGCAGCTAGGAGCAGCCACCTCTTCAGCTGCTGCAGCCAAGGACAGTAAAACAAGTCCTGGGAAAGCCCTTTCCCCCCAGCGACTGCACTGGTACTCCACTACTGTAATTTTCTCCCTTCCCTTTTAATCCTAAAACCAAAAAGGTGGGAGGGGTTGACAGGTCGAACTTCCTTGCTTCCTTGTTCTCCTTTGTTGCAATCTGCTCTAATCACAGAAGAGCAAAGAGAAATAACTCTCTGAATAAAATGGAACAAACCTGGATGTTTGAATAATCCCCAAAATGCAATTAAAACCAAAAGAGGTTAGATGTTGATACAAAAAAAAAAAAAAATTTATTTAATAGTAAGAGAGGCAAAGAGAAAGAAAAGGAAAAGAGAGATAAGAAATAGAAATGGGGGTGTGGGCAGAGGGAGGACAGGGAGAGTGACAGAGACAGATTAAGTAGAAGCATATCACCCCTCCGTGGGTCTCATTGACATCTCCTTGTTTCCCTCCATCTGGTCTTCTTGCTGGTGAGGGTCCCCTGCCAAAAAGTATAGAATCCAATGGATTAATATATGTTTGGGCAGGTGGGAACACAGGTACATCCCTGAGGGGGGCCAGTTTGACACTTTTAAGACTGTAGATCAGTTGCACCATGCAGTATCGTGCAGTGCTCTGGTGCAGGGTCTGGGGACCCCTTTGGGGAGGGCCTTTGATGGGCCATGACACCCCCTCATCTGTGCCCCATGTGAATGTCCCATAGATGTGGCTTTCCAGGGGTGAGAGGCCCTGCAGCTGGGCCAGTCTGCCCAGTGGAGTATGGGTGTTCACTGCCTCTGACCTGAGGCTTTTTCTGCCGTTCACAGGAAACTTCTCCTCCTCCTCCCTTTGATGTAGGGGTCTGTACAAGCCTGGCAGCAGATAAGCCTGGGACTATAGCCTCCACCCCTGAAGGTGCTGGGCTTAATCCTCCTGTGAAAGTATTCTTCCCAAACGAGACCTGTGAACAGTGTCACTTTAGCTTACCTCAAAGCACTTTACAGTCCAGGGCCTCAATCAGGAGTGCAGTAGTCTTTGGTGCAGTTTTTGTTATACAGTTTTGCTAAAATAGGCAGTAGTCCTTTGTAAAAATATTTAAGCCATAAACCATAACATTTTGGTCTCCAACATAGTTTTCCTTATTTCCCGTTGATGCAGGTGTAGGGGATACTTTGAGGTGATGCACAAGAGAGAGTAAATTGTGCTCTTAATTTGGAAAACTAGCCACAGCTGCTTCAAGGATAGAACGTTAAGCCTGTTTTCAGGTACCATGTGGGCTTTATTTCCTGCAGCTCCACTTCCTCCTGTATTTCTTTGACAGAATATCTTTGTTCGTTTTCAGACTGCAATTCCTTAGGTACTTTACAGATCTTGCATTTAAAAATAGTCTCCCATAAATGTCATAATATATTTGTGTCAGAACTGTTATGTAGCATCAAAAATCAGGAACTTAACAGATTTGAGGGGTTGAAGTGCTTGATTCTTTAAAAAAAAAAAAAAAGTAAGGTAAAATTTATGGGGCAGTCAGACTCTTCAAAAAAAATGACCAGAAATTCTTTATAGCATGAGGATGATTCTTGTTCTCTCCTTTGCATGTTTTCCTCTGAAAATAAAGATCAGAACTTTAGAGTGGGTTATCTGTACAGTCCAGAGAAGTTTCTCGGAAGATCTATTCTTGCTGGTTCATAATTCAAAAATAAACCACCACTTAATGAAAAAAGAAATTGCATATTCGAAGGCAATAAAAAAAATATTGGATTGAATGTTATTTTAGGCTGTGGAGCTCATTGGCACATGGAATTCTTAAGGAATTATTATTGAGAGTGTCTTGGTTTGGAAAGACAGGTGTCTGCTAACGAAGGCAGGAGCCTCCCCTGAAATGGAAAAATGTAAAACCCCTCCCTCCAAATGGTTATAAATTTGAAATTAAGGAGGGCTCTCAGGCAAAAATATGGGAGCAGGAATAACAGTTCTTTATTAGGGAAGAAAATGATAAAAGAAACAATGCAGGAAACCAAAACAACACTGACAGATGACGCCCTGTTGGTCAGGGTGTTGGTAGCAGTCCAACTGGAATTGTGGCTGCAGTCCTCCTGGAGTGTCAGGTGTGGTTCTGTTGGAGCAGTGATCCTGTGGAAAGGTGTAGTCTGCCTCTGAAGATTCAGTGGAAGAGGCAGCTGTCCCTCTGGGAATCCAGTGGAGAAAAGCTGTGCTGGTGTTCCAGAATCTTGGGATTATCTTCAGGTAGGAATGCTTGGCTGCTCCCTCTGGGCAGAGCATCTCACAGTGAGATGCTATAGTTCTTATCAGTCATGCAGTGACATTCAATAGCCCATTATCAGCAGATGTCTGATTGTGGGAGAAATAAGGAAAACTGCCCACTTAAGAGAAGACAACTGCCATACAGATGGCAAATAGAATACATCTTGCTTGGCAATCTGGGACAAGAGTCCAGCGAGACAGTGGAGCACAGGAGCAGTCAGCAGTGTTGAGAATTTTAAAAGAGGTTCTTCCTCTTAATCAAAACTGAAGTTCAGTGCAAGATTCTAAAAATTAAGCCTTGGAGAGAGGAGTTGGGAATGAGAAAATGCTGAAATAAACCCTAACAAGGAATATGAACTGGTTTGTTCTTACTATATTCAGTAGAGGGACGAAATTACATCTCATAAACACCATTCTTCTGCAGTGTTTTACCTCCAAGAAATATAGATGTCGGGTACATTGGTACTGAGAAGGAAAACAATCAGCTCCATGAATACCCATATATTCTCTCTAAGCCAGAGCCAGCTCTTCAGGATTCATAGACATATACAGGATTCACCGCTCATTCTCCTAAGGCTGTTTTCCAGGAGGAAATTTTGGCCTTCTTTCCAGCTAGATGAGTGCAACATATGCCCTTCACACCCGTAAGAGAACAGGACTGTAAACTATGTATGATTATAAATGTTGCAACCTTTAGTCACTTGCTTTTCTGTATGTTTCTAACAGAGAGACAGTTATCATCTTTCAGAGAGAAGACGAGAAGAATCATTAATTCTGAGCAGTATGAAATCTGAAAATTCTATAAACTCCACAAACATTTTAGTAACTTGTGCATGTTTCTGGAAAAGGTACAGACTCACAGGAAGCAAGAAAATAAGATACCTGGAGTTGTCTTACTCACACCATGAGTATTTTGTTTTTTCTTCACAGCAGCCTGAGCTGAGGGAGGAGGAAAATTTTGGCCTAAACAACAAATTTTCTTGACATTGCTAAAGAGGCTGTCAGAGCAGATCTGTATGCAGCCTGTGAGCCAATTCAGGAGGCCTCTGTTGGTCCCTCACAGCTTAGTTCATGCAGTGTTTCATGCTGGAAGCCTTTAATGCCTGTACTAGTATAGCTGCTGAGGATAAGGATCATTTAACAGAGAAGAAACGTTACTAGCTCATTCTGTCACCTCAGTGGGACTGAAACACCAGATGTACCTCACTTTCCTCCCAGTTCCTTTTCACATTGCATCACACCTCCTCCGTGTGAATGGCACTGTTGCCGTCTGCTCTCCAGCAATGGGGTTAAGCAGAATCTTCCTGAATCTGAATCCTGAATTTAATGAATTGTCTTCGTGGTGCAATGCAGGTTCCGGGTTGACCAACGTTAAGACAGAAGAGATATCTGAGGTGAAGATGGATGCAGAATTCCGGCATGACTCAGGATATGAAGTTCATCATCAAAAGCTGGTGAGTGATCAAACAGTGCTTTCCATGCATGGATTTTGAGGTGCTGATTCAGTCTTGAACTACTGAGTCACTTATGGCCATGTTTTGCTTGAGTGATGTGGATGCTGAAAGTGCCAGCAAAAAGTTAGCATGTGAAAAGATTGTGATTTTTCTGGTTGTCTCTTCAATGAGAGTAAACCTGGAACAATGTCACCAGAGAGGATGGAAAGTCATTGAGCCTCACATGAGAGGAAATTCCAACAGTTTCTGTCCTGTCCTTGCACTACCATGTCACTGGATGTGCTTATATGGAGAACACTTGCCCCACCGTCCATCTGTCTCATAGTCTCTCTGTATCATACAGAGGATGGAAAATGCTGAGTTTAAAAAAAAGAAAAAGAGTTTGAGACACATAGCACAGTGCAGCAAGAAATAGAATGACACCGTTTCAGGAATATAGTCCTTTCCCATCAAAACAGATGGTAGTGGTGTATGCATGGAGCACAACCTTTCACAAGAATGGCTGCTTGGGATAAAAGGAGATTCCCTACCAGCCTTAATTTTAGTTTGTGTTTGGCTGTATCTGTGTGTTTTGTTCCTTAAGGTATATGAAGTTATTATTAACAGGGGAAAGGCAGGTAGGAGCAAAATATTGTTCCCCATTTGAACTGTGCTTCTTGTGAACATAAAAATGACAACCAAAAGCACTGTAGGTAAGAAAAGCATCTTATAAAAGCTTTTTTTTGGTCGCTTAATAAGCAATGAAGAACCCAGACAGCAATGTTGACTATAAACCCGTTCTGTTTCTTCTTTGTAAGGCTATATTATGTGATGAGGTTTCAGTTCCATAGCTTTCAATATCCTGATATTAAACTTGAAAGCTTTTTTTCCTTAATATATTTTTAAAGCTAAGTAGTGCTGAAAACCAAAATTTGCATGGGACTCAAATTTGCATTTGAACTAGACAATCACTCTGTGAAAAGATATTCTGCCATCTCTTTGATACCAAGAACTGAGAATTACCAATTTGATGAGTTAATCCAAAATGCATTAGCACTAATTTGGGAAAGTCTGACATGCTTAGCTCAGATGGGTTAAACATGCCAATGGAGCAAACCTGTGCAGGGTGTAGAAGGGAGGGAATTTGCAGGAATGTGTGCTAGACACAGTAATTACTGGTTGTCATAGTTTTCAGCAGCACCCTTTAGTGTGTAAGTGGTTTGATAGCATCTCAAGGAATTAGGTGCTGGGAACTCATACCATCGTGGCTGATGGGGAGGGCATTGCAGTCCCTGCACATAGTAATCTGTGTCATGCTTAAAATGGGACCTTTCTAGCTTTTCACAGAGTTTTTTGCCATACTTTTTTCTGGTATTGCTGAGCAAGTACTGGACTGATGCTTACAAGGCTTGCTTCCCTGCCACACACCATGTCCTGTCCAACGCCCCTCTACATTTAGCGTTAATTTGAAAGCAGGGAGCAGAAAACACTTTGATCTGTGCATCCATTCTGTGCCGTGGTAGAATTTCCTGAAACAGTCTCCTAAGGATATTGCTTTGAATTCAGCTGCACGTGGTATTTTACATGCAGACCTCTGAATTGGGTTGAAATTGCATTTATTTTCTCCTTTATGGAGGTTCATGTTCGAACTGTACATTAAATTGATTTTCATTGGAGTGCTTAAGGCCTTCCTCTCTTGTGCATGTATATTAGCTTGGGCATTTCACAGTGCTCCTGAAATAGTATAGTAACAGAATTTCAGTCCTAGGCAGGTAAAATTCATGGAAGAAATTACTACTTTGCACTGGTTTATGCCAACACTATCCACTGTTTGTACTTTCTAGTAAATTTTTAACTTTGTTATGACACATTTCTTGCTTGTGACTAGGAACAATATAAATATTTATACTGCATGCTTTATTTAATACCTTTCTGATGAAGGTTGTGTTTATTAAAGAGTGCAAATGCTATACAGCTCAGTATAATTCTCAGCTGGTTTCTTGCTTTCCTCTACATTTTTGTTAAATACTTGTCAAAGTATTTAGTCTTTCAGCATGAGATAGTCATACAATTCTGTGAATGTAATGTATTCTCTAATTATTTTTGCCCATTTTGGTTTAAAATAATATTAATAACAATAACAACAACAGTAATAATAAGAATTAAAATAACCTGCTATTGGCATGCAGACAAAAGGATTGTAATGTATGCTCAGATGCGAAATAATCCTATGTATTCTTTGAATATGGAACAAGGCAATGAAGACAATCACCCATTTTTCATACCTGCTAATGCTTATAACAGCCAGTCTTATTATATGCTCAGTAAAGCATCTTGCTGTCCTCTGTTTCGCCTTATCAGTGTATAAAGTTCAAGTGGATTTTCTCTGGTTTTCACACAACTATTACCTCCTAGGTCTCACAGAAGTACATCATGCAGATACAGCTTATTCTCTTTAGCCTGCAAAATCTTGAAGCACTCCTTCCTGGTCATTTAAATCAGTGATAGCTTTTGTTGGCTCATGTCCTTTGGTGTGAGAATTTTCTCCCAGCTGGTTGTATGCAGGTTTCACTGTAGTTAACAGGTCCTTCACTACTCTTTTATTGAAAAAATGCATCATAGTCCAAACAGGCCACAGAGATGTAAATTTATGACCACACTCATGATTAGCATTCTGAAAATAAAGAAATGTGTGTGCTCCTGGGTTACTCCACTCAAGCCTATCACTCATGCAATTAGCTTGACTCGCTTACTCAATGAAAAAAGGGAGCTACTATCTAAGACCTGTGTGAAGCTGAACAAGGAGCTGAGTCCCCCTTTAGCACAGCACTGCTACACTACAGGCCATATCTATATCCCAGATTGCTCATCTCTAGCTTTCAGAGCTTTGCGGCACAGCAATCCAGGTTTGAGTAATTACCAAGACATGCAGTGCCATTTAATTACTGATGCTTCAATAGCCTTTATATTGCTGTGGCAGCTTGGCAGGTTAGTCAAATGTTCAGTGAGCTTTTTATTAGCCATCTTCCTTTACATTTCTTTTGTAGGTGTTCTTTGCTGAAGATGTGGGCTCAAATAAAGGCGCTATCATTGGACTAATGGTGGGAGGTGTTGTCATAGCAACAGTGATTGTCATTACTTTGGTGATGCTGAAGAAGAAGCAGTACACATCTATTCATCATGGGGTTGTGGAGGTAAGAAAAGACTTCCAAGCACAACTGATGTCACCTGTGCAACACAGTCAACACACTGCTCTATAAATATTAATTTATGAAGGAAGAAACTGTGGTTTTAGCTATGTTGCCATTGTTGTATCCAGCAGTGTGGAATCAATTTGCTTTATTTGTAAATGCAAACACAATGTAAACCATGTTAAAGTGGGTGTAAAACAACAAAACTTTCTTCTGCAACTATTCCAGACCAATCACTTAATAATGTAAAAGTTCATTTTATAAGAAATTTGACAGTAGCCAATGAGAAGATACTGCGCAGGAGGAAAAATCTGGTTTTACTGTTTTACTGGTTTTTCCTTTACTGTTGGGAATTCACACACCAATTTTTTTATTTAGCTTTAATGTTTGAGACTGGCCCTCCCATAGCTTGTGCTGTGCACTGCAAGGATTTTCCCTATACAGGTATTTTATTGCTCTCTGTTCTCTAAATAAGATGTTTTGTTGCCACAAACAGCTTTGAATTTATGGCTAATCTGAAACTCATCGTTCTGAGAAACAAATAGTATGTAAGACTCTTATATAGGATTTTCAAGATGAAAATCTTTGTCTCTTCTCAGTCTGCCAAGGAGTTTTATGGTCAATTTACAGTAAATTGAAATATTTTATCTATTTCATAGCTTTAAGATAAGATCTCTGTAAGTAGAAAAACTTCATTATTAGAACTAGAAGAGGTTCATGTAACTCTTTTTCTTCCTATTTAGTTCGTTGTATGAGAGTCTGGTTTGCAGATAGTACTTGTATTAGTAAGCACTTGAGACACGTGTCTATTTTTGCCTTTTAGAATTGGTATTTTACATTTTTGATTGAAACTGAAGTCTTGATCAAGTCCATAGTTTATGTTGGTTTAATCTTGAGTCAAATGAACCTTGCTTTGGTCTTGCTGGAGACACACATGCTTCATGATGCATTTATTCCACTGTCTGGGATTACAAAGGGTCTTAAGAATTATTTGTGTAAGCCTTTGTCTTAAGCCTATATTTGTGCATCCTTGTGTCCACACTGTGGTTATCCATGTGGTTTGAAACTTTCCAAAGAGACATGGTCAGAAGATAACCAACAGTGTGAGGTGTGTGGGGTAATTTGCACAGATAGCAACCTGTGCAGAATTTTGGACGAAGAGGCATAAAATAGCAAACAGGAATCTCAGCTTTAGCTTTTGATGTGATAGCTTTCAGCCCATTTTGTAGAAAATTGAAGCAGATTTTAGTATTAATCCACCAAGTCAGTGGATATCTGGATATCTGCTGCCAACAGTTGTGCCACCAGAGACTCTCCTTTGGGTGAATTTGGTAATAATGGAAAAAACAGGAACCTTGTTAGGCCAAACCCCAGATCAGACATTGAATGTAGACATACTATTATTGCAGAATGTCTTGGTTTGAAAGACGGGTGTCTGCTAAGGAAGGCAGGAGCCTACCTCAGAAAGGAAAATGTAAACCTACTCCCTCTGAATTACTATAATTTTGAAATTAAGGGGCTCTCAGGCAAAGATATGAGGATAGGAATAACAATTCTTTACTAGTATGTATAAATTAAAAAAAAAAAAACAAACCAACAACAAACTACAACTTAATAGGAAAATTAAAAGGCAGTAGTACAAAAACACTGACAGTCAGAATACAACCTGACACCCTGTCGGTTAGTTTGTTGGTAGCAGTCCAATTTAATGTTGCTGGTGCAGTCCTCCTAGAGTGACAAATGTCATTCTGTTGAAGCAGTGATCCTGTAGAAGGGTGTAGTTTTCCTCTGAAGGTCCAGTGGTGGTATGGATGGGTCTGGTCTTCCTCTGGGAATCCAGTGGAAAAAGGCCGACTGTGGCGTTCCAAATCTCAGATTATATCCAGGTAGGAATGGTTGGCACCTCCCCCTTGGTGGAGCATCTCACAATGGGATGATGTAATTTTATCAGTCATGCAGTGACACTCAACGGCGCATTAATAGACGATATTCCACTGGAGGGAGGATGGGTAGTGGAAGAAATAAAGAACACTGCATCACCTGGTTTTAATAGCTGGCCCATTAACAGAAGACGCCCTCCCAGAGTTATGAGGGATGGGTCATGGAAGAGATAAAGAACACTGCCCCACCTGGTTTTAACAGATGATAATAGAATACATACTTTTGGTTAAATCTTGCATTGCAACATAAGACACAGTAGAACCTTAAAATTCCAGGTGTGTTGCACCTGATGGAATGACACGGCAAAGGTGATTCTGGACTTTCTTTGGTAACAGTGAATTTGGAACTGTTTGCCTAGAAATAACATGCACAAGCTAAATAAGTAATTCATGTGAAAATGACAGCATCACTTAATAAGTATTATGTGATTTTTATCTGTAAAAAATGTTACAGATAGAACCATAAAGCTCTAGCATGCAGATGTACCAAGAATATTAGTGGATTTATAGTATCACACTGTAGATTGTGTCACCTTGTGGATTTGCTGGCATTGGCAGCCAGGATTCCTTCTTCTGCCTGACTTGCTCTGTGGTCTTCACAGACTACACAGCCTCACTGTCCAAGCTTCTTGCCTGCAAGAAAGGCATAACATCTGTTTTTGTCCTAAGTTGGTAAAAAATTTTGTAGCACTTGTATTGGGGACAAAAAAAAAAAAAAAACAAACACAAGAACCGTATACAATTGATGTTTAATACTAAAATGTCTTCAAAATAAAGCTGTTACATTCTAAAGAGAATTAATTTATTTAGCTACAGCCCACCTCTAGTATACTGTGCACAGAAAGCAAGGAAGAGCAAAATCACTTGATGTAAAAATAACTCTACATCAGCTCTAGCTTGGCTGAGTGTATTTTAACTAATTTGCCACCTCTTTGTTGTGTGTCAGAAATTACTGTGTGAATTTAACCCAGTGATAATGAAAGAGTACTAAACAGGTCTTTTTCCACCTATGTTCATGTTTTCCAAAAAGTCACCTCTCTTGTACTCTCTCATTTCACTATGACTTTTCCTAACAAAGTAAGTTATTAAAAATCCTGTTAGCCTTTTTTTAAGCTCTGAGAATGGATATATTTGTCCTATTTAGAAGTGTCATTTTTTGCCCTAGTCTGAGAATAAAAATGTTCCAAAGTTGTTCACCCTTCCCAGGGAAAAAACTTTCATAGTTAAGTAAATAAATGACTGAGAGATTGAAAATTACTTATTACATGTGCACACAGGGGCTCCGACAAATATTTTGAAGGGTTTTTTTGCGGGTGCACCCCCCAGCTCTCTGTATATTTTCTCCATTAAAAGGAGGTGGCAAAACAGATTCTCACATCTCCTATGCACTGGGCAACCGCTGACTGTCTCAGCTTCTCCTCTGTGAGGATATCCTATTAAAAGCTCATTTGCTTTCTGTCAGAAGCAGGACCTCCAGCAGTGACAACAGGAGGTCTTTGCAGCATGGAGCAGACACTGAAATTGCTGAAGGGGATAGGTGTACAAGTCTCACAAGAGGTTATCTACCTGACTAAGGTGTTTTTTCAAGAGACATCACGTCATAGAAAAGAGAAGTGTTGAACCAGAGCACCTACGCCTCTTACATGCTGTGTTCAGCTTCTGCCACCTCCATAATGGGTGCAAAAAGCTTCTTAAAATAGTGAGGGGCTTTGGGAATTTACTGACAAGGAGATAATTGGGTGCAAAACATGTCATTTGGCAGAGTGGTACCTAGGGCAGATGTTGTAAGGAATGTGAAGAGTTTGGTACCATCAAAATGGGTAAAAGAAAATAGAAGAGAAGACATTCAGGATGAGTGATAGCACACGTAGGTTGATAGTTAGATGGATTACCCTGCAGCAGAGAGCTACAGGAAGGAGAGGAGGTACCAGCACTAGTTATTTTAAGGGCTGAAGGGGAAATTAAAAAAAAAATTGACTAAGACTACAAGTTGGATCTTCAGTAAATCCCTTTTATCTATAAATGCCATATTTCAGAGTTTATTGGACTTTCACTAGAAACTGCTTATCAAAACAAAATGTTTTTAATACTGTGCAATTGTGCAAAGGTGTTAAAAAAACCAGTCTTTTTCTACTGTCCTTCCTTTTTTTTTCCTAATCTCTTTCTCCTTGATTTTCCTCCAAGTGTCTCATCAATTCTTTCGTCTCTTCTGCCTTGCAGTTTTCTTGATTCCTTTTTAATTTATGGTGGTCTCTCACTCAATTTCTTTCTCACAAGCAGGTTATGCTGTATACTTACCACATTTTCTAGTCATGAATAAGAAAAGCTGAGTGAGAGACATAATGAGACATAATGAGAGAGAAATGAGTGACAGAGTTCAATACAGTATTGTTTGGATCTTAAAGACAGAAGTCTAGCACATGTTTTGGCATCCCCCTCCTTTGCATCCCAGCCTAGTAGGGGAGCCTCCTAGTAATGAAAATGCTCTTGGGCAGGTATTGATACACATGAAACTCTGGTCCATAAATGCCAGAGCTTCATGTTGAGTTTTAATTTTATGCTAGAAGAGAATCTGTTAGTAGGATTAGTTATGAATTGTGACACCCTCATGTCATGATTTGAAGAAGCACTGGATGCTCTGAGATAGTGGTGATAACAGTGTAGAAGAACCAGGGCTGACTTGGTGCTGTAGCAGCCCCTTCAAGAGTGAACGAAGGGTGACTTTTCTCTGCACCTGCTTTTATTCTTATTTTCTGTAAGTGCTGAAAAGGCTGCAGGAACATTTGCCATGTTCCTGCTTTGTTCCTGCCTTCACAGCCATGTTCACAACAACTTCAGCAGCGACTAACAAAATGCTGTTAATGCTATTAAATTCCTGAGTCCTTAGGGTGGGGATTAGGCCTTTGGTACATTTGTACAAAATCTACATGGAATGGGTTTGTTAGGCCCTACTGCTGTTAAACTGCTGGCAAAACAAGTGCTCTACTGAACAGCAATAGCATGGAGGGATTGCCAGTCAAAGATTCACTGCATATGGATCTAGATGGTGTATTTTTGTGGAGGGAGAAATTGGCAGCCCCAGAAAGGACAGGTAAAGCAGCAGAAAGCAGCCCAGCCCCTGGGGTATTGGCAAAGTTGAGTGCTGTGAGGTGTGGGCCTCTCCCCATCCCTCTCCAGCCCTGCTCCCAGTGTAGGGGACACAGAGCAGCTGGCACAGACCCTTCTTTAAAATGCCAGCACACAGCTATACCCTGACTGCTGAGCACATGGCTGTACAGGATGTCTTGGGATTTGGGAGTGGGAGGTTGAAGAGGAGACAGACTGTGAAATTCCATGGGGTCCTTCTGTCCTTGATGGATCAAAATGATGGTTGACAGCCAAGCTGAGCACTTGCATGCACATGGGCTGGCCAGGGGAAGCTTGCATCGTTCAGAAGAAAAAAGGTTGTCATTTTTTGGAGAGGGAGGGGCCAGGGAAAGGAAGAAATTATTCCATCTTCCCCCCAGTTTCTCAAACAAGGGAGATAAAGCAAGAGTGACCTCTAAGCCTGATCTTGCTACCTAAAAGCATGTCACATGAGTTGAAGAAATAGTGGATTTGGGGATCGTTGTGTAAGAGAAATACTGTATGCAAATGCAATTTAAAAAGAAAGAGAAACAAAACCTGTGAATGGCAGTAGTAAAAGTCCAAGTTATATTGCAGAATTGAAACACAAGGAGCACAGTGTCGATGCAGCCCAGTGATCCTTTCTGTCTGGCATCCTATTCCTTGCCCACAGGAGCCAAGGGGTACTGAAAGTCTCAGGGCTCCCAGCTGTGAAGAGTTTCACAATAGCTTGTGAGTGATAGATAGATATATATATATATATATATATATATATAACCTTTAAGTTGGATATTTCATGAAAATGTCTAATTATTGTGTAAGAAAAACACATCTGATGGGAGATACAGTGTTGATTTAAAATGCAATTTGAGAGTCAGGACATAAAAAGGGGCACAGATATGAAAATGGATCAAATTTGGGGTTAGCAGTTCATCTGAGTGATTGAATGCATGTGCCACACAGAGAACCATTTCTTAAATGGCAAATAAAAGAGCATATAAAGTGGAGATGGCTCTGAGAGGAGCCATTTTTTGGTAGGACTGTGGGGAAGGTGGTCAGTACTGTGTTGTAACCTGCCGCAATGAAAGAAGAGCTGCAAAAATAAGCTGAACAGCCTCTATTAGTCCCAAGCATGTGAAGAACATACCTTTAGTCTGTCTCCAGGGTATCAGGGAAGAACTTACCAACATCCTTACTAGGATGAGATATTTCCAGTGTTGCAGAGTAGATTTAAAATTGGTATCAGACATCAATACTTCTCCTTTGCATTTTTATTAAAAGGTTAGATAGACAAAGTTAGGGTTTCTTAAGTGAATACTACCCTTTCTTAAAGGCTAGTTTGTCACTGAACGTGACTTGCTGTATTTCCAAGAGGTCACTACTTACAGGAATCCACAGGAAAATATTCATACTTAATATTTAACAGTAGAGTTTAGGCACCTTCCTGATTTTAGACACTGTAAAATTCACTTTTTACCTTTGCTTTTAGGAGCTGTCAAGCACTGGATACATCAGGTAGCAAATGAAATAACTGAGAAGCAGACTGTTTTCATAGGTGCTTAGCAAGATAGCCAGGATTCAGTAGATTTTGAATACACAACTACTGAGCTCAATACAGCAGAGGTAAAATACCTCATTTAGATTTAGAGACTGTTCTCACACACTCTAATTTGATGGAGTTTTATATTATTGTAATGTTCAGTGAAGGAAGAAAATAATCTGGGAAGATGCAGGTATTGAATGGAGAAGTCAAAACTGAGCTTCATGCCTGTCTTCCAAGTAATCAAGAAAGGTCCATTTTTGTTAAGTATAAATACTTAAACCAGTGCAGACGTGTCAAGATTTTTGTCACTAAACTGAGCCAAAGTCAGCCTTGGAGGTAGAGGAGTTCTGTGTCCCTAAGTGAAATGGGATTTTTTGCTTACCTTGTGTCTGGCTGCTCTGGCATTTCCTTGCTACTCTCATTTTATCTTTTCCAATTAATTTTTTCTTTTGAGACACCACACCTGTGACAGATCTGGGAGCGCAGTGCAGGCAGAAGGCAGACTCAAGCCACTGCTTTTTAGTGAGCTTTTTCTTTTTTTTTAGAGCCGAAATTGATCCCAAGTATAGATACTGATACATATGCTGGGGGGAAAAAAAATCTCTTCGTGAGGGACTAGCAGAGAGAGGCAAACTCCATCCCCTTTTTTTTTTTTTTGGAGGGTTGCTTCCCAAGCCAGACAACAAATTCCAAAGCTGGTACTGCTGGCTTTGGTCAGCTGGTTTTGAAGTCCTGCAGCAATAAAATGAGTTGCGACGTTCTTCTTGGTGCATTATCATCTTCTGTTCAAAAGGTGAGCCAGAGGATGCTTTCTGCCTAAACAGAGAGGGTATAAAGTATGTTGGATGGCTATGAAGTGGGGAAACACAGGGTATGCTGTGAATTAAGCAGGAATGTGACCCCAGTTGTCCCGTCTCCTGACAGGTGGATGCTGCAGTGACACCAGAGGAGCGCCACCTTTCCAAGATGCAGCAAAATGGCTACGAAAATCCCACATACAAGTTCTTTGAACAGATGCAGAACTAGGACATCATAGCAGCCTCATGAGTTGAACGGAAGAATAATTGCTTCACTGCCCATTGGTGTTCAGTTATAATGTGGAAAGAAAGAAAAACACTCTGCTTTATTATTTACTCATTCTCGCCTTTTGACAGCTGTGCTGTAACACAAGTAGATGCCTGAACTTGAATTAATAAAATTGGTAATGTATTTTCTCTCTCTTTCTCTTTACATTTCAGTCTTTACACTACATTATTAATGAATGTTTTTTGTGTACTGTAAAGAGGTTAGCTGTATTTAACTAGTGCATGGATAGATTCTCTTTCCCAATTATTTATCATGTAGCTCCTTAGCCAGTTGTATATTATTCTTGTGATTTGTGACAAAAATTAGGTCCTAGTTGAAACATGCTTTAAGAATTGATGGGGGATGCTTTCTGTGTCTGTGGGGTTTAGCTGCTTCTCTTTGCTGAGCATTTTTTTCTGATCACTATGCATTTTAAAGTAAACCAACATTTTTTAAAAGTATTTCAGACGAGTTATTGAAATTCTTTTCCTCTGCAACTGCATTTTATTGTATGGATTGTTGCTCCTGCTGTATTAGTGATGTAGAAATCATGAGAATACACATTTGTTTCGTTGTGCCTGTTTTATGTGCACACTTTTGGCATTGAAAGGCAAACTTTATTTTCTTTTTCATGTATCTTTTTGATCTTAAAAAAATTATTAAAAAGAGCCCCTGTTAATTGTGAGCACTTCTGAGGGAAGAAGTGCCTGCTGGCCAAAAATTAATGGGGGTCCTCTGCAGGATGATTGTACAGAGCCATTGCTTATGAATTGATAGCTTTCTACACTGTGTTACATAAATAAATTAAGAAAAGAATGTGTGGGCAAGAGTTTTCTTTGGAGGCAGAAAACAAAGAGTTCTGAAAGCCATTTAAATAGAATACATGGGTGTTCACACTGAGAGAGATTTGGGATCCTACAGAGATTGTGGCACTGACAGCTGGACTAGAGCAGAAGGAAGGCAGCAGTGAGACAGGGCAGGAAGTGGGAAGCACCATCTTTGGCACAGCTATGCTCTAAGATGTCTTTTCCTTTTTTCCTTTTCTTTTACTTTCAGTTTGTATAACAGTGTTTTAATGTAAATAAATACATTCCTGGAGGAGCCCTGTTGTAGTAGTGCATTTCTGTGCCAATCAGCCACCCTTGCTCATGCAGAGGAGCACGACTTGGATGGCTAACCAACCTCCCACTTTCCTGGCCATCCCCTAGTGTGATTTACCAGCATGTTCTTCCCTCTCCTCCCCGCACCTCTGCTGGCTTTCTGGCAAGATCCATGCCTTGCAATGTGCTATATTGGTGAAGGCGAGAAGGAGCCTCCCAGACTGCATCCAGCTTGGTTCTGCTGCCTCACAGCGAGTGCCCAGGACGGGTAGAACAGCAGCACCAGGAATTTTTTTCTGCAAGAAGATGGCAAAGTGATTGGTGAGCTGAGATACATAACCCCCAGCCCAGCATGTTCTCTCCATTGCCTGTGAGCTTCCTTCAGCTCCTGGCCCTCTGGGAGCACTCCTGTGGCACAGGAGGAACACAGTAACTCACACCACAGGGCTCTCCTGCCAAGAGAGATGAGACCACAGTGAGTGAGTGGACCTGGGGATCTTCAAGATAGCTTTTATACCCAGTCCAAAATAAGGACTCCTCTGTTCAAACTTGGAAGTGGGTTCTGGAATAAAACTGGAGGGGTGTGTTTATGAAAAAGAAAGTGAATTACTGTTTCTCTACAGTGAATAGCTTAGGTAAAGCAGGACTGAAGGAAGGAATAGGAGCAGAATAAAGACAGCATGATCTCTTCAGGGAAAACCTCTTGTAACTCAGTTTGTGTGCAAGCCACGGCAGCCTCTTCTTCAGCATCACTGGCAGCTTTTGTCTCAGCAAGCAAGATGAGGCATGGCTGCAGTGGGACTGCACAGCTCAGGCAAATGGCTGAGTCGCTCCCGACTTCAACTAGGAGAAAATAATAGTTTCCAGTCCTGTTACTCACTAGTCCTTCTCCATCCATGATCTTACACAAAACCTCACCTATTCAGGTAATTCACCTGCTGGCCTGGAACACAACCAGGCTGGCAGATTGGCCAGGAGGGATGTTTAGTCAATGAGGGAACAACCAGGTCAGGGACTTTCAAAAGCCATCTGTGGAGATTCAGGATGATGAAGTGGCACCTACTACTCTGAACTAGTAGTGGGAAAAACTACAGAGATTCTCATTGCCTGTTACCAGCAAAGTGTTTATTCCCTTTGCTCTTCCATCTCTACTGTGTCAAGGGAATTCATCTCAAGGGATCAAAACACTGGAAGTGGTTGGTGTTATTTGCAGGCCTTGGAGTACCAGTGTGTTACAAAAAACTTACAAAATACCCCCAGAGGATTTACCTTCTGCAGTTTTAAAACTAAACTGGTTGGGCCAGAATAATGTGGGATGATAAGCAGAGGCTTTCAGGCCCCAAACTGCTAAAAAAAATTCTTTTACAAATATTTAGGTTTAAGCTTGTGTCTGTTTGTGTAGGTATTGTTATATAGGTCACACATACCACCTAGAAAGGAATACGTAGGACTGTCTTCTGTGCACATGACCAGTATCATAGAATAAGATCCCACTTCAGGGGGAAGGCAGGATGTAATTCAATTTAGCCCAGTCTCATTGGGCTAAATTGAATTACATCCAATTTTGGATTGTATTAAATCCAAAATAAAAGAGGGATTATCAAAGTTCCTTTGAGAAGGAAGCTGGAGTAATCTATAAGATACAGAGAACCACTGGCCTTTAGAGCAAATTTCATTTATAATACCATAATTCCATGCAATCCCAGTTATAAAAAAATGTGATTGCTTTGAACACCAATTCCCAGACAATCAAGCCTCCTGGTGTGGGGTTAAGTGTCCAGTGAGATGCTGGTGCTGCTCTTGCTACTTGTGCATGAGCTGTTAATAAATTGCTGTTTTATGCACTGATTATGTGATCAGGTTTTATGATTCCCTCCACACACACTCTCCTGAAAGAAAGGCAATAAATGCACACCGTGACATGCATGGAAAGCACAAGGCATGAACAAAGTTCCCAAAACTTCAAGAGAAACACTCCCACAACTGCTCCAACTCTGGAAGCTGATACTCCCAAGTAAAAGTGGCAGCATCCTGCCTGCCTCTAGCCATGCAAGCTCCTTATTGTGGAAAGATTATATTAGGTATGAACAAACACAAAGTAGAAAAGCTGACAGAGGACAGTAGCTGAATGCCTTGCTTCTAAGTGTGGGATTGATTGGATATCACCCTCTTCAGCAATAAACCAGGCAGGGCCACTGCATGCAGCCGTGGTCTGGAAATAGAATGCTATTCCCCAGCCCTGAGGAAATTACTCTTAGAGGGGTGGGAGAATAAATAAAATAAAAATATCCCTGTCTGTTGAGTTGATCTGTTAAATGGGAGAAGTTTTCTAGCCTGTCCATTTCAACAGAACATGGTTAGAGAGTGTTTGCACTGTAGGTTCATCAGCAGAGCTGTTGAGGGTGGTCCCTGGCAAGTGAGAATGGTGCCAGGAAGGGATGAGAGCCAGCCCAAGCCTCCTCAGCCCTTGGAGTATGCTGGCAGTCTTGCTTTGGCTGGCTTGTGTTGGCTTGCAGGTTAATGAGTACCAGGTGCAAGGTGAAGCTTCAGACATTTTCAGGCACATAGTAGTGGAGCCACCACATAGTAGTGAAGCCACCACAAAATGTGCCATGCTCTGCATTCAGTATCTGCCTCCAAATCAGACTGGAAAACCAACATTTGGGGATATGGTTTAGGGGTGGTTACGGTGGTGTTGGGTTGACAGTTGTACTAGATGATCTTGAGGGTGCTGTGTTTCTCTGACTACATGGTGATCTAGGAAAAGCAAACCAAGGCTTTGTGTTGCCTTTGCAGACAACACCTCACAGCAGCTGTATTTTCCTCTAGGTCTCTTGTGATCTCTGCAGAGCTCTAAATCTCGATCCTCATTGTGTCTGCACTTACCAAAGCAATTTTTGAGGGCCTTCACTGTGTGGCCAAATGGCTCATTTTTATTGTTTAAACTAATAGATTTTGTGGGCAGTAGGCAAGCTGCTGTTAAAGTGCTTCCAGTCAGCGTGCATGAAAACACCCTAACGATACATAAGAGCAGGTTACAAATAACACCGTCTGCTTGTATTTCTCTGCACTTTTTCCATCACTTGAAAATGAGTGGCTCAATTAAGTCAGGCTACAATGGCTCTTCTCTCTCATTGCTTTCCAGCAATTATCTACTCCTCCTCCTTTCTACAAGAAGCAAGCACTGAATATTCCCCACAGCTTTCTACAGTCCTGGGAAATTTATTTGGTTGACTATACAGCAAAATCGTTCAAGGTTCCAAATAGAATTTAGATTTATATCGAAGTAATTAAATATTCTGGCTTTAATAGGATTCTTAGTTAAAGCTGAATTTGGACACTGAATTAGAAAGCAAGTCTCCCTAACTAGTGCCTCCCATGTATGGTCTTCAGCATCTGTTGTGAGGAGACACCATAGGAGCTGGGCATGTTTCGTATGGAGAAGACTGAGAGCGGATCTCATCAGTACATAGAAATACCTCAAAGTAGGTTTTTAGGAAGACAGTGGCAGACTTTTCAGTGGTGCTTTGGATGAGGATGAGGAGTAATGGCTATAAACTAAAACACAAGAAGATCCACCTCAACACGAGGAGGAATTTCTTTCCATGGCAAGTGGCAGAGCACTGGAACAGGCTGCCCAGGGAGGTCCTGGGTTCTCCCTCTCTGGACACATTCCAAACCCAGCTGGACACATTTCTGTGTCACTTCCTCCAGGTGACCCTGCCTGGGCAGGGAGGTTAGATTGGATGATCTCCAGAGATCCCTTCCAACCCTAACAATTCCGTGGTTCTGTGTTTGTAACCTAGTTTCTCTAAGGAAGATTGTTTGAGAAAAGCATCCACAGCAGTTTCAGATAGGATACCATCTAGGTCAAAGGGTGATTGGTGTCTTGGGGTGATTTTATGATGATACTTTATTCCTTAATCATCTGCTTTATGCCCAGAAATGGCTGCAGTATCATTAAGATTAATCAGGGCGCGGGGCTGGAGCCTGGGAACGCTGGGCGCGGGCTCTGTTCAGTCTCTCTCTCCGGTGTGCTCCGGACAGAGTGGACTAGGGACGCTGCACTGTTACTTTTGTTGGATTGGGCTTTTTGCTTGCTTAAAGCAAGAAGTTTTTTCCCTACCCTTCCCCTGGCCTGGAGGCTGTACTGAGAATCCTCCCAGCAGCTTTTTGGGTTTTTTTGTTCCCTTGAACTCTTTTTGGCTTGGCTTGTTTTTCTTTTTGGCTTGTCTGAGGAGCCAGTGGGACCACCCCAAACCCAAGACCTAGGAGGAGCTGAAGCAACACGAGAAAGAACATTAAAATCTACCAACTTTGGCTGCTGTGAGGAGGAGACCCACACCAGAAATTCAACAGATTTCCCATCTGCTTTGTTCCGGGCTGCTACGTGAACTCCTCTTCCCCTTCCTGGAGACAAAAGGAACCAGTCACCATTTTGTTTTCCAGGCCACATGGTCAGTCCGAGTAATTTTATTCCCCGGGCATTTTTTGAGTTCTTTTTTTGTTCTGATGTGGGGATGTGTGGGTGGCTGGAGAGTAAGTTCTGGGAGTTCATATCTAGCATTTGTTCAATTCTTTTCTGTGCATTGTGGGCACATGCCCTCACCCCCTGTTGTAGTGTGTAACTTTTTATTGAGTTGCATGTTCTGTCATTTTATGGTATGTTCCAGTGTCCCCCGAGCTATTCCAGTTGTTTTTTCCCTGTGTTATGCCCACCTACCCAACTGTCCCTCAAATAATCCCCTCCCTGCTTTCCAGATCCTTCCCTGCTGATCAAGGCAACC
>VXBC01000016.1:1516-15557 GCA_013399945.1 Ploceus nigricollis | reverse complement strand
TCGGGACATCGCAGAGCTAACCAGGACTCCGAAGGACTGTGGCACCCCCCTTTTTTTTTTTTTTGGTTAATAAACTTCTTTTTTTTTCCACTTTCACTCACTGGTATCGATTTCACTCCTTGGCAGAAGAAAAGGGAGGGAGTTACTGAAACTCTTTTCTCTTTAGAGGATACGCTCATTCCAGGGCCTTTTCTCTAGAAATTTGTCTCCAAAACCAAGACAATTGGTCTTTTAAAATGCTGCTAATCAAGAAATAAATGAAAGAGAGAGAGACAGAGGAAGAAAACTAGCTGGAACAGGGCAGACACACCTCAGCAGGGGCTGACCAGCACCTGCAAGAAGCAGATACTTGAAATATCTGTGACATTGCTGCTGGTCCAAAACAGGTTGTGGTAATTATGGTTGAGTCCCACACCAAGTCCATCTAACTGTGTCTAAGCACTACTTTAGACTATAGCTCTGGGGTATGTTTTAAGCACAGGATCTTTCTTCCATTTAATTATGATGAGAGGGCTTGGAAGAAACAGGCAAAATCCTATTTACCCCATATGTTGCTCCTCTAAGAAGGGTTTATGGAGAAAGGTCTGCATCCCTCCAGCTACTGCACAGAGATGAGGGTAAACTCAAGCTATGGCCAGCAGTGGTCCCTGCCTGGAAGGCAGCTGAGCTCTGGAGTCATAATTTGACTTTTAGAATCCCTTGAGAATAAAAAAACCCCAAACCTGTGATAAATACATTACAGTGTTGGCTTTCACAATTGCTAGAGTGAATACTCTGTGCTTTATAATGTTAACTTTTATAGGAGAGTTTTGCTAAAGTTTAGAGTTCTTTTCATGTGAATGTTGTATTGTAATACCAATGTTGGTGAAGAGTTGTTGTAATGTTAACATTTAACCAAGGAAGGAATTGACACCTGTTGAATGTATCAAAAAGTAACAAATGACCATGACTAAGGCCACTGCGCATGCTCCAAAAAGGCAGGACAGAGGAGAAACTATGTTGAACTGTTTGAATATATATGACCATTTATGAATATGTAGTAGGCTGATGCAATACCCAGGGTATATAAGGGGTGTTGCTGTGTTCACTGTCATGCCTCTGGCTGTGGCTAAGCACCCAGCACTGTTATTTTTGCTTTATTGACTTTGTTCCCTATTGTCCCTTATTAAATTTTCTTTAAATTTTAACAGAGCAGTGGGCTTCGTTTCTCAAAAACCTAAATCAAATAAATAGTGGGGAAGTTTGGTTTATTTTCCTTTCAACAGCCTTGTCCCTCAATCTGCTTTATGAAAAAAAGAGACCAGTTTAAATTTTTTTTTGTGTGTATGTGAACTGGCTGCTTCTTGGGGAAGAGCTGGAGGCTGTGCTTCCCTTCCTAGCTGGGATGAAACTGCAGGCCCAGGGCACTTGTGGGAGTCAGTGCTGGAAGCAATGTCATGGCAATGCCATGGGAGGATACATATGTTTAGCTCAAAGTGAGCAAGTAGTTCATTTTCCCATGCTCCCTCACTCCCGCATTCAAATAAGTATATGTCCATCATCTTTAGATTCTAGAAAGTTCTGTACCCCCAGTCTTTTCATTCCCCTCCCACTCTTGATTGGTTGTTTGTATATCATTCTACCCCAACTCCTCCCCCATCCCTTATTCCTACTGGCTGAGTTGTACCCTGTCCCCTTCTACCCTTTCCCATTGAAACCGCCCCCGCTCAGGGCTTTTTGCCACAGCTCCCAGGCGTGCCTGTCAGCTGCTCTGTGATTAGCCTTTGGTCTCTGTCCCTGACTCCCTCACCGCTGGATGTAATTCTGCTTCTCTCTTACCCTCTCCATCTATCACCCAGACCTTCCTACCCCTCTCACTACGCTTGTACCCTCGGACTCTCCTGCAGTAAATCCTGGTGAACTGTCATACAGTGAGCACTCCTGTCTCTCATTGGTGAGAACACAATATTACTACATCTGGGCACGGGCAAAAGGTTGGATGGGGGGACTGGCCGAAGAGTCCAGGGAAACTCGTTCGGATCTCACAGACACCCCAACAGGACTGGCCCAGGGCGGCCCGCAGTTGGCGCCCAAACAGGGACCCTGGACAGCTGGCCATTTCCCTCAGAACATCTCCTGTTGATCGATGACTCTGTGAGTCACTTTCTTTGGGATTTTAAAGCGTTGTTCAGGAGTCAGCTCAAAGAGGACCGACACCTTCATTGTAGGGGGAGCAGTCTCCTCTTTGCCTGCCACCACCCTTCAGCACTCCAACCGAGACTGTGGCTCCAGGGGAAGCCTTTGGGATCTGAAGGACTGGCAGAGACTCACCTACCCTGCAGAGCCTCTTCTTTTCACCCACGGCTTTGGAGTGGTGAGTATGCTGTGCCAAGTGAAGGGCACCTTATGTTGGGCTTGTCTCTTTTGTGTTGCATTTTCTAGCTTTGTAGGGAAAGAGGGGTTGGTCAGACAGAATGGGAAACCATCTGTCCCCAGCCCAGTGGGAGATTTACCGCTGAGTTAAGTCAACCCTTGTCTTGGGAAACATTTTATTTAAAAAGGGGGATCTTAAAAATTTTGTTCGTTTTCTGTTCACGCATTTTCCTGGGGTCACCCGGGAAGATGTTTTTTCTGTTTCATTTTGGGGAAAAGTGGGGAAATGTATGTATGAAATTCAAGTGAGGGGAAACTATAAGGTGGGGAAATTCAATTATTTATTTGATTCTATTCTTAAGTTGGTAAAAGAAAAAGGGAGAGTTGGGGACCCCAGTTTACCTTCCCCGTGTTCTTCCCCCCCATTCCCGAACCCTCTTCCCCCATGAGTATGTTGGGAGCCAGAACCTGCCCACGGGCACAGGGGTGCCACCTGCTCCCTGCTGCCTCCTGCCCCACTCAGTCCCTTTCTCGGATCAGGACTGGCCACCCTGACTCAAGCTTCACCCATTCCCTCATCCTGAAATCCCTAGACCCGAGTTTGAATCCCTGTTCATATAGTGGTAAGGAAGGGAAAAGACTCTACTCCAGACTGGACAATGAATCTCATATCGACAGGGAAAATGTATAAAATGGCATCTCTTCTCCTTCTCCATCTCTTTCTGTTCCCGCCCTTGTGCCGCGTCTTGCCCCTGCGTCAGGTCCCGTCCCTCAAACCACGTCGAACGTGCTGGCGTCGGGACCCTCCCCTTCTGTCCTTTCGACCCCTCCCATGGGTGGGCCTTCTGTGGGTGGGACGGGCCCCCAGGAAGGCCACACCCTTGGGGGTGGGACAGGTCCAACATCCGGCCACGCCCCTCCTTCTTCAACCCCTTCCGGTTTCCACGTCACCGGAACCAGAAGTGGGGCTGACCGGAAACAGGCCATCTTGGCCTGCAGGGACCCGAGCCACCAGGTCCCGCCGGTCAGCTGGAGATCCTGTGCCCTTGCTCACCCTGCCGCTTCCTCTGATGAGGAATATGGCAGTGGCACCCCCCACCATAATGTCAGGCCAGGGAGGAGCTGGGTGTGCATCCGGGAAGAGGCACTGAAGGACGGAGATTTCGATCTTGTGCAAGGGCTAGACTGCCTTGCTGCCCCTGTGTTAGTAGATCAGAAAGGGGAGCAGAGGTGGGAGCAGATCTCCTACACTGAAGTTAAAGAACTATAAAAAGCCGCAGAAGACTATGGCCATGCATCTCCCTATTTTAAAAGCATTTTAGATCTAACATTTGCAGGTCATACACTCATTCCTCATGATTTAAGATATATCATGACGGCTCTACTCTCACCAACGGAGTTCACGCTTTGGGAATTGCATTGGAAAAAACTACTGCGGCCACTTGCTGAAAAACACAAATTAAAAGGTGTCCTCGGTGATGAGGCAATCGAGGCACTTGCAGGAGAAGGCAAATTCACAAGGCCCGAGGACCAGGCCTCCATGCCACCTGATATCCTCGAAGACATCAAATCGATGGTGAAAGCAGAGCTCGCCAAAATCCCTAACAGCACGACTCCTCTGCAAAATTTTTCATCTGTTCACCAAGGTACAGATTAATCATTTATTAAGTTTATTGATAGACTGCATGAGGCAATCAACCACCAGACTGACCATGTTGGGGCCAGAGATGAGTTATTGCAGAAAATGGCGTTTTCAAATGCTAATACAGAGACAAAGAAAATACTGAGGTCACTTCCACCCGACCAAGAGCCCACTGTTCTGCAAATGGTGGAAGCCTGCACTAAGGCTTCTTCGCTAGAGTCCAGCCTAGCGATGGCCTTGAGGAAGGGGGTGGGGGAGGCATTGGTGAGTGCCCAAACAGCAAGATGTTTTAATTGTGGTGAACTGGGACATTTCCAGATGAACTGTCCAGACCTTTCTTCTAAAGCACTAACTACATTCCTTCTCTGAGGACACCCAGAAACAACAGATCTCCCTACCGTCCGGGAAACGGGCAGTGGAGCGTGAGGCGGTCCTGCGCTGTGACACCAAGGCCACAGCACATCCACAGGGTCTCCAGACCATCCAGAAGACCCAGTTCCCAGATGGTACCTTTCCTTGACTCAGAGCCACGAGGAAGGACTTCGGTTCTTCCGAAGAACCAGCAATTTGAATCAAGAAGCTTGTCGTATTTTATATAGCTCCATCCACATTATGCTGCCCGATGAGGATTTAGTAAGGATACCAGCAGGCTTTTTAGGACCCCCCCACCACGATCAACCTGCCACCATCCTCCTCGGTGATCGACAACACACGCCTGATGAACTGGACATCATCCCAGAGGTAGTGGAAGTTGAGCCGGGGAATGAGGTTACAGTCTCTATCATTTGCTACCAAGCCCCCTTCACCCTGTGCAAAGGGTCGCCCTTTGCACAGATGTATATCCTGACTGGACCTGATTAATTGGAAAAGGAAACAGACTTTCACGTGTACCTTTCTCAACAACTAGGTCGAGAAAGACCAATTATCCTGTCAACGATTTCTTACCAGGGCACATCTGTAGAACTGAGAATGATGGCCGACACAGGCACACATGTGACCATCGTCCCACAAGCCAGATGGCCACGCAACTGGGAGTTGGTGCCCCCTTGCGGCACAATCTCTGGGATTGGCAGAGCCGTCAACTCCATGAGGAGTAATCACGTGGTAACCGTGGAGGGACCTGAAGGCCAGATCGCCACTGTAAGACCGTTTGTGGTGAGTGCCAATATCGCACTGCTAGGACGAGATGTCTTAGCACAATAGGGTGCCCATCTAGATATCCCAGATCCTAAGTGGGATTTTTAGCTTGGGCCACTGTGGAGCACACCACCCCACCTCTTAAATGGAAGACACATATACCAGTGTGGGTGGACCAGTGGCCCCTTCCATCCAAAAAACTGAAAGCGCTCAATGAATTAGGAGAAGAGCAAGTCAGCCTGGGACATCTTATACCATCAGCTAGTCCCTGGAACACCCCTATTCTTGTGATTAAAAAAACAGGAAAAGATAAATGGTGACTGCTCCAGGATCTGAGGAAGGTAAACGAAGTTATAGATGACATGGGCCCCCTACAGCTTGGTCTTCCAGCTCCCTCCATGCTTCCCTGTGATTGGCAGCTCGCGGTCCTGGACATCAAGGACTGCTTTTTTACCATCCTTCTGCATCCCGCAGATGCTCCCAGATTTGCATTTTCTGTACCAACCGCTAACCGTGCAGAACCCTACAAAAGATACGAGTGGACAAGGGATGAAAAGCAGCTCCATGCTGTATCAACTGTATGTTGCACGGGTTTTGTCACCTGTGTGGAAGCTGTTCCCAGAGGCCATCATATTCCATTATATGGACAATGTTCTCATTTGTGCCCCAACAAAACACTATTTAGACTCAGTACTGACAAAGACAATTTCGGCGATTGAAAACACAGGCTTCCAAATTGCTCAACAAAAGATACAGCTGACCCACCCTTGGAAGTACATAGGTTTCTTAATAACTGAAAGGACAATAACCCCACAAAACCTGATTACCAAAGACGATCCAAAGACACTCCGCGACCTGCAACAGATTTGTGGGATCGTCATGTGGATGAGGCCACTGCTGGGACTTAAAACGGAAGAGCTATCGCCATTGTTCAACCTCCTTCGCCACGATGAAGACTTAGCTGCAGAATGCTCATTGACACCTGAGGCCCGCCAAGTGCTGGAGAAGGCTGCGGTAGCTCTGAAAACCTGACAAGCACATCGTGTGGAACCGTTGCTCCAGCTGAACCTCGGGGTTTTCGGTAAGTCCTCTCACTTTCACGCCTTGATATTTCAATGGGACTCAGAGTTGAAAGACCCCCTTATTATCATTGAATGGGTCTTTCTCCCTCACCAGTCGCCAAAAACCATCACGACCCCGCAAGAATTAATTTCTAAGCTAATCATTTGAAGTGGCCATTGCCTCCGGACCCTCGCGGAGTGCGACCCGACATGCATCTATTTGCCATTTAATCTGGAACAATTGGAAATCCTATTACAAACAAATGAAAATCTGCAAATTTCTCTAAATAACTATCCTGGTCAGCTGTCTATTCCCTATCCTCGACACAAACTTCTTAAAGATTCCTTGTATTTGGCTCCAAAATCTCTCAAAAGTAATCTTCCTATCAAAAACGCTGTCACAGTGTTCACCAATGGCTTGGGCAAGTCCTACAAGTCGGTGTTCACTTGGAGGGACCCGGACACTCGGAGGTGGGAGTCTGATGTCCAGGTTGTTGAAGGCTCCCTCCAGATTGCTGAACTCCCAGCGGTCTTGAGGGCGTTCTGCAAATTTCAACAGCCATTCAATCTGGTAACTGATTCTGCTTGTGTGGCTGGGATAGTAGAGCAGGCAGAGCATGCCCTGCTCAAACAAGTCCAAAATAAAAACCTTTTTAGCTTGCTCTCAGAACTAATTTGGTTCATCTCCCACCGAGAGCAACCTTTTCATGTACTGCACGTCAGGTCACACACCGACCTACCAGGATTTATTACCGAGGGCAACCAGAGGGCAGATTGCCTAGCAATGCTTGTGAATTCCAGTCACTTAAATCCAACAGTACCAGACATTTTCAACCAGGCCAAACTGAGTCACGCCTTTTATCATCAAAATGCCCCTGCACTGGCTCGACAGTTCAAGCTCACGAAAGATCAGGCAAGGGTGATTGTTATGACCTGCCTGAACTGCCAAGCCCTAGCTCTCCCTTCTGCTGCATCGGGAGTCAATCCCAGGGGGCTAGGAGCGTTAGAACTTTAGCAGACTGATAGAATGTCTCCTGGAGCTCTGTTTGCCTCCCTTCATGCAGGGGAGAAATCAAGAGACATCGCAAAACATCTATGTATGACATTCGCCACCCTGGGCATGCCAAAATGTTTTACATCGCAACACTTTGCTGAATTTGTACGACAGTGGGGCATTCGACACACTACAGGTATTCCCCACAATCCTACAGGACAGTCTATCATCGAAAGGGCGCACAAAGATCTAAAGAGGATGATTGAACAGCAAAGGCATGCAGATTTACCAATGTCCCCAGCTGAAAGGCTGTGTAAAGCTCTCTTTGAGCTGAATTTTATGAATTTCTCTAGTAGAGAGCCAAATCCTCCCATCCTGAGCCACTTTCACAACTCCACCTATGCACACCTTAGAGAAAGACCCCTTGTGCACATCAGGGATCCAGAATCCAAAGCCATCAAGGGGCCGTACCCTCTAATAATGTGGGGGAGAGGGTACGGTTGTGTTTCTACAGAATCTGGCCCAAAGTGGATTCCTGGGAAATACATCAAGCCATGTCTCAAAGCCATCTCTACAGATTCTCCAGCAGCAGAGCAGAAAGACACACCGTCGTAAACCTTACCTGAAGAAGCAGTTGTCTGGCGAAGCAGAAAAAGAAAAACATCTCTTCCTAACATCGTCGCCAGAGTTCTAATTACAAGACGACACTTTCCATTACCCGACTGTAACCTGCACCCTCTAATACCCTCCCCCAACATCCCTATACCTTTTCCTTCCTATGTCCTATCCCAAACCCCTTCCCCAACCTCGGGCAGAAACAAAACTTTACCCCACCTACCCCATCTACCCTAATTTTACACACCCTACCCATTTTCAGTAACATTTTAAAAAACAAGGGGAGAGGGAAAAATGAGGAGAAAGGAAGATAATTAGGAGAAGGGGAGAAGCAGACAAACATCGACTTACAATGCCTTTTATTATCTCCACAACAGTAATCCACAGACACTCAATGGCTGACGAGGCAAAACCCCCTGGGATGCCCAATGACAAGATAATTATCATCATCGCCGCACTGATCTTAATGCAAACTACCACTGGATGGATCATTCAGCAACCTCCAGAAAATGTCTGGGTCACCCTAGCAAAGTCGCTCAAACAACAAAGGTTTTGCATGGCCATGGGGAGTGTCGAAGACCCCCTGTCAACGTGCCTGGTGGGAATCCCTCTGTCTCCAAATGAGTATCCATACACAGGTAAGAAGCCCAACCCTGTAGACTCCCGGGACAATTGGACGAGGATCTTGCCACATGCACAGCAGGAGCCCCAAGAATTAGATATATTAGGCTCCTTTCAGGCAGTTTACTGCATCAACTTTCAATACAAACCTAAACAACCAATTCAGCCAGATTCTCAAAAACAAGCCACAAAAGACGTGTCACTAACAGGCACTCATTTGGGATTGCCTGGAGGGAGAATTCCAAGCCCTGTATCTGACCTGCTGTGTGGCTGTGCCAGCCCATGCCAACCACATTGAACTCTCTGCTCCTTCACCAAGTGTTCCTGGCCCAGGGCACAGCCAAAGATGTGTCTGTAATGTTCAGGCTACTCAGGCGTGCACCAATGTTTTATGTTAGCCAGGATCCAGCCCACTCCTGACAAGTTTGGTGTTATGGAATCACACCTGCAGCAGTGGGGGCTGGAATCCTACTCCATGCCTGACACTTGGGCTGCCCACTGACCTATGGGGAGACTGTGCATCCACTGTAGGGGATGGATCTGGGAAGTTGATTTAGCATGTGGGTTTAGCACCTGGGGAGTCGGGATGAAGTCCCTGGTCTGTTGCCAGGGTGATCTTGACACAGTGCTACAAAAGATGATCTTCACCTGCCTTGCAGATACCTTCGTTAGAAACCCCTTGTTTGCAACAACACAGTCTCCCCAGAAATGACATAAAAAATGAGCAATAAAAGACTGAGCTACAATTAGCCAAGTCTTTTTTTAAAATATAATTTGTACCCTATAACCTATACAAAGTGTTGTAGTACAGTTTTCTTCTGTTTCCCTGGCACAGAAAAAAATCCCAAATGCACTTGGCTATTTCTGACAACAGAGTTGCTAGAAAATCTGCTGTGAATGTCTGTGGGCTGCCAAAATTCAGTAGTCAAAAGAGTATTGCAGTCATCAGCTTGCATTTTGCAAAGCCTAAATTTTACATGATTGATATAAAAGAAGGTATATAAACCTAGATATGGAGAATGACATTCTCTATTCAATGCCCCCTAAAAAAACCCATAAATGAAGGGGAAGTCAGGAGGAGCAAACTGATGACAGACCCCAAAGAAGAGCTGCTCTCCCCCAAGGAGGACTGGCCAAGCCTCTCTCTGCTGCTTGCCCAGAACAGCCCTAATGCTGGCCTGGTCTGGAGAAGGTGTCAGGACATCCTCTATCAAAAGTGTGTTGACACCAGGGCACACTAAATTTTCATGTGCTCACATAGAGTGGAGAAACTCACAGCCTCTTCTGAGTAGAGGAAGCACCTGGAGCCACAAAAAGATTTCATCCATGATGCAAATTCTATTTACAATCTGCAGTTTATCCAGAAACAACCACATCCCCAGTGTGACCCTTTCCAATGCGTATTCAGTTCCCTAAACAGAGAACACCTTCCAAAGGGTTGTAGGACACACCAACAGAGTCACAAAGTAGAGAGAAAAAATTCTGATTGTCACTGCATTGTACTGGCATGATCAACTTAAAGAAAGATGGAATAGCAGATGGATATAGAGTGTTGGAGCCAAGGTCCACCTAGGCCCAGCATCCTGCTTCCCATGGTGACCAAAAATAGAAAGCTGGGGAAGGGTGTAAGAGGTTCCTAGATATCCACTGTGTTCCACTCCAGATGTCTCACTTTAAGAAAGACACTGAGGTGCTGGAGCAAGTCCAGAGGAGGGCAACATCACTGGGGAAGGGGGAAGAGAACAAGTCTTGTGAAGATCAGCTGGGGGAGCTGGGGGTGTTCAGCCTGGAGAAAAAGGAAGCTTGGGGTACCTTATTGCTCTCTACAACTGCTTGAGAGTGTAGTGAGGAGTTGGTCTCTCTTCCCAAGCAATAAGAGGAAATTGCCTCAAGTTGTACTGTGGGACATTTTGATTGATTTGAGGAAAAATTTCTTCACTGGGAGAGTTGCCAAGCCCTGGCACAGACTGCCCAGGGCAGTGGTGGAATCCCCATCCCTGGAGGGATTTAACAGATGTGTAGATGTGGCAACTGGGGACATGGGTTAGTAGTGGGCTTGGTGTAGTGCTGGGGGTGGGGGGCACACTTGAACTGAGTGATCTCAGAAGTGTTTTCCAACCTCAACAATTCTGTGTTTCTGTGACTGAGTGTATGTTAGCTGGTACTAACCTTGAAGAAGATTTAACATCCACAATGCTGGGTTGAGATAGGCTCATCTAGAACATGGCAGTGCAAGGTGGGACTTTGACTTTGATTCAGGAATGTACGTGCTCCATATAATAGAAATACCAAAGCAGAGTGTGTCTAGCCAAGAAAACTGCTACTGGTCTTTATTGACATTTTAATGCAGAATCAATTCCGTGGCACAGAATCATTAGAGTGAAACCCAGCATTTTTAGGAGAGTGACATGTCTGGTAATAAACTCTTTAACCAGTAAACTTTAAACTTTTAGACCAGTCCTGCCAAAGGACCAAATCATTCATTTTGAGAATGACTTTGATAAAATAATACAATGTTTAAACATAGTGATTAAACAACATAATGCAAATCAGAATGATTATTTTGTGGATTCCTCAAAACTCCCACATTCTCTAGCCTTATGGCCATATTAAAGAATCAGGATTCCATATGTTTCTAGTTAAATTGCTACTGGCCTTGTGGTTAAGCTAAACAGTGCAAATGCAGATTGAAGGTAGCTTCAGCTTTGAAATCTGAACTCCAGACAGAAGAGTAATCTTAGCACTATGGCAGTAATTGACATTTTAGACTTTTCCCTGTAAAACCGCATTTAAAAAGTAGCAATTAGAAATCTATGGGTTGGCTGATTGTCACAGTTAGAAAAGACCAGCCTGTGTACACCTAGCCTCAGATTCTGTTGGAGGGAATGGGCTGTAGTTCAGTGAGCTCTCATGCCCCACTCACTCATCTTGCCATCACTTCTGCCTTTGCAGCAAAACCTCGAGACCCATCCTGGGAAGAAGCCTGTGATTTCATGACTGCTCCTGGGACAGAAGAAATACACAGAGTCTATGAGCCCAGGCAATGCCCACCCTTCCCACCATGCTTCAGAAGGAAGCCAGTTTGTTTGCCCGTCTCTCCTGAAGTGTGGGCTCAGTCCCATGCTCACCTACCAAGTAGGGTCCTATTGGCAATGGAGAGACAGGGACAACTGAGCTGGATCAGAAGCCAATCTTTATTGAGAACACAAACCATTTATATATGGGTTTTTTACTTATACAGGATTCTATTTTTGGTAACAATTTCCCATTGGTTACACATTCTTCATGACATCAGTTACGTGGTAATTATTACAAAGTTTTACAGCATGTCTCTTGGTCACTTCTACCTCAGGGATCAGTTATCTGTATCTGTTTGTCCCATGGTTTCTGCTTGATCAGGCCTAAAATATCAGGCTGCTTTATCAGTTCCATTGTACTCTCTGTCTTATCTTCCATATCTCCCCCTTTCCTTTCAACTAAAAATATATTCTTAAGTGACTTGTCTATTAATTTTTTCACACACTATAAAATACAAGGAATAACTAAAACAATACATAATGCCTAATACATATAAGCCTATTTTAACTAAATTTCTTATCCATCTACTAAATATGTGTCTAAGCTAATCATTATTTATAACTTTTCATTTGATAACATTCTTTCAAAGGGCCTGCATGATAGAGTGAATAGATTGATAGGTTCATGCAGTATAAGGTTTTAAAATTTTCATAGCCGTGTCTTGGTAGTCCTACTTCTGTTGTTGTCTTGGTCATGCGGGCCAGATGGCAATTAGGTAATTTTTCTTTTATTTTTTTTGGGCCTCATTCTCTTGGAGGCGATCGATATTTGTCCAGATGAGCATGTAACTACTTCAGACCTGTTGGTGATAAAATACACGCATGCTTTTTCCCTAGGTTAGTAAATTAGTTAGGCTTTATCATTGTACACTCAATTAAAAGTCTTTACATAGAAATTTCTAAAAGTTGCCTCTGCACTTGTAAATTTTGAAAGCAGTATCACTCGGCTAGGGATCAAATTTTATTTGTTTTGATTTGCTTTTAAAATCTTCAGTGTAAATATGAGTGTAAACTAATTATTAGTGTTCTAAAAATTAGTGTTCTTTTGTTCATTTGTTCTTTTGTTTTTTAACAACATGTGTATCTTTTGTTATGAACATGAAGGCAATATAAAAAGCAAAACAATATGTGACAAAATAATTAACTTATATTAAGTAAAAATAAATCAGATAATATATACAATTAGTAGTACATGAAATACAGAATGGTGATTTAAAATATTGTATTATCAATTTCTAAAATATTGTACTATTAGAGTCTGTAGTAATTGGCAAGCTTCATTTTAAAGTGAGGGCTTGGAGAGTTATACCTGGGTAATACTTCCAAGTTCACTTTAAAAGGAGGTTTAGCTATTATAGGTCTAAATTTGGCAAGTCAAAATGACTTGAGTATAGTTTTGGTGTAGAAAACACTTGGGTTTATTGGTATATTTCTTGACTAGCTAAGGCTAGGGCTTGGCCAGGGCCCAGGACTTAAATGGAAGAGTCTCTTTAATATATTTTAAAAACCTCTTAGTAACAGTAGTTAGGAAAGTTCTTTAAAATATTTCATGTTTTATAAATAGTTATACAACAGGATGTGAAGGTTTGTAAAGCAGCTGGCTTTGTTATTTATCTTTAGCTACACAGCAATAAAAAAAAAAAGCATTAAGCAGCTTACAACTGATAGTAGTCATAATATGAAATTGTTACTAATTTTTTAGTACTACCTATAAAAAATAAAATAGCAAAACCTGTTCTTATTTCTACAACAAAATAGTTGTATCTCGTAATTTANATATACAATTAGTAGTACATGAAATACAGAATGGTGATTTAAAATATTGTATTATCAATTTCTAAAATATTGTACTATTAGAGTCTGTAGTAATTGGCAAGCTTCATTTTAAAGTGAGGGCTTGGAGAGTTATACCTGGGTAATACTTCCAAGTTCACTTTAAAAGGAGGTTTAGCTATTATAGGTCTAAATTTGGCAAGTAAAAATGACTTGAGTACAGTTTTGGTGTAGAAAACACTTGGGTTTATTGGTATATTTCTTGACTAGCTAAGGCTAGGGCTTGGCCAGGGCCCAGGACTTAAATGGAAGAGTCTCTTTAATATATTTTAAAAACCTCTTAGTAACAGTAGTTAGGAAAGTTCTTTAAAATATTTCATGTTTTATAAATAGTTATACAACAGGATGTGAAGGTTTGTAAAGCAGCTGGCTTTGTTATTTATCTTTAGCTACACAGCAATAAAAAAAAAAAGCATTAAGCAGCTTACAACTGATAGTAGTCATAATATGAAATTGTTACTAATTTTTTAGTACTACCTATAAAAAATAAAATAGCAAAACCTGTTCTTATTTCTACAACAAAATAGTTGTATCTCGTAATTTAAATGAGCAAATTTTGACAAAAATTCATTTAGGCTTTATGTCATTCATTTGTATAGCAAAAGAATTATATCTTGTAATTTAAACAGGTATATTTCAACAAAACTTAAAATTGACTTCACTAAAACTTGTGAAAAACGCCAATCACTTGTTTTTAAAATTTTAAAAG
>VXBC01000014.1:22296-62447 GCA_013399945.1 Ploceus nigricollis | reverse complement strand
ACAGCCTCTATGTCAATGGTGACAATTTTTTTTGATTTCTTTAATTTTCATATAGTTCATTTTCTATAGCTAAATGATTTCCTATCATGTCATAGTCATTCGCTAAGTCCTTCTCTTTTTTTTTTTTTTAGTATTTTTTGTCCTTTCACTCAGTTGTATCTCTCATTCTTTTTGCTGGGAATGGTGTACTGTGCCTTCTCATATAGTCTACATACATTTATAATTTTACCTCCTTGTATGTGTTTTTTTTAATATAGTAAAATGAACCTTTTTCATTTATACTCTCTCTGTTACACTAATTTTAAGTATTCTATTTATGAACGTCTCGGAAAATACAGGGATGGATTTCTTAAGGTCAAGGAACAGCATTACAACTTATCACCACTTGACAAAATCATGCATAAATTTTCCATGTAGAAGTGATATGATTCCTTGGCCATGGCAGTGTGGTTGGAACTTGATGATCTTTAAGTTCCCTTCCACCCCAAACCATTCTGTGATTCTAAACTGGATTTAGGGAATCAGTAAATTCCCTCTAAACATCCCTCATAAAGGGAGAATTCTGTGCACTGCTAAGAAAAGCAGCACCTTGCCAACAAGGTAATTTGCATTATGCCTGGACAGTCACCAAATCAATCTTTCCTAGGAAATGTTTACACATGAGCTCTCAGACATGTTCTGCATTCTAGTGTGTGCCAAACCTTCCCAGCTGTAAGGCACTTCCTCAAATCCTGTCCCTGTTTTTCCCCCACAGGTCATCATGAAGTGCAGCCTGAACTATGTAAGTACTGTTAAAGAGAATTTGAGGGGAGGGGAGATTTTGCTAATTAGCAAAAGCCAAAACAGCAAACTGAATTAATCAAACAAGAGCACTGCTGATCTATAAAATAGTGCTAAGAGAATTTGTGAGCCTGTTAGGGAACCACAGCTTATATAGCCTTGAAGCCACCTAGAATATCAGGGAATTTTACCTGGAGTGTTTCCTCTTGGGATGTTGAACATAAATGGTATTTTCAAGCAATAACTTTCCTTTCTCATTACAGCTGCTGATCAAAGCACCCAACCTCTGGCACCAGCAGTAAAGAACTTCACCCTGAACTTCACAATTACCAACCTCCAGTTCACTGCAGACCTGCAGAAACCCAGTTCCAGGAGATTCAAGTCAACAGAAAAAGTCATGTACCACTATGTAAGTCTGGCAAACAATGTCCTGCTGGGGCACAGTTCTCTCAGTATCTCTCATCTCTTACCTCCACCGGGACATTTTGCTTACTTCCATGTTGTTATTCCATTTCCAGGTTGATCCTTTACTCCAAAGGAGCAGCATTGGCCCAGCTTACATCGGCTGCAAAGTAATGGCATTCAGGTAAGAACATGTCTGGGAAAAGTCTCCATTCCCTGCTTCTTAAAATTCCCATTTCTCAGCATCTAACTCATCTCTGGGTATTTTCTTACGTGGTAGCAACGTCTGAGGGGTTTTTCTGGTCCCTCTCTTTGTGTGCTAGAAGTTAAGATAGATTTCTCAAAAATAACTAAACCAATGCCTCATTTCCCAGGTCCACAAAGAACAGGGATGACACAGGAGTAGATGCCATGTGCAGCTATAGGGATGAGCCTTCAGATCCCAAATTCAACAGAACAACTGTTTACCATGAGCTGAGCAAAATGACCAATGGCATCACCGAGCTGGGACACTACAGCCTCAACAGCCAGAGCCTCTATGTCAATGGTAATGAGACCTTCTGAAGGCATTTCTCCTAATGAAACTGTGAATTCCCTGGTCCTCCACCCCTTTAAGGCTGTGTGGGCTGTGTGGGATGGAGCTCTGAGCATCCTGGTCTAGTTAAAATTGTCCCTGTCCAGGGCAGAGAGGTGGAACTGGATGGTCTTTCTGTTCAGAAGGTCCTTTCTGTCTCAAACCATTCTGGGATTCTGTGTTGGAATCATGGAACCATTATGGCTAGAGAAGACCTCTGAGATTAAGTCCAACCTTCAGTGCTGACACAGACTAATTTGAAATCAGAATGAAGAAGATTTAATTCACCTCTCAAAACAGAGAACCAAAATTAGAGGGCAAAACCCTGTCAGTCACCAAGTTAAAAGTCTTGAATTCAGTAACCACAATCCTGTAAAAAATTCTCCTGTATTTAGTCCTGCTTAGACTTTCTTGGAATATTTTCCTAATGATTTTCCATTTGTTTTTCAGGTTACAATGAACCTCCTTACAGTCCATCCTGTAAGTATATTTAAAACCAAATACAGGTAAAGTGTACTTAAAGGCATAAACTGATTTTCTGTCCTGCTGATTTGGCAATGTTTGTAACATTGCAAAATGTCAGAAGGGTGGGATCATGTTCACGTGGGTTTTTTCTCTAAGAAACCCAATAACGGCAATGTCTTATGAAGATCCTGTTCTTATTTTATCATTGTCATTTCTGTTCTCTCTTGAAGCAGTAAAATCAACCACCACACAAAGCCCAGGAGCAATCACGGAGCACTTCACCCTCAACTTCACCATAACCAACCTCATGTTCACCACGGACCTGCAGACACCAAATTCCCGCAAATTCCGGTCCACTGAGAAAATAATGAAACACTACGTAAGCCAAAATTCTATTGTTTTTCACTGAAATCACCCAGGATTTTGGGGTTCCCGTATTCACAAAGACTTTTCCTTGCCAGACTGACTCCCTGCTTCAGAAGAGCAGCATTGGCCCCCATTTCACTGGCTGCGAAGTGACGGGATTCAGGTGAGCAATAACCACAGAGCTTCACTTGGAACTGCAGCAAATGGATTTCCTTACATTTGACACACACCTTAATAACTGTTCTCCTTTTTCAAGTAGTTGCTTTATTATAATAAAGCTTCTATGCCACTTTGTATGGTCTTTATCTTACAAAGCCTTTTTCTTTGTAAGGCCATGTCTCAATGATTTCTGCAGCTTCTCTGAGAACTGCGGGCAGATTTGTTTGGAGGCTTTTTTAATCACATCAAAACAAGCAAACAAACAAAAAAGCAACCACAAAATATTTTTAATAACTAACAGAAGCTCCATGATATTAAATTCCTCAGGCCTGGGAAGAACAGGGATAGCACAGGAGTGGACACCCTCTGCAGCTACGGAAAGGGCTCCCAGGTGCCCAAGTTTAACCCAGCTGAGGTTTATGAAGAGCTGAAGAGAATGACAAATGGCATCACCAAGTTGGGAATCTACAGCCTGGACAACAAGAGCCTCTATGTCAATGGTGAGTGTTTGATTTTCCCACTCCTCCAGGCACTGGAGCAGTTTGGGACCACCTTAGCTCTCAGGGATCACCTCCATGTTAAAAAAGTCACCTTAAGGAGAAGGTCTAGAGTCTTCTGCATAATTTCTCTGTGTAAGGTTTAAAATCTTTCCACGTCGACATTTTTGAAGATTTTAATTTCTATATTACATTGAAGAGTGAACTTAATTTTAGTCTTAACCTCAGTCATTCACCTGCCTGTGAACATTTCACCTGATTCCTGTCCCACAGTGTTTAATTAAACATTGGCACACACATTTTCTCATTGTAGCCCTGCTCTTCCAAAGCACCCTGTTCTGCCTAAGCTTTGTTTATTTAATACATTCACACCCTTGGGGCTTGGTTCTGATGATTCATTCCCTTTTAATCACTTCCTCTCCACTTCCATTCTCCAAAGTAGATGCTCTCTTACCTAACTCTTTCTCTTGCATTTCCTTTCCAGGTTACAATGAGCCCCTTGAGAGATCCCGTAAGTATTTTGCCAAATTCATTTTGCCACGTTCATTTTGCCAAATTCATTTCAGGGAAAGCTCTCAAAAGGAGAAATGCCCTGAGAAAATCAGAGGGGAAGAGATTATTCAGAGTAGCCGTGAGGTGTGCTAGGATTAGGAATGTTTTGAAAGTGAAAACAGCTTTTTTTTGTAGGAAATTCCTAATCCTTCTCCCCTTTGATTACAGCCCGGAGCACCACAGCTGCACCAGAGCCAACATCCAGGAATTTCACTCTTAACTTCACCTTGACCAACCTCCGCTACACTGCAGATCTGGATGCCCCAAATTCCCGCAGATTCCTTTCCACAGTGAAAGTTATGAACTACTACGTGAGTCTGGCTCTGCTTGTGCTCCTTTTGGGTCTTGGTGGTGACCTAAATCCACCTGCTTTAAACTCAGGATGTGATTCCCAGCTCTCAATTGTCCTTTTTTTTCGACAGCTTGACCCTCTCTTCAAGAGGAGCAGCATAAGCTCTGCCTACACAGGATGTAAAGCCATGAGATTCAGGTAAGATTTGGGATTCCAGAATCACAGGGTGGCTCAGGTTTGAAGGGACCACAGTGGGTCACCTGGTCCCACCTCCCTGCTCCAGCAGGGTCATCCCAGAGAGCACATGGATTGTGTCCAGATGGCTCTGGAATATCTCCAGAGATTCCACAAATTTTCTGGACAATTTGTTCCAGTTCCTGGTCACTGCATAAGGAAGAAGTTCCTCCTCATGCTCATGAACTTCCTGGGCATCAGTTCCTGCCTTGTTCCTCTTGTCCATTCCTCATCACCAAAGAGCAGACCCTGGTCCCTGCTCTGAGCCCTCCCTGCAGACACTAAAAATATCTGAAAGAATACTAGCAGTGTCTGAAATACTAAAATACATAAATATAAACCACCTAAAATACTCCTAAAATTGCGATGAACCATTTCTTTACCCACTCTCACACACCTTCAATTCGTGGCTGTTCTGAGGCCAGGAAACAGCAGCCAGTGACACCTCCCTGCCCAGCCAGGATTTTTTTTAAGCTGGTAAAATCATTTTGGTATCTAAATATCATCACCCCAATTCTGGAGAGCCTGGTGAAGGATGCAGGAGCCCATTGGCACTGAGGGTTTGGTGTCTGTCCTAAAATCCCTTCAGGAAGTTCTGCAGTGTCCCAAAGAACATGTGTGACATTTCTCCCCAGGTCTGGAAGGCACATGGATGACACAAAAGTGGACGCTGTGTGCAGCTACAAGGACAATGCCAGCCTGGCCAGGTTTGACAGAGAAAAGCTCTACCAGGAGCTGAGCACCATGACAAACAATGTCACCAAACTGGGCCACTACAGCCTGGACAGGAGCAGCCTGTACGTCGATGGTAAGCATCCATGGGGATAACAGGATTTTGGGATCTCCTGGAGATCATTCCTCATCCCTGGGGCCTGAGCACTGATGAACCCTTTGGTTTGTTGGTTTTATTTAAGTTTGACAAAACCAATCCTCCAGGATATTGCCGTGCTGGCAGCATTTCCATGCCTTAAATCAGACAAATTCCTGGCGAATTTCACTGTTAGAGTGTATGATCTAAGCAGGGATGTATCTATATTGCTTTTATGATATGAACAGATGTAAAAATAAATTAACTGTACCCTTTTTATTTAGATTTCACCCTCACAGACACAGCTGCCACCAAAAAGCCTCCCTTGAGTGCAGTCAAACAGGGCTACAGACTGAGCTTTAGAATAGTCAATGAAAACCTCACCAACCCTGACTCCCAGTCTCCAGAATACAGAGCAGCAGTAGAAAGCATCACCAACAAGGTAAGGAGGTATTTGAGAATATGTCTGGCTGGTCAGTTTTTGAAGCAACTACCAAAGATTTATTTCTGAATTAAAAAAAAAAAAAATTAAAAAATCAACATTTGGGAACAAAAATTTCTAGAATCTGAAAGATAAGACTGGCCTTTGATTCAGTTTTGGTTTTAAGTTGTACCTGGTGGGTGTGATCCCTGACCATGGCAGGGGACTGGGACTGGAGAATCTTTAAGGTCCTTTCCAACCCAAACCATTCAATGATTCCATGTGGTCTTATGAAATTCTCTCCAGCCAAAGACATGGACTGCAAAATGCCAGAGCTGATCTGTTAAATGAACACACCCCCAGCATTTCACTCCCACCTCCAGAGGTGCATCCAAGGCCAATCCCTGCTGGCCAATCCCTGGTCAGCACATCCAGGATTCATTCCTAGAATCCAACGTTTTCTCTTCAACACCAATCCAGTTTATCAACCTGATAAGGCCCTGTTTGGGTGGGTTTTGCTCTCTTTGAGCTGTGGGTCTGTGAGGCTGGGATGTCACTCAGGACACTGCTCTCCCACACTGGTCCAACGGAAGGAATTTCAGGAATTTCAGGAAGGAAACATTCCTAAGGCAGGAAACATTCCTAAGCCAGGCTGGAAGACAGACCCCACCACCAGAAGGTGCCTATTCCAAAGTAAAACCTAACCCCCATGAAATCCAACCAGCAAAAAATAACCCAGAGCTCAAGTCCCTCCTGCTGCCCTAAAGCCTCCAGCACAGTGCCCAAACTCATTAATATTTAATGTGATATTTTAATTTCAGATGAATCACTTGTACCGTCAGAGCGACCTGCGGGAGCAGTTCCTGACCTGCAGGATCACCGGGCTGAGGTCTGGGATAAAATCTGATTTTGTTTAAAGATTGCTACACCCTGGCACTGCTCCCCCATGGCCCAGTGCCACTGGCCCCTGTGGAATTCCTCCCTTCTGTTCTCCTGTTGGAAATGATGCCCTAAGGAGGCACTTCCAGGCTCCCCAGAATTTGTCAGCTTGAATTTTTTTTGGACTAGAGTTTCTCAGTCAGGGTTTCTGTAAGGCACTCTCAGGTCTCTGAGTATCCCAGGAATTACAGATTCCATCCCTTTACTGGGAGCTGGTGACCCTGTGACCTCTGTACTTTAAAAGTGAGCTGTGGTGTCCTGCTCAGGATGGAATGAGACTTGGACAAGGGATCCTCCCACACAATGAAAGCTTTAAAAAACCTAAAAGTGCTGCTCTTTCCTTGCATTCATACAAAGCAACCTGAATTTGTCCAGAGAAGAGGTAAAATTTTAATTCCTGTCCCTGTCCAAAGAAAAAGCCCCAACCATTATTCCACCACATTACTTTAAACCACTCAACCCGCAGAACAGCAGGAACCCTTCAGGAAACTCCTTCCCACAGGGAGCTTCCTGCCCATCCTATTTATCTCCAAACCTCTGTCCCTCTGCCCACAGGCCTGGATCCATAGTGGTCGACTGCCAGTGCTTCTTCCAGCCTGACCCCAAAATCAGCAGGGCCGTGGTTGAAAGGACTTTCCAGGACAGGACCTCCAACACCACTGGGCTGTGGCTGGGGAGCAGCTACCGACTGCAGGAATTCTCAGTGGACAGTACGTGGATCAAATCCCTCCCCAGTGTCCACATGGACAACTCACTCTGCCACAGCACACTCAGAATCTCCCAAACTCTGCTCTCTCAGAGCACAAATAAATCTGTTATTAAGTTGGATCACTGCACTCTGAGTTAGGCCATTCAGACATTCAGTCCTCTAGTCATCGATGGCTTAAGGGGTTATTCAATATTAAGATGTTCTTCAATATTAAGGTGTTGTTCAAAATTGTTATTCAAAATTAAGGTGTTTTCAGTATTAAAAAATCAGAAAATTAAGTGTGAACTTCTCACTACAACTTCAACCATCTACAGTTAAACAGACTTTCAGCTTTTTTTTCCCAATGTGCAGCATCCCAAAGAAATGAATGGCCTGGAACATTTGGAGTTTCCTCTCAGACCCCACTGAAACTCAAGTTCTGCCAATCTAAGACTTCAAGCTAAAAAGCTGCAGTTCAGCGCTGCTTGGTAGGAAAGCCTCAGTTTCTCTCTGCTAGAATTTAATTTTCCTCTCCATTTGCAGCCTTGGAACTCTCAGTTGAGGCAGCAACTCACAGGACACCCCTGAAGTCTGGCAGAGAAAACTTTGGATTAAGTTTCCGAATCACCAACCTTCCCTACTCGCCTGAACTGCGGGACTCCAGCTCCCAGATGTACCAAGAGAACAAAGAGAAGATTGAGAAGGAGGTGAAATGAACAGCAATAGCTTGAGCTCCCTGTCCAAAGGATATGTTAAATTAACTCAGCTTTCCTCAACTGTTTTGTTTCTCCCCACCAGCTCGAGGTGTTCAGGAGCAGCCGCCTGAAGGACCAGTTTGTTGGCTGCACTGTGCAGAGCTTTGGGTATGTCCAGTGCTTTCTGAAGCCCCAAAAGAGCAGTTCAGGAAGACATTTAGGGTGTCCACCCCTCCCTGCCAACCACTGTGTCCCCAGTGACACATGGGAGTCACTTCATTCTCCCTCAGTCACTTTTGCCTTTACCACAAAAGGTTTCTGTCCAAACAGAGCTGGTTTTGTTTCGGTGCTTGCAGAGCTGTGTTCATGCATGAACAAGCCCAGGGTAAAGCAAACACCTTCATTCTCTCATTTAACGTGTTCAAATAAGCTCAAATTCCACTGACACACAGCAGGGAAACCAACTGACCACACAACTGACCAGCCTGAGGACAAAACCTGCCTGTGTGAGGGTCCTCCAACTGCTCTTTGGAGGAACAAGGCAGCAGAGTAGATTTAACTTTTAGAAATAGAGCTGATTTAACTCTTAGAAATAGAGTTGATTTTCCTCTTAGAAACAGAGCTGATTTACCTCTTAAAAATGCCTTGCTGGGGATTAAATCAGTGGATGGATTTCACAAAGCTGCAGGAGTTCCTGTCTCACCCAGAACAAGCTGCTAAAAGTGATCCCATCCCAATGAAACACCTGCAAACCTGAGACCCCAGATCCCTCTCCCTGCTCTACTCAGCTCTTTTCCATTTTCTCTCCTCTGTCACCCTCCAGGCCTGTCCAAGGCAAAGGACACACAGAGGTTGCCTCGACCTGCAAGTTCACCCTGGATCCCCTCTCAGGGACTTTACAAGAGCAGGAGGTGTTTGAGGAGCTGAAACTCCTGACCCAGGGATTCACCAGGCTGGGCCCCAGCTACGAGCTGGAGGAGCAGAGTCTGGTGGTGGAAGGTGAGAGCTCCTGGAGGGACATTTTGGGGAATTCTTCCTAATTTTGTTTAAATCAGCTCCAGAGTTCCATTCCTCATCTGTCCCACTCCTCATTTCCAGGTTACTCTTCACTCAAGACAGATGAACCAGAGTCCAAAAGATCTGGTAGGTGTTTTTTTTGGCAAGGATTGACCTGACAGCCACTGAATACTTGAGCTCTAATAAAGAATTGAACCCTGATAAATACTTCAGATGTAATAAATTAGCATCAGATATCTTGGAATGGGACTAAACCCAAGGAAAAGACCAAAAATCCAAGGCTCTTGGTAGCAAACAGCAGGTGCCACCAGCCTGAGGGGAATGGAAGTGAAGGACAGGCAAAAGCAGCAGTTTGGGAACTGTTTGAAAACTCTGGCACCAATAAACTTTGATAACTGCAGTATTTCTAAAAACAGACCAGACCAGATATGGTTTAGCTTAGCCACAACCCCAGAACTAACAGCAAACAGGAGAGAGAAGAAAAATACCCTGAACTGTTACTTTCCCTTGCACCACAAACACTCTGGTAAAACAACTACAGCTTTTGCTGACACCCTGAGCCCTGTCCCTGTCCCCAGAAGAGTCCAGAAGCAGTTAAGACAGAACTTTGTCACTCTCAACATCCCAGAACTTTGTCACTCTGAACATCCCTGGAGTCAGCTGGGGGCATTCTGCTCCCTGCAGTGGCATTTAAGGTTGTGGATCCCTGAACCCTCACTCCATTTCCCCAAATTTCTCTAATTTGCCCTGACCTACAGGGTGTTCAGCACTTCTGACCTTTGCCAGGGTGAGATCTCCCTCTCACAATCCCACATGGAAGAGTCTCTAAACCTGACGTGCTCCTTTTTTTCCCCTTTTCAGAGCTTCAGTTCTGGGCCATCATCCTCATCTGCCTTTTCACCCTGCTGGGCTTCGTACTCCTCCTCTTGTTGTGCTTCCTGGTGAGTGTCACCTTTGCTGTCCCACCTGTCCCTTGACTCCTGCAGAGCCACAGGAGGGACATCCAGACACATTCCCAAGGATCCAAGTGGGAGCAGTGCCTGGAAACAGCAAAAACCACCCCAAATCCTTCACTCCCTGCCAGCTCTTCCAAACACGGGGGATGGGGAAGGGAATTTAGAGTCAGTTGAGCAGATTTTTAGCAAAGGAAGCAGAATTTTCCTTCTAGAAAAGCAGCAGGATCGTGGCTGGCACTGGGTTTTTGCAGAAGGAAAAACACAAACCCAAAGGTGAGGCCAACACCAAGATGAGGAGCAGGAATTAGGGAATCCACAGGTGGAAAGAGGGAATCCTCTGCAGCATTTCCTAAACCTCTTCCCTGTCCAACACCTGCAGGATGAGCAGGTTCCAGGTGAGGGAGTGCCAAAACCAACATTTTTAACAGCCTGTGGGAACCACACTGAGAATTTTGTGCTCTTTGAATACAATAAATATAAATAATTAATTATTTCAGTGCTCTTTAACTAGAGACTGCTGCAGCCTGGCAGGGCCATGCTCCAGCTGCAAATCCTTGGAAAAGGCAGAGCAGATCCTCTTCCCACCTCTGGTGGTGTTTTGATGGGGAACAACACCTTAAAAGCACTGCTTGAAAACATTGCTTTGCACCAGCTGAGGAGAAGAGCTAAATCTACAGAGAGCAGGGAGGTTCAGGAGACAAAATTACAGCCAGCAGGATTTAGGAGAGGAAACCCCTCTGCTGCAGAGCTGCCTCACAGCTTTAGGCATTTTGGGGTTTTTATTCCCAAAATCTCTCCCTTCCCATCTGGCAACGTGATCTGGGGACACCTAATGGTGGGCAGAGCATGGATTCAATTTTTTTTTGCCATTAATTTTGGTATTTTTGCCATTAATTTTGCTATTTTCCCATTAATTTTGTTCTTTTTCCCATTAATTTCGTTCTTTTTCACATTAATTTTTGTTCTTTTCCCACCAGGTCCTCTCCTGCCTGAGGAGAAAGTCCCACCTGTACCAGGTGCAGCAGGGCCTGTATGGGCTGTACTTCCCCCACCTGAGCACAGGGAAGGTTCACTGACACCTCAGCTTGGTCTTCCCAGACCTTTTCGTCCACTGATGAAGGAAAAATAGCTACAAAACCTAGAAAATATTTCTTTTATAAATTATTTCAGCGTTTTCTCTCGCCTTGAGACAAATCTTTGCACTATTACCATGATTCTTTTCATACTCCAGGAAACTGCCAACAGTGCAGGTGCTGAGGAAAATATATTTTTTTTAAGCACTGCAGTGTTTTATAGAAATATAAATTTTATATAAATAGTGCACAACCAAAGGAAAATAAAAACTACCAGGAGCTGCAGTTTGCAAAGCCCTTCAGTGTTAACGTCAGTTTTCTGAAAAAGGCTTAAAATTATACTAATTTAGAGATTTTTGGGGACTGACTGCTGTAGACTTAGAAATCCCACCTAGATTTTAGCTTTCTCACCACTGAGCTTGAAAAATGTAAATACCTTAAATTAATTCAAATATTTCATCTATTTATAATTATGACATTATGATGTAAAGAGACCTTGTTCAATCTGAGTGTGACACAGCCAGGCTGTGTTTTTTGAGATTGCTGCTGATTTCAGTTCAATAAATGCCACGTTTTATTGCCATGAAGATGTGTTTCCTCTGTATCAGCATTTTTATCATCCCAAATCAGAAACTCTGCAGAAATCCCAGAGGTTTTGCTCCTCAGCTCCCATCCCACAGCACAGGATCTGTTTTTAGAGTTCAGCACCTTTTCCTGCCCCAGAATTGCCCCAAAACCCCCAATTCCTGCCCCCATTTCCTGCCGAGCACAGGACTCAGGGCTGTTTCTCTGCAATTGTTTGATCCTATCGTTAAATGAACTCCCTGAAAGTGAAAGCATTCAATTAGAATTAACAAACCCATGATTAGTCATTAATCCTCCCACTGCAGGCAATGTTTCCACGAAACCAAAGTGGGTTTTGCTTTCAAAGCCAAGCTCCTCCAGGGCAGGTCCGACCAGTTCAGCCCCAGCTCAGAGCTCCCTGCAGAGGATTAGGATCTGTTTGCTCGCTCCAACAAAGGGCTTGAGGCCACAATTATGTCAGCAAACATCGATTAAAAGCTCTCAGAGCTCTTGCAAAACACCTCTGCAGTGTCCCTGTCACCCTGAGTGTCCTGAGCGTGGCTGCCACCCTGTGACAGGGACGTTGGGAGGGGGAAGGAATTCCCAGCTCCCAGTCTGGCCAAGAAAAGCTGAGTGACAGAGCAGGGGTGAGAAGCAAAAAATCCAGGAAGATTTTATGAGAAAATCATGAGAACCATAAAATCCTCACTGGGACCCTCAGGGATCATCAGCCCAGCCCCTGGCCCTGCACAGACACCCCAACAACCCCACCCTGAGCATCCCTGGGAGCGCTGTCCAAACGCTCCTGCAGCTCTGGCAGCCTTGGGGCCGGGACCATTCCCTGGGGAGCCTGGGCAGTGCCCAGCACCCTCGGGGGGAAGAACCTTGCCCTGAGCTCCACGCCAAGCCCTGACACAGCTTTGTGACATCAGAGCAGCAGCTCCTGACCTGGCAGCCCTGGATCTTCAGCTGACTGTCCCTGCTGTGCCTCAGTTTCCTTCCCCCTGGTTCTCCTCTCCCCTGGGGAGTCTCTCACTCCCAAAAAGCCACGGGTGAAGCCAGCAGTAGAGATGAGAAGCTGGCTTGCACTGGGAGAGTTGGAAGGGCCTCAGCAACTTCCCCCCTTCAGGGGGTCACACACTCAGACACCTCTGCCACCTCCTGCTCCCAGCACCACTTCCCAGGGCCACCATTCCATCCTGTCCCACCTTTCCTGGAGAGAACAGGGGTGACCTGAGCTGCTTGTCCAGAGCAGGGTCCAGCCCACGCAGCCCCAGCTGGGATTTACAGCTCCATAGGCAAGAGCTCATCCTGCCTGCTCACCCCCCTCAGTCCTTCCTCTAAGTCATTAATTAATCTAATTGCATCTCATCAGCATTTCTCCTCTGGGAGCCTCATCCTGGGGCAGCCAGGAGATGTCCACCAAGCCCAGCCAGGAATTTAATTTGGGAACTGGCTGTTTTAGCAGCAAATGCATCATTTTGTCAGTGGCAATCTCTGAATTTACTGGCATGCTTTGGTGTCACCTGCAGGGTTTGGTGTCCTCTGCATGGCTTGATGTCACCTTGTAGGGTTTGGTGTCACCTGCGTGGCTTGGTGGCACCTGCATGTCTTGGTGTCCCCTGCAGGGTTTGGTGCCACCTGCATGCTTTAGTGTCCCCTGCATGGCTTGGTGCCACCTCCATGGCTTGGTGTCACCTTGTAGGGTTTGGTGTCCCCTGCATGGCTTGGTGCCACCTTATAGGGTTTGGTGGCACCTTATAGGGTTTGGTGCCACCTCCATGGCTTGGTGCCACCTGCATGGCTTGGTGTCACCTGCAGGGTTTGGTGCCACCTCCACGATGCCAAGCAGCCCAAGGGACACCTACCTGTGCTCAGCCAGGGCAGCTCAGCCATGCCAATGCCCCAGCCAGGTGACACCTGTGGCTCAGGGCAGGGCCACGTGGTGGCAGCTGGTGGTCAGTGCAGCCCTTGACAGTGGATCCCTGGACAGTGTCCACCAGGATCTCACGGATGTGCTGCTCCCTGCACGGAGTGAGGCCCCTCTGGGGCAGGGCAGAGGTGGCCCCAGGGACCCCCCAACACCGGGGTTGCCAGGGCAGGGCTCCACTGACCCCAGCCGGACCCAGGTGATGTCACAGGGCCCTTGGGGACACCCCAGTCCCAGTGGATTCCATGGGGGATTCCACCCCCATGGGATGTGTTCCTGCCCCAGGGAATTGTGCTGCCCCCAGCCCTGCAGGGACACTGGCATGGAGCTCCCCAGTCCCTGCTCCAATGGCCCTGGGATGACCCTGGCAGCAGCACAGCAGCAGGACACCTCTCCCAGAGCATGGGAAGCATTCCCAGAGCTGGCCCAGGAGCCAGGAAAGGCCCTGCCAGGAGCTGGGCACTGCAGGGAATGTGGCAGGGCCGTGGGATGGGGCAGGGGTGACACAGGGACAGGGCAGGGGGCAGAGGGGAGGCTGCAGGAATGTGGGAGGGATGCAGGAGGGACGCCAGAGGGATGCAGGGAGGAGGGGTCAGGGATGCTGGAGGCATCTGGCAGGACACTTTCCCAGGGATTTCTGACTAGGAAAGAGTGTTTCATTCTCAAATAGACTCCAAGCAGTCGCTTCATTTCCCCTGAAACTTCCAGGGAAAAGCAGTTCATCTCTCCTTGCAAAGCCAGCCCCAGTCTGAGCTCTCTGGAGGAAGGAGCAGCCCCTGGGATCCCCCAGAGCCACTGCCAGCCCCACACATCCCCTGGTGCTGCCTGCCCAGGGCTGTCCCCGTGGCTGAGCTGTGACACCGTGTCACACAAACCACGGCCCCGCGGAGCAAAGAGCTGCAATTTATTTCCTGTGAGCTGCAAGGGGAGCCACGGGGTGGGACCAGGCACACCCCGGGGTGTTACTGTGCATCCCTGCTATCAGCTGAGGAATCTCACCTTTGTTTTTTAGGGTCTTCCTTTTTCTGGTAAAGGCTTATCATGGTCAGGGCTCTTCTTGTGCCCTGGTCATCCCCGCCGTGACCACAGCCCTGAGCGGGCACAGCTGCACTGCTGCATTTACACCACAGCTGGCACAGCTGCAGCCCCACAAATCCCCTTTCTCCTTCCTCTGCTGCTGCAGCAGCTCCTTTCCCTGCGGATCCACCCCCAGCACCCCGTGGGGATGGAGGCAGGAGCAGGGAGTTCATCTCTGCTTTCTCCTCTCCATCCCCACGAGCTGGGAGTGCCCTTGGAGCAGCTGCTCTGCCCACTGTGTCACATCCCCTGTGGGTGCCTGGGCACTGCCATCCCTGCAGGTGATCAAACACCTCCACCAGCTCTTTGTCTTGCCTTTCCCCTGGAGGAGGATGGCTCCTTTGAGTATTTGGGAAGAGGTTTCACAGCAGCAGTGATTGCCACGGGGCTTTTGGGGACTGTGAATTAAAGCAGAGTCAGAGCCCTCCCAGACCTCTGTGCCCTGTCCCCTGTCCCCTGTGCCCTGTGCTCTGTCCCCTCTGCTCTGTGCCAGCACTGGGGCAGCTCCTGTGCTAAAACCTGCATGGAAACACCCACCTGGTGCTCTGTAGAGTCTTAACTTCTTTTTGCCAGGGTCAGGATTAAATCATGGGATGGTATTTCTTGTTGGGACTCAGATGTTTATCAGTTCTTATCCCTGTCACAGTCTCACAAACCCTGAGTTCTACAGCACTTCACTCTAACAAACTAAAAATGGAGCCCTGTCTCTCCNAATGGAGCTGTATCTCTCTCTCTACAAGGCCTTTTAAGGATAAACTGTCCAACTAAGAAATGACACCTAAATTATTTTTACTTTTAACCCAATAACCAACCACCCGTGGCAGCAATGTGGATTTTTCTATCCAATTACACAAAACCACCCAAACCCATGGAGAAGGTGAAGAAGGAGAATAAAGAAGAGAAGAAGAAGGAAAAGAAGGTGAAGAAGAAGATGAAGAAGGAGAAGAAGAAGGAGAAGAAGGAGAAGGTGAAGAAGAAGGAGCAGCCTCCACCCTAAAACCTCCATCTTGCTTTATATCCATTACTATATTCTAGAACCTTCAACTCTAAGTTTCCCACCCTGTGATATCACACACTTCTATTCAAACTCCACACCCACAATCCCAGTTCTGTCATTCCATTTTGGAAGCTTCTCCGCAGCCTCAGGTCAATGCAGTGTTCTCCTGGAGGTCGGTGCTTGTCAGCACAGAAAGTTTAAATTCTCAGCAGCCAAGGTTCCAGCAGTGCCCTGGGTCCCTGCACATCAGTGGGTGACATTGTGCAGATGGGAGTTTGGGGACAAGGGCACAGCCCAGCAGGGTGCCAGTGGCTGGTGCTCAGGGTCCCATCAGGGACAGCAGCACCTCTGTCACAGGGATTGGTCCAGCTCTGAGCTGACAGCAGCTCCCAGGTTACCCCCAGCCCTTTTTGGTGATAAAAAGCAAACACACCCCAAACACATCCCCCTGCAGCACCCCCTGGCCCCGAGCTGCAGGGCCCGGGGCACTCTGGGTGCTCAGAGCCCTCCACTCCTCGCTCACAGAAACACTGGGTGTGTTTTTAGTGGGATGCAAAACCCCCCGATCCAACAGGGACGGGAGGGAGCGGGGAGAAAGGCATGGTGTGATTTTTGAGGTTACTCAAAGCACTGAGGTAATTCAGTGGAAAGTCTTTTTCTGCTGTAATCTCACTCTCCAAGCCAGGTTGTTGCTGCTGTATTAGAGAAAGGCAGCGTGTGTGGGAGGTGTGAATTAATGTTACCGCACTGGGAAGGTGGTGACGACCGGAGATCTCACAATGATGCACATCAGGCTCCCTCCTCAACAGGGCTGTGAGCGAGTGCAGTGGAAAAAAAGGGACATAATTGGTCTTTTAAGAAAGAGCTGTGAGACACCGGCGTCAGCAGGTGCTATTTCAGAGCACAGACACTCACCTCCTTTCTCCCGGGACAAGTGTTAACCTTTAAAGGCAGCCTTTCCTCTTTTCCCTTTCACTCACGGACTCTGGGGCTCTTCTTCTGTTCCTGTGAAGTTGTGCAGAATTTCGGGGCTCAAACACAAGTCCCCCTCTTCTCTTCCACGCTGAAATTTCAGATTTCACGGTGGTGCACAGCAAAAAGGATTACTCTGCCCCTGTTCCTTCAAGGCATGGCATAAATAATGCAGCAGCATTTCCATTCCCTTCTGGATTTGTGTTTTGCTCTTCCTTTTTCTCCTCATTTTCAAGCTTTTTTCCTCCCCCTGCTCCCCACTTGCCAAAATCACTTAAGGTTCCCCACTGAGAGCCCGTGGCTGTCACGTGCCAGGAGCTCCATCCACACGCCCCCCACACCCCATCCCTGTGCTGCCACGAGCTTTTCCAGCAGCAAAATCTCCCTGTGGCACCCAGGACTTGGACATCAGCCTCATTTCTTGTCCTTCCTGGGCCAATTCTCCCGGAATTGTGGCTGGAGCTGAAGCTCCCCAGCTCTGCTGCCAAGGGGAGCTGGGCAGGAGCAGCTCCGATCTCTGTGGTGAGCGGGGACAGGAGCCCAGCAAGGGCTGGAGCTGTGCCAGGGCTTGGCATGGAGCTCAGGGCAAGGTTCTTCCCCCCGAGGGTGCTGGCACTGCCCAGGCTCCCCAGGGAATGGTCCCGGCCCCAAGGCTGCCAGAGCTGCAGGAGCGTTTGGACAGCGCTCCCAGGGATGCTCAGGGTGGGGTTGTTGGGGTGTCTGGGCAGGGACAGGGGCTGGGCTGATGATCCCTGAGGGTCCTTTCCCACTCAGGATATTCTGGGATTCTGTGGATTGTTTTAACTCTGCTGGGATCCCATCTCCCCCAGTGTTCCCAGTTCAGGTGCTGAGGCAGGTCTGGAGAACAAGGGCTCTGTCACCCACAGCCTGTCCTGTCCAGGAAATGTTACTCATTCCTTCAGCGTTCTCAACACCCCACAAAAAAATCACCTTTGGGCACCTGCAGGGTTAAATCTCTTGGGGTTGAACCACTGGGCCACAGGGTTCTCCCAGTCAGGCTCCAGCACCAGCTGGGGATGGCTACTGGGAGCCCCTGCCTCAGTTTTCCACCCTGCCAGAGCGTCCCTGTTCAGGGGAAATGAAAGTTCCTTTGCACATCCTGTACCCAACCTGCAGCAATTCAGGAGAGGTGGGATGAGGCTGAGCCTCCTCCTGCATCAGCAGCTCCCTGGGGCCAGGCAGGACCGGGGGGCTGAGCCTGGGGAAGGACAAGAGGTGCTTGGGGAAGGTGGAGAAAACCCCAGGTGGAGGATCCCTGTGTGATAGATGAGCAATGCAATATTTGACTCTCACAATTAAAAGGCAAATATCCTGTATATATGTTAAGAGAAGTTTTATAGATGTATAGTTTTACCCCTCTTGTGTTGTTATCAGGGGTGCCCTGGGTTTGGGATATTTGGGAGGGTCAGTGTGTTACTATGGCAGCAGCTGACCTCCAATCCAGATTTAAGGAAGTGATCTCCACCACTGGACAGCAAAGAAGGAGCCAATGGACAGAACTTTGGGAGGGGCTAAAGGGTTAAAAGGTGAAACCTCCACTGTGTGGGTGAGCACATGGTGGGAAAAATCCTCTGCTCCGGGCGCCGTAATATTTTCTCTATTCAGTCTTCTGTTGTATTTTTGATAAGGTTTTAATAAACCTTTTACATTTTTGGAAGTGAGTAGCATTTCTCACACCAGGGATACCGAAGGGAATTGTGCAACTTCTCACATCCCAGCTCTGCTTCCCGAGGGAGGAGCAGGGGTGGAGTGGGATGTGCAAATCCTCCAAGCTGGGAGGAATCTCTGTGCTGCTCCTCATCCCCCCACTCTCACTCTGTGGGCATCCAGCTCCCTGTTTATTTGGAATAAGAGGATTTAGTGATTAAATTGCCTTTTAATGCTGAAGTTGCAGCTTCTGCTTCAAAGGCATTAAGAACAAAAATGGTTTTTTTCTGATGAAAGTGCCTGACTCACTGAGAGTTCTCAACTGCTGCTTTAGGGCCAGGTGTCTCAGAAAATGAGAGAGGAAGCTGCTGGGAGAGATTCAGCTCTCAGGACTTGTCACCAAATGTCCCCAAAGACTCCCCTGTCCCACCCAATGGAGCAATCCCCAGCTCTTTAGGATTTGGGTCAAAAAGATTATTAAAAATTAAATCATTTCAGTCTTACAGTGTTTCATTTCATAGCCCCAGGCAGGGCAGAGCATCAATATTTGCCCCCTAAATCCAGCTCAGCTTCTGAACTTTGGCAGCAAAGGCTGAACAGCAGCGCCCTGCAAGGGGCACCTGGGCTTGGATTGAGGTTCAGAAATGAGATAATAATAAATAATAAATGGTACTAAATTAAACCCAACCCCAGAGTGTTTACAGGAGGCCAATCCCATCTCCCAGGTGACATCCAAGCTGTGGGGATGCAGGGGATGTGGTCAGTGAGGTGCTGTGACAGGTCCCACCTCAGCCCCTCCCCAGGGCGGCCACACTCAACATCCTCTGCATCCTCTGAGCACCACCAGCATCCTCCAGCCACTGAGAAAACAACACCTTTTAACTGAAATCTCCCAAATTCTGCCCAGTTTGGCAGGGAGAGTCCTTGTTCCCACAGTGAGGGGCTCAGGAACTTCAGCCTTGTGGTTGTGCTGCTCCCACAATGAATCATCGAGTGACAGACCTGTGGCCGCCGGGGCTCTTTTTCTGTTGCTGTGAAGTTGTGCAGAATTTTGGGGCTCAAACACAACTCCCCCACTTCTCTTCCATGCTGAAATTTTAGATTTCACAGTGGTGCTCACCCAAAAAGGATTATTTTGCTGCTGTTTCTTCAAGGCATGGCATAAATAATGCAGCAGCATTTCCATTCCCTTCTGGATTTTGTGTTATGCTCTTTCTTTTTCTCCTCATTTTCAAGCTTTTTTTTACCCACAACTCTCAAACACTGAGCAATTCAGGAAGGTTGTTTATGCCACAGGAAAATGCACAAACAAGTAGGAAAATTGCCTGGGTTGTATTAAAACTTTCTAATTTTGTCTAATTTGTGGGACCAGGTCAGACTGGGGATGAGTCCTGGTGCCCCTCAGCTGTGTCTCCCATGGATGCATTTCCCTTTGCTCCAAGGAGACAGTGGGAATTAGGGAATTAATAAAATCATGCCAGCCAGCTCCAAACATTTCCTAGAAAGGTTATTTTATTGTGGAAAAAAACCCCCAATTTTTTCAAGTAAATTCCAGTACAGAGATTCCTCTCCTTTCATTTTGGTCACAGAAATAAGAATCAAAAGTGCAACTTAAAATCTAAACCTCTGGGTGGAGGGAGGGAAATGCTGACAATAAGAAAAGCAGGATCAGATTGTGCCTCTTTCACCTGCCAGGGAGGAAAAAAGGAATTCCCTGAGCAGCTGTAATTGCTGAGGAGCAGGAAAACTTCCCAGGAAGGATCTTCCTGCCCTTCAGCTGGGGAGCAAAGAGAGCACAGGCAGCACATCTGGAGCTGGGGGTGACCAGGAGGCCACATCTGGATGGCTGCTCTGACATCCTGTGGCTGCATTCCGGAGGAAATCTGGGGGGATCAATAAAAGCTTTAATTTTTTTCCTCTGATCTCTTCCAGAAGAGGAACCTCCAGCAGCTGAAGCAGCGACTTTTGTGTCAGGAGAAAATATTCAGAATTTCTGACATGGGAACCAAACAGAGATGGCAGAGCAGAGGGAGGCTCAGGGCATCTCAGCCATGGGAAGGGACAATCCTGGAGCTCAGATTCCTGACCAGCAGAGCCTCCTCTGCAGGGTTTGCTGGCTGTGGGGAACATGGGGAGAGGGGTCTCAGAGACACAACAAACTCCTCACATCTCTTGCCACTGCTTCATCTGTAAGGAAAAATCTTCCCCTCTGCCTGGGCAGCACTTCCCTCTCTCCCAGGGTGCAGAGAATTCATCTGGACTTCGCAAAAGCTGGGCTTTGTTGGGCCAGAGTAGCACTTGCACATGGAAAAGCTGGAAGGGACCTTAAAGTTCATCCAGATGCAACCCTCAAGCATCCAATATTGTCCCCCACACCCCTGTGACCCTTCCAGCTGTGCACCAGATGTGTGGGGGGTGTTGATCTCTGCATGCACCAGGGCTGAGCCAGCCCCGGAGCTCTGGGTCTGTGCAAAGGGAGGGATAAACCAGCAGGAAGAGCATACAATTCCCAGGTTTAAACACAGTAAACCAAGAATTCTGGGGAGACTGAGGAGATTTTTACCCAGAAAAGTGACATTTGGGGTTGTAGGTAGACTTGGTTCACATTTCAGGCCAAGCCATCAATAATTGAGGGAGTTTGGGCAGGGAAAAAAAAAAAGCAGAAATAAAGACCACACTCCCCTGAGCGAGGTCTGGGGAGTTCAGCACAGCTCTGCCACAGCCTCCTGCAAAACAGAGAGGAGGAAAGTCAGGAAAAAATACTCCTGAGCAGGGCACTGGGGCTGTGTCTGCTCCTGTGAGTCAGGGCTGCACCAGGCCTGTGGAGAAATTGGGTGGGGACTCTCGGGCCACTTTGTGAGAGGTTTGGGGACCAAGGTTGAGCTGGGAGCAGTTTTTAGCTGTTCCTTTGCCCCACCCAGCCCAAACACCTCCCAGCTGTGATGACTTTTAATACCTGAAAAGAACAAAATCAGAACCAGGCCAGCTCAATTCACCCTGGAGTGCTGCTCTCTGAACAGTTTTGAGGTCAGGGAGTTGCCAAACCTCCCCTGCTCCCTCTGAAGTTTTAACACTCGCCAGGTTTGAGTAAAGCTGTGAGAAATGAGAGCTTGTGGTCTTCAGGAGAACTGACACCACAAACCTGGCCTGGGATGAGTAACTTGGTTGCAGCATTCAACAGGTTCCTGGAGAAATCTCTCTGTTTCTCTTTGTTTTCTGCAGCAGGAACAGGAATTTATAAGATGTGATAAGAGAAAGATCGAAGCTGGAAGGCAGCTCCATAAATCTGAGTGTCCTGTGCCCAAAACAGCCCAAATAATCCCTTCATCCCAACACCTTGCTGTGAATTACTGCACATGGACAAGGATTTTGGGGGGAATAAGGAATTCAGGCAGCAACTCCCAGCTTTTTGCACCAAAATGCAAAATCTGCTTTTTCCTTTTTGCAAGCCAAAGGATGGAGCTGCACCTGAGGGGACATGGGAGGCTGAGGTCACCCCAGGGGATGGTCAGGGGGTGTCTCCAGACCATTTCCCCAGCTCTGTGCCAGCCTGACCCTGCTGTGGAAGGACAGATGGAGGTTTGAGGTTTATCATCACAAAATCCCCATTGAATAAATCAGGCCAAGAATTCCATGGCCATGCACATCTCCAGCCCTGGATGTCCAGCAGGCACCAAAACATTGTCCTGTGCAATTTCCTCTGCACCCAGCAGCTCCTGAGGTGCTGATCCTCAAGTTCTGTCCCTTCCAAAAACAGGGATGTGGGTGGACATGAAAATCCCAGATTTTTCATAAAAATCCTCCACTAACCTTAAAACCCCCTCCAAATACCTTTAAAACACCCTCAAAGCCCAGCTTTTCCCAGCACTTTTCCAAGTTTGCCCAGACAGTGCCTGGACAGCCCTGGGGTGAGTGAGCCAGGCAGGGAACTGGGACCAGTTTGCACAAAGGAGGGGATTTACAAATGGGAGGGTGTGAAGGAGGCACCTGGTTTGAAAGATTTATATATCACATCTCCCCCCCTTGTCTGAATTATGAATGATGTTTTGATTGTTTTGTTGAACTTCTGTTGGATACACTGAAGTAGATAAGGTATAAATATTATGATAACTATGATGACGATTAGTACATGTATGTTTATTTTTTAAAGTTTTCTTTAAATTGCTGTAAGGTTTAGTTAATCAAATAGATTATTTAACTGTGATCTTTTTTTTTGACTTTGAGTTTGGTTATATTTCCTTGTAATTGTTGTATGTTCTTATGTATAGATATTGAATGGTTGGAGAGATTCACACAATACATTTTATCAAAGTCTTTATACTTCTGTCTACGTGCTAACAAAAGAAAATTAATTGTTGTTTTGTTTTGTAGAGTTGTACGTCGTACACTTTGAACATTAGTTAACAAATTGTTCAGTGTGAGAGAAATAGTACAAATTGTTTACTTGGTTAACAACTTAGTTTATGAAATTCCTTCAAGACAAGGGAGATACAGGGGGGACAAGGCTCAGCAGGAAAGGGACAGGTCCAACAGAGCAGGCCCAGCAGGCAGGGAGCAGCTGATGAGGCCAGCAGGAGATAAGGGGCAGAAAAGCTGCCCGTGGTCAGCACTCAGCCAAACCCCACAGGATCTCTGTGTAGGAAACAGCAAAGCCCAGCCTAAACCCCGGCCCAGAGGCTGTGACTCACCCCACGGTCAGAGCAGGTTCACCAAGAGCTCAGAGAAATGATGCTGCATTTCCTCCCCACTCCTGCCCAGCCAGCCCCTTCCTGCTGCAAACCCCCCCAGGCTGGGATTTGGGAAGAACCCCAACCCTCTGCCCTGCAGGGGCCCCAACCCTCTGCCCTACAGGGACCCCAACATCTCCCCCTGAGCTGCAGGTCAGGCCTAACCCTGCTGAGCTCCCCTGGGATTTGATGGTGCAAACACCAACCCAGGACATGATGATTATTTTCTTTTCTACAAAAAGACCAACCCACTTCTCCAGAAATGCTTCTAGGGGTGATGAAACATTAAATGGAAAGGATTCTATGGGATGGGAATGGGGAAATTCAGTTTGATCTGAGTCTGAGCTGCCCATGCAGTGTCTGCTCTCCTGGGGGAGAGGGGCCAGGATGCAATGCAGGGAGCAGCTCGTTTGCAGATGGTTAATGCTGCTTGTGCTGTATGGTTTGGAATTTTCCCTTCTGATTATTTTATAATGCTAGAAATAGAACGCAAATTAAATTTAAAATTGATTTTTGAATCAGCGTTGCTCTCCCAGGGGCTCCCCAGTGTGTGAGCAGGGCACTGTGAGGGCAGCATCTCTTTCCAGAAGTCATTGCTCACGTTTCATGCCTCAGCAATGATTCAGTTTGGGGCCTGAGCCTAAGCTAAAGGTCAGCATTAACTCATGCTCTGAAGGGAAGGCTCTGTTCTCATCTCTCAGCCCAGCTCTGCAGTGTGTGACACACAGTGCCTGAAATGGGTGGGATTTGTTTGGGCAGGGAGGAGTTCACAGTGTCTGGCGACAGAGAAGTTCCCCTTTCTGAGACACGGGCATGGAGAAGCATTTGGATGAGGCTTTGGCTCCATCCAGGCTTGTCCCCAAAGCTGGGATGTGCTCAGCAAACCCCAGGGAGAGCAGCAGCAGCATCACCCACCCCCAGCTCCCCTGAGCCAGAGTCTCCCCCAGCTCAGTCTCCAATTCCTGATTCACCCTTCCTGAAATCCTCTCCTTGTTTTCTGACCCCTGTGGTCCCTTGCTGCAGGGTTTAGTCATGAGCTGCACGAAAAAAATCCATCCTGCAGCTTTTGCAGAGCCTCTGCCCACTTTCCCTGGGTGCCAGCTCGTTCTGAGGCGTGAAAAGCAATTTTCCCCTGCTCACACTCTCCAGGGCTCCCTTGAAGTTTATTTAGGTGTCTGCAGCGTGTCCTTCTCAGGTACCTCCTGACAGCTCAAAGGCAAAACCTCCCTGTCCTGGCAGACAGATAAAAAATACTGGAATAGTTTTCCGAAGAGGAAATATCTCCCTTGTCTCCCCCTCTTAGGATGCACAGAGGAATTTTTATTCTATAATGCACAGCCCAGTAATTAATCAGCTTGAAAACTGCCTGAAATGACTTTGGAACAAAGACTAATTAAAGAATTAACTAAGCCTAAGCAGAGGCAGGAACAGCTCAGCTCACTTCCAGCCCAGCCTCAATTGGTACAACAATGGCTCTTTCCTGAGGATGGGTGGATGGATGGATGGATGGATGGATGGATGGATGGATGGATGGATGGATGATGGAGGGATGGATGGATGGATGGATGGATGGATGGATGGATGATGGATGGATGGATATTCCCAACACAGGAAATCTTATAGGACAAAACAGCAAAGGAGCAGTGAAGGTGTGGAAGCAGGGGAAGAACCATCTCCACCTGCATCTCCTCCAGGTGAGTGACCCTGGAGGGGAGGAAAGGAAAACCTGGAGCAGGGGAAAGTGGTGTGGGTGTGGGAGTGGATGTGGCACCAGGGCTGGCTCACTGCACACCCTGTCCCCATCTCCTGCTGCTTTTCCTGCTGCTGTCTCACCCTCCCACTCCCTCCACAGGCACCCAACAGCTCCCAGTGCCACCAGCCCCAACTCCAAATCAGGTTTGGCCCCTGGTTTGTGTTACAGCAGGGACACAGCAGACAGGAAATGTTACTCATTTCTTCAGCGTTCTCAACACCCCACAAAAAATCACCTTTGGGCACCTGCAGGGTTAAATCTCTCGGCGTTGAATCACTGGGCCACAGGCAGGAGGGGTGGGAGGGACAGGAAGGTTAGGAGGGACAGCAGGGTTAGGATGGACAACAGGGTTAGGAGGGACAGCAGGATTAGGGGGTGCAGCAGGGTTAGGAGGGACAGCAGGTCCTGGAGGCAACCCATGAACCTCAAATCCATCCTACAGATTAAACTGAGCTCCCTCCCACCCCCTCACTGCATCCCGAACTCTTGGCAAGCACACGAGCCAGCCCAGCGGGGAAAAAAGCTGATCCCCCAGGGACTGGGAACAGCAGGAATAGGAGGGAGGTGATTTCTTTCAGTAAAATCGTTTCTGTGCTGCCTCCTTGCTGTGGGCTGTCCCTGCCACTTGTGAGGGGAAGAGGGGACAGCCGGAATGGGGCAGGAAATGGAACCACGTGTGGTTTCCTTTAATCTGCAGAGCATCACTGCCTCGCATTTCACCCTGAGCAGCGGCTGCAGCTCTGGTTTCCCCTCATGCCAGGGTACAGGAGAGCCCCCCTTGTGCCCTGCCAGCTGTGCCAGGAAGCTCTGTCCATTTCTCTGCACTGATCCTGGCACAGAACAGTGGGACAGGGGGGGCTGATCCTTGTGGGGTGTCCCCATAAACAGTGGTGAGCCAGGACAGAGCCCCACAGCCCATGCTGGAGGGTCTGTGCTGGGAGCTGAGGTCCTGCTGTGGGAACAGAGGCACAGCCAGAGGGGAAACACCTTTATGGACAGAGGAATGGGGAAGGTGGGTGCCCACAGCTCCTTGCTTGTTCCCACTTGTTCTCACAGGATGGATTTATCATGCTGGCTGTTCCTGAGGGGGAAAGATGCAGATCCAGTCCCAACAGTCAAACCAAGAGACCTTTTGCAGCTCCTGCAAACAGAGTTTTATTGGGCACATGTTGGTCCCTCCCCAGTTCAGATCCCTTGTACAGCTCCCACTCAGGGCCCTCTTTTCCAAACCAGTTTGAGGGATTGTTCCATCCTCTGTCAGGCAGTGTGGGCTGTCCTTTTGCATGGTCCTATTATTGCTGCATTCCTTTATTGGCTATGAAATGATTCCTAGAAAAACACTCTTGACAATTGTCCTTATTCTCCAGAGCCTGAAGGTTTCATGGACCATGGGATGGTTTGGGTTGGAGGGACCTTAAAGCCCATCCAGTGCCACCCCTGCCATGGCAGGGACACCTTCCACTGTCCCAGGCTGCTCCAAGCCCTGTCCAGCCTGGCCTTGGGCACTGCCAGGGATCCAGGGGCAGCCACAGCTGCTCTGGGCACCCTGTGCCAGGGCCTGCCCACCCTCCCAGGGAACAATTCCTGCCCAATATCCCATCCATCCTGCCCTCTGGCAGTGGAAGCCATTCCCCCTTGTCCTTGTGAATTGTGTCTTTCCATGTTTCCTGCAGGCTCCTTCAGGCCCTGGAAGGCCACAGTGAGATCATTCCAGAGTTTTTTCTTCTCCAAGCTGAACAATCCCAGCTGTGCCAGCCTTTCCTCCCAGCAGAGCTGCTCCATCCCTCTGCTCACCCTGGTGTTTCCTCTGGCCTGGCTCCAGCAGCTCCAGCTCCTCCCTGTGCGGGGCCCCAGGGCTGGGGCAGCTCTGCAGGTGGGGTCTCACCTGAGGGGACACAGGGATGACCACACAAAGGAGCAGGAGAAACCCTTGAGCTGGAACTGATGAGGTGGAGACTCCCAGGGGATCTGAACCGGGATGTTGAGCTCCACTGTCAGCTCTGGTTCCCAGCAGGGCCCTGGAGCTCTTCTGTCTCTTGGGACATGGGACACGGATTGAAAATGTGTGGTTGGAGCAGAGAAGATCAGCTTGAAGTTGCTTTCTCACTTTGAGATCTTCTTCCATCAGATTGGGGCTGATGGAATCATCAGATTGGGCTGGTCTTGTCCAACATGTCAAAAAATGTTTGGGGCTGACAGACACAGCAACATCAGAACTGCAGGATCAACCTTTTCTTGGGAAAAGAGACAAAGCAGGAAAGATCTGAGGAGAGGAAGTCACAGCTGTACCTGGAGTGCATCCCTGAGAATTCTCTTTGGCTTGAAAACTGAGGAACAGCTCCAAGCAGGCTCTAGGGCCCTGCAGGAGGCTGCTCTCCCTGAGGCTTTCCCAAAGGAAAAGCAGGCAGAAGTCAGGATGGACAGGGACTGGGTCCCAGCAGATGCAGGAATACAAACACCATGTGTAGTTTGTGCCTGTTTGATAATGAGTTCCCAAATACACAAAGATCAGGTTTGAAAATGCCTTTTTTAAAAGAAATAAGCAAAACTAAAATATTTTTTTGCATTTCAATAATAATAATAAAATAATATTTAGTCTTCCATAACAACAGTTGCAAATATAAATGAAATATTCTGGACCACAGCATGTCTGGTCACAGAGAAAGAGTTTGTTCTCTCTGGAGATAAATCATGGTAAACTGGAATAAAGTGCAGGAGGTCCTGCTTGCATTTCATGCCAGTGTAAATCCACACTCCCAGAGTCACAACCCTTTTTTATTTTCTCCAGACAGCTGAGGGGTCTGAAACTGGTTCCATCAACAGTTTCCTGTGTCAGGTAATTGTGACTTCAGGCACGTTGGTGAGGATGAAGGCGGTGATGAAGCAAAGTTCACTACAGTAGTTGATAACCCTGCCAGCTGTAGTGGTGTCACATTGTGTGGCCATCCTCCCTGTCTTGGCCTCTTCCTGCCCCTTCACACCTCCAGTTTGAGCTTGCAGAGCCACCAGTGAGACCAGGGGGTGACCACAGGGTCCTGGCCAGCTGCAGTTGTGCTGTAGTGATGCAGCCTGAGAAACTCCCTCAGCATCTACACAGAGCAGGGAAAACTGTGTCCATCTTTGGAGAAAAAGACATTTCCCTCTCACCTTGTCCTTCCAAACCCTTCGTTTCCTTGGAATGTCTCACTCTGGCCCCACAGCAGCCGTTCCTGTGCTGCCTCAGTGTGAGTCCAGCCCACTCTCCTCCAGAGTGCCCAGGGCTTTGCTCTTAATCCGGAGCTTGTGCGGGAGGGCAGCAAAGCTCCGGCCCTTCAGCTGCTCTTCTGAGGGGCAGGGTAGGCTGCAGGAGGGCACAGGAGAAGTTTTGGGCACTTGTTGTTCGTCATCTTCATCCGACACCGCGGTGCCGCTCTCCTTCCTGGCCTCAGCAGTGCTGGGGGATGAGCACAAGAAGCAGGCGCTGCCCAGCCAAGGGCAGGGGAAGGGGTGTTTGTCTGGGCAGGGGTAGCTGAGGAATGGAGAGCAAACTGTGGGGCTGAAGGATGCATCAAACCTTTTGGGGCTGAAGGATTCCTCAAACCTTTTGGGTTGCTGGAGGCCACGTGTGTCCATGGGAATGGGTTTGGAGTCGCAGCTGAGGATGTTTGTGGAGGGGTTGAAGGTTTTGCAAGGAAACTCAGGTGGTTCCAGCACCTTGGGCATAAAACTCTTCTGGGCAGGGCAGCAGGAGTCACCAGCAAAGGGCTCCACACCCAGCAGGGATGAGGCTGCCCGGTGCCCCCTGAGGTAGAGCCCGAGGGGGCGGCCCTGGTAGGGGCTGGGCGCGGGGCTGAGGAGCCCGAAGCGCAGCTTGAGGGAGAGCAGCTCGGTCCTGAGCATGGCGTTCTCGCGGCTCAGCGCTGCCAGCTGGCTCTCCATGGCCACGTCGTTGAGGCGCCGCTTCTCCCGCGAGCGCTTGGCGGCCTCGTTGTTCTTGCGCCTCTTCTCCCAGTACATGGTGTCCTTCTTGTCGTCCGGCATGAATTCCCTCTTCCGCCGGGAGTGTCCGCCCACCTTCCCCAGGAGCAGCTGGGCCCGGCCCCCCTGCAGCACCAGCTCGCTCCGAGAGGCCAGGAAGTTCTCCATGGTGGTGGGGAAGGCAGCTGGGGTTCTGTTGGAATGAGAACGCTCATTAGTTACCTCTAATGGTGCTGTTAATTAGTGCCATTGGGTAAATTAATATCGGAATGGGGTTGTTTTTTGTCTCTGTGTCTTAGGTTGGAAATGGGGGTGTNCCCCTGAATGGCACTGCTGCCACCACCCTGACCCACAGGGGCCAGGGCCTGCTCTGACTCTGGCAGGGTTGTTTTGTATTACTGCATTTTGAATTTTATTGTAATTTTTATTTTCTTCCCTAATAAAGAACTGTTATTCCTATTCCCATATCTTTGCCTGAGAGCCTTTTAATTTCAAAGTTATAATAATTCAGAGGGAGGGGGTTTACATTTTCCATTTCAAGGCAGGCTTCTGCCTTCCTTAGCAGACACCTGGCTTTTCAAACCAAGCCACTTTGTTACACACACGTGAATGAGGACAGCTTCTCCCGCTTATTCCTGTCATTTTGGAGCCACCTTTTCAAAATATTCAGATTCTCCATTGTTTTCAAAGTATTCAGGTTCTGATGTGTCAGCACATCAGTCAATCAATCAATCAATCACATCTCACCCAGGATATCCAAAATCTGCACGACCGAGCAAACGCACACATTTTGTCAATTCAGTGAACAGTCACACTTTATCTAAGTAACTTCAATCGAGATGATAAAAATTGGTAGTGATCTCCTACTCATCTCAAGCTGCCATACAGAGGAAATAAGAGTCATTAGCCCTGTTTGGGAGATAAGGAAGGCACAGGGACAAGAACTGATTTACCTCAGTCACAGATTTTGGGTAGGAGCTGAAGCAGGGTTACAAAACAGCTTTGCTATCATGGAATGGTTTGGGTTGGAAGGGACCTTAAATTCCATCCACTTCCACCCCTGCACAGGCAGGGACACCTTCCACTGTCCCAGGCTGCTCCAAGCCCTGTCCAGCCTGGCCTTGGGCACTGCCAGGGATCCAGGGGCAGCCACAGCTGCTCTGGGCACCCTGTGCCAGGGCCTGCCCACCCTCCCAGGGAACAATTCCTGCCCAATATCCCATCTAATCCTACTCAGTGCCCATTTAAAGGTATTTCAGAAAATCAGATCTCTTTTTTAAGGTATCCCAAGCACCCAACAAATGAAGCAGGAAAGATCTCTGGAGGATTTTGAGGATCAAACAATGTGAGAATGGATTAAATGAGCTCCATCATACATACACAGAGTTACACAAATATTGTACAGCAGAAAGGTGAGCACTGACCCTAAAATGCTGCTCAAGGCCTTTCATTCAGTGTTCCACTGCTTGTAGATGAAACCTTTATTTATGCAGGTTTAGAAACCTTCAGTACTGGCCAGTTGTAATCACCAATGATCTCTGCACAACTCAGACCTTCAAACCAGACCAATCCACAGCTATTCCCTCTCCCACTTTGCACAGTGTGACCAGAGTTTTGTTCTGGACAAGTCCCACCAAAGTGCTCTCAGCACAAATCAGTGAGATTTTGTAATTAAATACATGTGGAATGCATTTATTTTCATTTCTCCCTAAGCCCTGGAGATCTCAAAGAGTACACAAAGGTTCTAAGCATAACTCAGAATGAACAAAAACAAACCAAAACAAAGAATGTCCTTTAGCGTAAATAAGTTTGGGGTAATTCCTCCAGCTTTCGATCAAAATTACTGCTGACCTAAAAGCATCAAAAGGAGACTTTCAGCAAGTGGATTTGTGGTTTTTCACATTGTCAAGAGGCAGAAATGCATTTTTTTCAGAGCTTAATCACTTAGCAGGAATGTTTCAGGTTTGGAGGTGACGTGAGTTGTTTGTTGAATGAGTCAAAGATCTACGGGTGGCTTTTTTCACTGAGTAAACTCCTCACCCACAGTGGGTAGAGCAGGTTGTTCTCTCACCATCCTTCCCTTGCTCCTAGTGCCCATCACAAGGGGATCCTATGGGAAATTTCAGGATTACTGTTCCCAATATTCCCTGTTCAGTCAGCCTGGGAAGCACGGGACGAGAAAGGGACCCAAACCAGGCATTTGTGAGACAGAGCCTGAGCAGTGAACCTTCCTGAAAACCCATTTTGTTGAACTTTTCCACATTAATCCAACCCCTCACACTCCAAGTGACGGTGCCAAGGTGGGAATTTCCTTCAGAACTCAACACTTGGAGCACATGGACGTGAAATAGTGAGAAGTGAGGGTTGAACCCAAGGGGAAAGGGAAGAATCAAACATTTCTACTTCCTTGGAGGTGAGGAAGGCCTGGAAGGAGGCTGGGTGTGAAGTGGGAGGCAGGGGAAGAAGCTCTTATCAGAGGCAGGATCTGGCCTTTTAAGGTCAAGGAATGAAGCCTGAGCTGGGCCAGTGTGTGAAAACATCAAGGTTTAGGCCACAGAGTCTCACCTCTACCTGTTATTTTTATCTGCAGCCCACAAAGTCACACCAGTGCCCACACGAGCCTCGGGGCTCTTGGCGAGCGCGGCCTCCAGCAGCGGAGAGCACAAAGTGACACCGAGCCTGTCCCCGCAGGCCCCAGTGGAAATATTAATGTTTGCAATGACATTAGAGCACTTTGGTCAGGTGAATTATGCAACCAGGAGTTTCTAAGGTGCTTTGGTGTCTGTTGTTTCTGCAGCTGGATGTGTAAAAGAGATTCACCAGCGTCTTGCCTGAATATAAGCCGAGCTCTGTGTTATCCGCATCCTGGAGAGAAAGCACCAAAATATTTGTAAAACGATGCTGTTTCTTTGGTTTTCACCTCTTTTTTTGCACTAAATCTGCTGGTTCTGTTCAGACACAGCATCTCTCAGAAGCTCTGCCTCTCTGGAGAGGGGCCTTTGAGCTTTACCTCTGAGTAGGCCGAAAGCAAGGCACGGTTTTTACATAAAGATTGTTAAATGCATGAAAATAAGCAGTAAAACCCATCCTAATCACTTCTACAATGCCTCTGATCAGGTGGGAAGGGCTAAATGTGCAATGCCCTGGTTTAATGAGCAGCTCTGTGAGGGTGAGGACGTGCTGTACTCAGCGGTTTGCATTTGCTCTCCACCGCCCTGCTCAAAAGATCCTCACTTTTGCTAAAAAACTTTTCCTCCCACTAAAAGAAGGCCCTTGCAGGGCTCAGCTTCAGAGATTTGGTTCAGCACTATCTCCCCTCCTTTCCCTTATCTCCCCCCTAGCCACAGATCAGAGGGGATTCTGATGAGTTGGACTTTCCAGCAGAGTGTGCAAAAGCCTCCAGGAAAAACTCGATATCTCAGCGGAACTGATTCAGTGCTGAGCCCTGAGCTGATACACAATCAAACCACCCCGAAATCAGCTGCTGAATCTCCCTTTGCTTCAAGCCCAAGGCAAGCCCTCGACCCTCAGATTATTCTTTTTGTTTCAAGGATGCAGTAAAATTTAAATAAATCCTGCGTAGGGCAACCAGAACAGTTTCTCCAAACAGAAATTTTGCCTCGTTATTTCTCAGGAGTAAAGAAAATGAACTGGGGTTATCACTGAGTGGATTTCAAAGAAACAAAGGGAATCTTCATACAGCACAACTAAAATTTGGAGTTCATTGCCTCAGGACAATGTAGTCATCAAAACAGGGACAAAGATCAGGCCTTGTTCAGCAGCAAGTGGTTATTGATACACAATTGAACCACAGTCATGGTCTTACCTTGGGATTAGAAAGGATGATGTGGATTAAATACAAAATTCAATCCCTGTAGTATCATATCTGTATTTTATTATTCTCAGTTTCCTCCAGTTTTAATGTGTGACTCTAAATTTTGCTATGTCTCTCGATGGCTTCTCTAAATTGCAAATTTTTTCTTAAATCTTCACATGTGTTTATCCTTATATTAAAAAAATTATATCTACAACAATTGATAAAAATTTGGTGTTTGATCTCATTTAAAAGCACAGCTGAGAGGAGCTTTCATCACTAAAACATCAAAAATAAAAATCCAAGCATAAGTCTACATATATTTTAATTAACTAGGACAATCAATATAAAATAAAAAGGCACAGAGTGACTTGGCAGAACTTCCCTGTGTTGGAGATTTCTGTTCTTGGCTCTGAAGTGAAAATGGTCGATTTTAAATAAGCAAAAAGAAGGAAACTTCCAATTGTTTTTCATAAAACACCCAATTCCATTATGAATTTCACTGCTCCACAGACAATCTTTGGATCAAATTTTCATTCTCAGTTGTCTGATCCCACTGGCTTCATCATCCGGGTATATAAGCACCAATCCATGGGAACATCACTGGAATTTACCTTTATTAAACTGGGCACGGAATCTGGAATTTGGAGTTTAAATCACTCAGTTTGAGCCAAGTTGCCCTTGCTTCTCATCAATATAAAGGCGCTTGAGAGCTGCCTATTTTTTGTCTTTTAAATTATCTCATCCTAAACGAAATCAAAATTCAGCTCTTAATCTCAAGTCACTCCAGCACATCAATATCAAACCCACAGGAGTTATTGAGAATTTGCTCTGATAAAATGAGATAACTCTGATATTTTTCACTGATATGAGAACTTACAGTGATAAGACGAGGCCCAGGTGCTGATCTACATCAGAAACCTCTGAAAACTTCTCCCAGGGACACTGTGCTGTACAAACACTGCAAGCAGCAACCAAGTTTTGATCCCTGCTGCTTCTTCACCTGAGTAGTAAGAAAAAAATTAACCCTGTGGTTTGGTGGTATCTCAGGGTGCTCTTTAAAGCTCCCAGCATGTTTAAGATAAAAGGGCTCCACTCTAATTACTCATATTCCTGAGTATTTGACATTCACACAGCACAGTGGTTAACAGGAGCTGTTGAGGAACACCTATTACTCACTTCTTATGTCTCAGTGGGAAATAACGTGGTCTGGTGATGAAAAGAGGCACAAAAGGAGCAAAAAAAAAAAGAACCCAATGACCTGTGGCAGCCACTGCTGGAGGACTGGAAGCTTTAAACTCAAACTCAAATGAAAACTGACTCAGAAACAACCCCAGTGTGCCAAAGCCCCAGCTTGCTGCATCTCTATTTTGAAAACACCAAATGATTGTTGGCTCCAAGTGTTAAATATTGCTGCAGGTCTGGCAATGGATTGCCAGGCTTTTAATTTCCAAAATCAGGCATTTTCACCTTCAGCTTTTTAAAATCACTCAAGCTTTGTGTTCCTTTCTTGGAAATTCAGATTTCAAGATCCCAGAAGGATTCTCTGGATCAGATTACAATTACTATTCATTATTATTACTATTACTATTACTATTACTATTACAACCATGGATGCTGAAATCCCCAAAATCACCTTTTCCTCTACAGATTCCAGGTCAGAAGGACATGATGAACTTCCTGATGTGCTAAAATTTTAAGCTCTAAGCTATTAAATCGCCTTCTCCATGGCCTAATCACAACAGGTGGTTTGTTGGAAGCTCAGTAGAATTAATTTTGTCTTTTTGGTCTTGAGGTAAGAGAGTTTAAAGCCTGGGAACCCACCCTGAGTTCCCAAAGCAGCTGCCTCCTTGATTCCCCAGGCCCTGTGGTCCAAGCCCACAGCTCTGAGGCTGCTCTGCTCGGGATAAGAAGCCTCAAAAGCAGCTCAGGTATTCCTTAGGTTGGAACAATCTGACCTCTAAATTTGACTGTGGGTCTGTGACAGACCATAAGGCTGCAAAACCCTGAAAAGCCCCGAGGTGCTGCTGAACATTTCCAAGTGGCCGAGTTTTGCATTTCTTGGTCTGTAAATGCCTCAGTGAGAGCTGCTGAATAATCACAGAATCAGAAAATAATGAAGTTTTCACAGTGTTTGCTCCGTTTCAGTTGCTTCTGTGCCTGAGAAATCTGACCTGTCCCACCCTGGTTCAATGCAAGATATTCATAAATCTGGGTTTGTTTTGTTTTTTTTTTTTCTTCTGGGAAAGGACTTTCAAGAAATCCTTTTTATTCCTCTGTTTGATTTCATCATTTGGGTGGATAGTATTGATTCTGGGACAGTTTAGAAATAGTGGAGTCAGAGATTCAAGTATTTCAGCCAAAATCTGAAATGAGCTCCTGAGTCCTCTGGATGGGAGGGACATGGAGCTGCTGGAGTGAGTCCAGAGAAGGTACCAGGATGATCAGAGGGGTGGAGCAGCTCTGGGAGGAAAGGCTGAGAGAACTGGGAATGTTCAGCCTGGAGAAGAGAAGGTAAACTAATAGTGGCCTTCCAGGACCTGAAGGAGCTCCAAGAAAGATGGAGAGATAATATTTCCAAGGGATGCAGGGACAGGACACAGGGAATGGCTCCCACTGCCAGAGGGCAGGGATGGATGGGATATTGGGCAGGGATTGTTCCCTGGGAGGGTGGGCAGGCCCTGGCACAGGGTGCTCAGAGCAGCTGTGGCTGCCCCTGGATCCCTGGCAGTGCCCAAGGCCAGGCTGGACAGGGCTTGGAGTGACCTGGGACAGTGGGAGGTGTCCCTGCCATGGCAGGGGGGGGAACGAGATGGAATTTAAGGTCCCTTCCAACCCAAACCATTCCATCATTCTGTGATTCTATGAAAACTCAAACCAATTCAGTTCTCTGTACTTTCATATAATTTCTGCTTATTTTTTTAAAGAACTAAATCTCTCCTTGGAAGTCAATTATGTCAGAAGAACAACCTGGACATTATGGAGCATTTTACAAACATCTTTAATTGTTCCTTCAGTTTCAGCACCCATTTGTTGGACCCTGCCCCAGGAACACAGAACGTGAATAACGGAATTATTCTTTTTCCCCTGGCCATTTCTTTGAGCTATCTGAGCTCTTTCATTCAGATCAAACGCTGCTGAGAGAGGCTGGAATTCCCCTGAGCTGACTAATGCCAACCAACCCAACCTGGCCAAGAACTCCTGACACTGCCTCTCACTGAGATCACACTCATCACAGGGACCAGATTGCAGGAGCAGCCCCTCCATATCAGACCTGTCTGATTCAAAATATCATCTATAATATCATCTGTAATATCATCTATAAGAAAGGAAAGAGCACACAAAGCCTTTGTGCCCCTCACAGAGGGCAGGGATGAACCTGGCAATTCCTGGGATATTTCCAGCAGCTGCTCTAGGGCTGCAGACAGGAACCTGCAGGGTGTGGCTGCATTTACCTTGATGGCACTGCAGGAAAGCTTTTCTTGGCACTGGATCTTCACTCTCACGATGGGAGGAGAAGAGAAGGAGCCCAGGAGCTGAAGGAGCTCCTTGGAGGAGCAGTTGGATGCCCAAGAGCGACGTGCGGCGAGTGCAGCCCAGCTTCCGCCCTCCTCCCCTCTCTGCCTACCCAGAGGGATGGAAAATTCCATCTGCTTCATACTGAATGTGACCAAAACTGCTGTCACAATAGGGTTTTTTAAAAAAGTGAAGATCGATGGGCAGAGATAAAGCTCATTATTATCTGAAGGTTGCCCCACAGGTTACGGTGATGCCTCGGCAGAAGGAAGAAGTGAGAGGCGGCCGCGAGGCCAAGGTAAGTCCCTTCCTCCCCACAGAACGTCACTGCAGGCCCTGAAATCCAGGAGGCCTAAACTGAAATCTAAAATTAAGCACAGCCTAAGAGGTTTTTTTTCTGAGACAAGGCCAGAAATGCTGGCTCAAGCAAGAACTGCCATCGGCCTTAACAAGTCAGGGGTTTCTGTCTTGGAATTCCCAAGAACTCCAATTCAGAAGTCAAGACCCACCAGGAAATAATTGACCACATTTCTACTCTTTTGGAGGTGCAACCATACCTGGCCAGCAGGTCTTGAGGGCACAAGAATTCCCTATTTTAAAAGCAGAGTGGAATTCTGTCATTTTGGTCATTTTTTATCATTTGCAAATGACAAAATCCCCCTGCTCTGCAGATGCTGAAAAGGTGCCACTGTCACCAAGCCCATGACAACACTTCCAGAGGAAAAGCAGAACAAATCCTTATAAAAACAAGGACTTCCCCTCATTTTCCAAATCTATCCAGCAAACACCAGTCAGGAAAGAGCCTTCTCCTATATTTGATATTCCCAATTCCTTCTTTCATCTTTCCATGAATCTCTTTCACAATGCCCAACCCAAAATATTTTGTATGGCCCATAAAACATCCAGGATCCCCATCCTCCTGCTCCTTGTGTGGTTCCTCACAGCAGCAGCTGCAAATTATTCCTGATTTCCCAAACTGAACCAGGCCCTGACCTTATCCCTGCGCCCCAGAGACACACACAGGCAGTGGATCCCACGGGATTTTGCAACCCCAGCCAGATTGCAGCCCTAAGAAATTGTTTAGATTTAAGCAGACAAACTGAAACCAAGTCCAGATCTCCCTCTCTTTCTCCCAGTGCTTTCCTGTGCCTCAGCCAGCACAAGCACTTCCAGAACTCAGGGCTAGAGGGTTCCATTTACAAGAGTTTCTGCAGGACCTAAATAAAACTCCCTTCATTGCTTCCCCGTCTGTTCCAGACCATTCCCACTGAGATGTGCAGAACATTCAGCAGAGTGGGACTGGAGCATCTCAAGGACCACGAATTTCTGCACATGGCACCTTTGTCATTGTCTCCTTATGGTTACAAACTGTGGCTGCCCCTGGATCCCTGGCAGTGCCCAAGGCCAGGCTGGACAGGGCTTGGAGCAGCCTGGGATGGTGAAGGTGCCCCTGCCAGGGCAGGGGTGGCACTGGATGGGCTTTAAGGTCCCTTCAAACCCAAACCAGTCTGAGATTCTGTGATTTTATGATAACTTTCCAGCAGGAACACTCTGATCCTTGAGTTCTTTTGCAGGAATCCTGTCACAGGACCTGAAGTGCTCTAAAAACTTTCTTTTTCCTTTTGAAAGGAAGCAAATCATCCCCACCAGCCTGGCCTGGAGGCTGCCAGGCCTCCTCCACTCGTGCACGTGCCGAAGGCACTCTCAGCCCAGCCTGATCACATCTCTCACTCATTAATTGCTAATATCAAGATTTTCTCTCAGAGGTTTCCCTTTCACTCTGCTATCACAGGAAATAAATGAAACTTCTGAAGATTTTTCAGGCACAGTCAGTGCTGCTGAGTTTCCGTAACACACAGAGCTGCTGGCAACCCATGAAAGCTGAAACCGCTCATTTCAACCCCAAATCTTGGTTCCTCTGTGCCCCAGGCAGCGGGGTCCTTATCAGGGCTTTATCAGCCTCAAAATGCTGGCTAAATAAAGTCAAGGCTCTAAATAAGTATTTGGGTTTTGTCTGAAAGTGCACTCAGCTAAATCTGGAGTGTTTCCACTAAAGCTGCTCAACTCCTTCCAGGTTTGCACTCAAACAGCAGAAATAAACAGCCAGGCCATGACAGAAAAATGCAAAAACCAATGAACTGTCTCTTCCACCCCCTGCTTATTCCAATCTTTGCAATATTCCAGTTATTGCAATATTAAGAATCACAGTAAAAATGCACAAGGCGGAAGCAGGAGGAGTTTCTTGACTCCACAAGAAAATAAAGATACTTTTCCTTTTCAAGACACAAAGGCAAAATCCACTCTTAACTCCACCTTACCTGATTTTCTGCTATCAATCACCCCTTACCTGACTTTCTGTTATTAATTACACCTTACCTGACTCATTTTAATTACCTGAATTATTGCACAGCTTTGGAAAAGGAGGGAGCTGTGGCCTGACACCAGTTTCAGCAGACTCAGGGCAGGTTATTCACCAAAAGGGTTTCACCCACCCCATATTTTAGGTCTGAGGGACCCCCAGGAGTTCAGACGAGTCCCCAGCTCCCCAGAATCCAAATTTAAGGGGACACTTCACCCCCAGTTGCTGAGGCCACACTGATGTGGCAGCACAGTAAGAGCCCACCTCAAACAAATCCAGTGAAAGCACCTCTACAGCCAGGGCAAGCTGGAAGATCAATTATTAATTAATTAATGAGAGTGAGAAACAGTTTGTGAACGGCAGAAATTGGGCTGTGTTCTAGAGGTTTCTGCCTCAGGAAAAATCAGGGCAGGGACCCCAAGGGCAGGGCTGGGGCATGGTGTGATTGCTACCAAGGTGTTTTACATCTGCTCAGGAAAAAAAAAATCTGGAATTGAAAAGATTTTCCCAATATCTGCTGTTTTTCTGGAAGCCTCTGTGAGCTAAAGGTGTCTCATTATAGAAGTCTCACCTTTTAATTTAAGAAAAATGTGGGGACTTAAAAATCAGACGGGCAGAAAAGAACAGCAAAAACTCGAACCCACAAACAAAAGAAAACCAAACCAAAAGTTCTTAACATTTGATTTCCTACCCCAGCATCATTTGAATTTAACTTTTAAGGGCACACTGTAAAGAAATCCAGATTGGATTGGAATATTTTCTGGGTACAGTTGATGGTTTAGACTCTTTATAAGAGAACTGAAGTTCTGAGGCACTTTAAAGATGCCTGGGTTTTGAAAGCGGTGTTTTTGAAGTGAAACCTGCTGCATTTGGCAACCAGAAACGCCAGAAATTGGAGGAATTCATATTTTCTGCCTCATATCTGCAGGTTCTTCCACTTGTGTGGCATGGAAGTCATGCTATAATTAATTATTGTAGTAATTTTTATGAGCAGGGTTCTAATATGGGATAACTGGCCCGTAGGACTCTTAGGAACTGAATTGCCTTTATCCCAACAAATCCTTGGCTGCCCCCAAGAAATCCAGCCAGTGAGAAGCCAGAGCACAACCAAATTCAATTTTAGAATGGCCAAAAATTAATAAAACTCAATTTTTTTTTAATTAAGTATTTTATTCCCTCTGCTACAGCCAAGGGCTTTTGTCACCTGTGGAACTGGAGGTTCCAGCCTTCGGGTGGTGCCCAGTTAAGACTTTTTAGTCTGGGAAGACCCAAGAAATGTCATTTTTGCAGGTTTTTCTATCAAATATTTAATTATTTAATCTCCAACTTCCTTGAAATCCAAAGCAATGCTGGCTGCTCAAATAAGCACAGTGGAAAGAAGAGGCAGCAAAAGTGTCCAACTTTGACAATGAGGTAAATAAAGAGGAATAATACAAAAAAACATCTGCAAATATCAACATTTCCATCAGAGGATGGGAAAAGGAATTAGGGAGGAGGATACTGGACATGGCAGAACAGTGAATATTTATTTGTGCATCCAGGTGTCAGCAGGGAGAAGGTGCTGGGTGCCAGTTTAGAGACAGAAATTCAGGGACAGGCGGGGAAAGCAGAGAATGCAAAGAGATAATAAAAAGAGGGGGGAGAGAGAGAAAAGGAGGATGGAAAAAGTAATGGAAAAAGGGAAAGAGAAAAAAAAGAAAGATGTGAGAAAGAAGAAAAGGAAAAAAAGAGCTTAGAAAAAGACTTCAAAATATGGAAAGGAAAAAGCGCGGAGAAAATAGAAAAAGATTTTAAAAGAAAGAAAAAGATGAAAAAGTTGAAAAATATTTTCAATATTTAAATATTGAATAAAACATAAAATATAAATATAAATATAAATATAAAAGATATAAAATATGT